>JAVXUP010000872.1:0-327031 GCA_033070095.1 Escallonia herrerae
CTACTTAAAGATAAATATTTTGCTCAAAGGAATTTCCTCAAAGCAAGGAATCTTATGCAGGGATCTTGGATATGACGGAGTATATTGGTTGGTCTGAGAGTTCTTAGTCACGGTATTCCGTGGCAGTCTGGATGGATTGGTGGCTACCTCAAAAGCCTCATGTCCTATTGCAACTCTTCTGCACGGAGCAGAATGCACATTGGCACATCTCAGACTTATTCTTCCCCAATTCTATTATATGTAATTTGGTAGCTTTATTTTCTAATTCCTATGATAGTTTCACTTATCCTACAAATATCATTGTTACCCTCTGGTTTAGAAAATGTTTGTTTTTGGCCTTATGCAAAGGGAGGTATTTTCTTGGTGGGTAGGACTTATTAATATATGTCAGCGAAATACTCGCTAAATTTATCTCTTATGCACCCCTTACCTCCCTTGGTACGAAGGAATCTTTGAAAATTGCCAATACAGAAAAGATAAAATTTTTCTTGTGGCATTTCCTTCATCAAAGACTTACGGTATCCTCTGGTTTAGTTTGTCGAAATTGCAAATTTCTGAGATGTCTCCTGTTTACAATTCCTGGAAACACGGAATCATCTTTTTTTTTTTTAATGTGGCTTTGATCTACCTATTTGGTCCCGATTTTTCAGCCTTGTTGGCATGACTACCTCTCCTTGGAGTCAGAATTGGCTCCTCGAGTATTTCAAGAAACCAATTTTTCGAAATCATATGGACTTATACGAACTATAAAAATTCGAGTTTTATTGTTGACTGTTTGGTGTGCGAGGAATGCTCTTATTTTCAGGAAGGAGAAGTTTTCTGCTGCTAACATATTCAACCAAAGCAAACTCTGATGTGAAACATAAGTTGCACTCCCCGCTTTTATCTTGCTTCCGCAAATTAGCAACTAAATTATCTTCCCCAATTCTAGCATGTTCATGAAATTTGAACTTTATTTTCCAAATTCCCTCTTAGGATAGTTTCATTTATCCTACAAATATCATTGTTTCCCTCTGGTTTAGAAATTGTTCGTTTTTGGCCTCACGCAATGGGAGGTATTTTCTCGGTGGGTAGGACTTATTAATATCTGTCAGCGAAATACTCGCTAAATTCATCTCCTATGCACCCCTTACCTCCCTTGGTATGAAGGAATCTCTGAAAATTGCCAATACCAGAAAAGATAAAAAAAATTTCTTGTGGCATTTCCTTCATCAAAGACTTGCGGTATCCTATGGTTTATTCCAAATGGCTGCTTATAATGTTTAAACCTAAATTCTTCATTCGAGTCCTTATTAACGTTGACAATATTGACCCACGCCTTGGTCTTACACTCCTTTGAGTTGATGGGCTATCCAGTATTTCAACAAACTCAATTTTCCGAATGTCTACAACTTATACAATTGTAGAAGGGAATTTTACGTCCTTTGAGGCAGGAAGGCTCTTATTTTCAAAACAATTTTTATCAACAATTCAAAGAAAATAGTTATTTGCTCAGACATTTTTGAACTAAAAATTCGAAACCGATGCACATGTTCAATGAAACTTGATCTTTTTACTAGCAATATACCTCTCAGGTTCAGAAAATATGACATGCTCCACCATTCTAGTCCATCTAGATACTAGCCTGTTTCCATTCGGTTGGTAGCTTTATGATGTTATGCCTAAGACAGATCATGTTCACGTGTTGGTATTCGTATGGCGATATTTAGTTCATAATGGATTCCAACTGGTGCATATAATGACCTTATTTTCTTGTATGGTTAGTGCGACATCTTTATTTACATCTCATTCTTCTTCCTCATTCACAATTACTTGTGCAGATGCAACATCCTGAGCAGGGAAATGACTCTTTACCACATGTTTTGTGTAACATATCGAACCGTAAACGTGCACATTCCGTACATATCTTTACCACATGTTTTGTGTAACATATCGAACCGTAAACGTGCACATTCCGTACATATCGCCCATGGCACAGATAGTGTTTTGCAACTCTCTTCGACTATGGTGTTTTTTGCATCATATTCCGGACAGGGTTTGAAGCAGGAGCGGTTTGATGATCAGTCTATTCTGCCATCTTGAATCGCACCATGGCTACTACGCTGCCAAGGTTTTTTTCTTTTGTTGTTTGTTTTTTGTCCTTTTCATACATGTCCCGCATCCCCCCTTGTATATTCCTCCTTTGATGTATAGCTGGATATCATAGTATATTCCCCCCTTGTATATTCTTGAAAATTCTCTCTCAAAAAAAAAATAATGAAAAATGGAGAGTTGACTGAGACTACATATTCTTCTTTCCCAAATTAATAATATCTTTTTAAATTAATAATTTAGTACTTCTTCTGTCCCACATAATTTGATCAACTTTCTTTTTTAGGCCGTCCCGCAAAAATTATTCATTTCTAAATTAAGAAAGATTTTATAGATATTTATACACATTTACCTTTTTTATACTTTTTAAATTGTATTTCTCTATCCACATTTAATCTCCATCAATTCATTTCTCTCTCTCTCCTAACCCACTTCTTTACACTTTTTTATTCATTTCTCTCTCCATATTTAACAACACTATACTGACTCATTTTATCTCTCTCCTGACTTTCTTTTTATTTTATCTTTAAAGGATAAAATAAAAAACACACGATATATCACTTAAATCTTTAATCTACGTAAAAAAAAATTTGATTAAATTATGTAAGATGGAAGGCATAATAATAAGTAATGCCTTTTTTTTTTCTTTGTTTCAATTTTCCCCTTATACTTAGTGCGTGTACTCCACTTTTACCCTTCCATAGAAAGACCAAAGTGATGTTCGTTAGAAGCGACTATGGCTACTTTTCAAAAAGAACGATTAATGCTCGTTCAATAAATCTTATGACGTTTATTCTGGGACGGTAGAAAATTGATTTCAAACGTTAATTTTGGGCTGAACAGAGTATGTTGCTTTAACGTCACCCCATAATAAGCTTTTGCATAGCAACATATTTGATTTTTCTCCAAAATCATAGTAACAGGACCCATGCACAAACATCTCGATAATGAAAAGTCAATTGAAAAAGGGAAGATTTTGAAAGCAACCATGGTAGTAGAAATAGCATACAACCACCCTCACTCTGATTTTAACCATCAATTATCGATTTAGAAGAAAGGGTGGGGATTTGTAGGCTCTTCCTACAACCCGAGTTGCGGTCTATTCTTTTCCGAAAAAGAAAGAGAAATGCAGTGTAAAGTAAAACTGCGGCATTCAATTGGCTCAACCCTTTGGTCCCTAATGCGCACACATGTATCATCTGTAAGTTGGTATAACTGAACCTACTGCGAGATGGCCAAAAATGAGGAAAAAGCATACAGTAGTACACACTCCTAAAAAGGATTATTTGATATTGTAACAGTTGGTAAAGGAAAAAGAACTGTCTCGTTATCTAAGATATGTGGAACCACCCTGACTAATAGCCGTAATTAGAGCCATAGACGGAACCATACCCTCCCGTTTGGCCTGCACCATACCCTCCAGGTTGGCCTGAACCGTAACCTCCGGCTTGGCTGGCACCATATCCTCCGGCTTGGCCGGCACTATACCCTCCTGCTTGGCCAGGAGGATAGCTTCCCCCTTGGCCCGCATACCCCGTGCTTGGAGGGGGGACGCATACATCGTACCATGCGCTGGATAAGCATTATAGCCCTGGTCATTGGACCCACCTGTCTGGCTCTGGGTCTGGGATGAAGCAGCCGCAGCTTGAGCCATAAAATTCTGCAATACAAATTTTTTTATGCCAATATTTAGCAAATTTTCTAAAGTGGCCATGCAAAACCAGAGAAAAGCAATTAAGTTCACCCCTTAACTTTATTAGCATCTTGAGCAAACAATGACATAAAATGAATGTTTGAACAAGAGAGCAGGCTTGAGTATCTGTGCATGTGCAAATCACCTACATGTAACTTTTCAAGGGAAAAAGGCATTTGACTACATAGGCACCTTATAGTAGTTGAGAGCTAAAAAGAAGTATAGAGTTCCCCCATCCTAATGCCAGATCACTTACCATACATAAACCTCCGGACGGACAACCCATGTACGACCACCCCCACCCCATAAAAAGAACAAAAGTTCCTGCAATACACACTATCCACAACCAAAAGCATCCCCTCTTTAAAAAGGAGTAATCATTTGTCTTGGCATCCATCTTTTGTACAGTGGCCCAGTTTCAAGGGACTAGGAATCCTCGGCATCTACAACATCTTTTGTACCCCAGCAGTTAAAAAACAAAAGTTTATATCCTGAAAAGAAACACATAAGCCACAGTACAATTTTTATGCGTATCACCCATCACTAAGTTCTAATTGTCAACAGATTCTATCCTTCCCCTTTAGACATTGCAGGAAACACCCAAAAAGCATTTACTAAGATAAGCAGCCTTATCTCTTTATTGAACTCAACGAAGAAGTAGTAGGGAGCCTACAAGTACACAAACCATCATTGCCCTCCTCTAAGTCTCCAAAAAAGTGGTGGACTTTCTCTTTGTCACCGGCATAAAGATAATAAGTAGCCTGACTAAGAACTCCAGATATATGAGATTTCCCATTCCAAGGTGTCGTTTTGTATGTTATCCTTGGCGATAGACTCAGTTCCATACTTCCATTCCAGTTCAGATTCATCTGACCTAACTGTGTCGAGGGATCAAACTAGTAGAATTCCCATATGAACCTCTTAAGTCCCAACTGTACAGCATATATTTGATAACTTCCAGTTGCCAAGAAAAGGCTCATCGAGGCAACCCATCACATCACCAAAGTTAATCTGGAAATGAAAAGAAGACGACTACACAAACCTAGCTCAATGAAACCAGTAGTCATTAATGCCATCCTTATAACGGAGCTTTCCAATTTTCTTAATTCCACAGTCTTACTAAAATAAGCAACTCCGTAAAACCTAAGCAGTTAAAAGGGACATCCGCCGGCTCCCCAAAGTCAGGCCAAATCCTGTCCCCTTCTAAAATCTCCATAAAGGATACTCAACCCCCAAGAATCCATTGTAATGAGAGAATCTACCTGCAACATCTGATGGTCAAATTAATAACAGCATTTGCTTGTTGCGCAACTGGCTCTAGGGCAACAACCAAACTCTATCGTATCAGTAATCGAAAAGGAGATCGAGAACAAGTAGAATATTCTAGGCATTGTACTCCATTGGCTGCAGTGGTGCAGTGCTTAAATTGTTTCCCCTTACGTTCTTATGGAACATCAACTATTTCAGACTCGTATATGGCGCTACGTAAGTGTGACATCAACGACTTGGATCCAATAGTCAAACTGATAAGAGTCTTTGCTTCTTGCGCATTGGGCCAACCACTGTTCTGCCTAGTGTTCTGAAAATTTCTCTTTAATTACTGTTTTGATCTCCCTAAAATAAACACAAGTTTAATTTGGTTCCAATGCTTTGTTGATTGGTTAAATATCATTAGAATACTATTGAGAGCTAAGATTAAACATCACATACACATAAGATTTTTTAATTCTACCAGGTCTATCTAAATGATAAAGGATGCAGTGGCAAAAGATGGCTGGTGCTATTCAAGTGTATTCATAGCGATCTAAATAGTATGACATCACCGGCTGAATCACGATCCAACTGTGGTTTAGCCAGTGAACCGTGAACTGGAAACTTTTATGGTGAACTGATCGTTTGTAAAACATTACCAGATCTAGCCTGTTCCAAGCACCATCTACCACTGATCACCACATCAAAGAGCAAGTAGTAGCCCTCCTCTGCCCCTTCAAGAACCATGACCCTTCCGCTATTTTTACCAATTTTCCAAGACTTGCTTGAGGACTTGGCCAACTTGGTCCATCCTGCCTTTCCTATGTTAGATGGACTCGGTGTCGGTGTCCGGATCGGACACGTGTCCGAGTGTCGGACTCGTCAATTTCTGAAATTACAGGACATGGGGACACGGATCTGATTTTGGACACGGACACGGGGACACGGATAGAACATTTATTTTCAAATAATACTTGATATGAGTTTAGTACAAACTATAGGGGTGGATAATAGGATATGATATTATCCGTCCCTCCCTCCTCTCCCCCTACCTACCAGATCTGGACTCTTCATCTTCTTCCCTCTGTTTCTCTTTCCCTCCTACCCAGGACTCTGCGCCTTCTTCCTCGTAAGACCTTCATTTTCCATCATCCAGGGCGACAGATTTCCAGAGATCCTCTCCAATCGGCGACGTGGCGTATCCGTCTGGCAAATGGCGTGTCCGGTAAGAATCCCATACCCGGATCCGTGTTGTGTCGTGTGGACACGATATTTTGACTCAAACTGCCGAGTCTATGTAACATAGAGCCTTTCTAAATGAAGAGGCACCTAACCTGCCATCTCCTTCGACAGCATGCTTGCTTGAAAAACAAGACCTTTGGCTCCTAATTACCGAGATCAACTCAAAGGGGGTTGCCGTAATTCGCCTCCTAAACATCCATAACCACGGTAAAAAATAGCTTAGGAGCTTCTTCCTATTCCAACAATCCTGTCCTCCCCCCCCCCCCCCCCCCCCAAAAAAAAAAAAACAAAACAAAACTCATGTAACTATCCTCCACTGAATCTTTGCATGAGCAAGGGAAGGGTTCTAAAACAGACTCTCCTTATGTGATGCAACTTAACCCAAACAAGACGAAGCATGTACTGTTTGTTTACTTGCACGATTTACTAGCTCAACTTTGGATCCATCATCTGCTTAACCCAAGTTACCCCAAAATTTTCTTGTAAACGTTCTTTGAAAGCCAATAGCCTATTGGCCATTACCGCCTTTCAATATGCCCAAAACTATTTTTTTTCAGTAATTATAAGCGAAAGACTACTTTGGCCTGCCTTCTCAAGGTTTCAGAAGGCAAGAGTTCCAAAACCAAACTCAGCAATCAGCAACTAAGACCACTCAATATATTACTTTACGTCTTCAATCTCATGAAGTACGGAAAATCCTATCCCTTAAATTATTTCTGACATGACGCATGCCTGTGCTTGCGCGTCGAAAAGGTTCAGGCAATACACGTCTTTCGAAAGCTTCATGCACTCCACTGTATATGTACAGGATTGATAGTGCATAATTGCTCAATATGATGTTTATCCCACCAAGCTGTAACGCGAAATCTATGGTTATTGTGCTTATCAAGTTCTAACAACGGTAAAAAGAATGGAAGTACTATAGATGTACCATAAATTATAAAAGTACTTTCGACAATTGCCTGACATGAGAAGAACAGTGAACAATTCTTTATAAATAATTCCAGCACAAATAATGGATGATAAACAAATTGCTACAGTTAAACCGGTTTGCAGTCCAAGTTTCAAGAAGTTCTCCTTTAGTGCATGCCAACTTCAAAGGATTCTGAATATTTAGATCTTAAAATACCAGTTTCTTTCTAGAAAACGAGTTAATGAAAACTGCAAGACTATCAGATCTTACAACAAGTATAACCTGACCTGGCTCAAATGATTACAACTAGTAAATTTTGCAAGACAATATTGTACTCTACCACATACCAGGAATGAAATGCAAATAAGCGATCAATGAAGTCACAAGCAAGAGGTAATATAGATAACCTGAATCAACTGTTGAGCTGTTTGAACTTGGGAAGCAGTTCCACTAATCTCGACTGTCATCTCCCCAGGAACACCCCTTGTTTCCTGTATGGTGACAGTTGCCCCGCTAGCACGTCGAATGTAGCTTATGCTTGAACCAGCTGTACCAATCACAGCATCAGCATAGGATAGCGGAATTTGCATTTGCTGTGTCACCTGTCCAACAACAATTTCCTATCATTCTTAACTCGTAAACTTGAAAAGATGGTATTATTTTTTTCGTTTTCCTTAACACTGATCAGGTAATAAAATTCTTCAAGAAGAGCGAGGAACACTTCTGGCTAGAGATAGCAACAAGTTTTAAGAAGAGATTGGACTGAGCTCGCAATTGTCTGTGCGTAAAAGTGAAATCAAATACCAGAAAAGAGGAATGGAGATGGAAAGAGTTAGGAGACATGGTTCAAAGTCTCGGTTGTGGCCAAGATTTTGGTTCGGTCTTGAACTCTATACCACTAATATCTGTATTGGTAGCTGGCAATACGCAACTCTAAACTAGTTAGAGGCGCCAAATTATATTTCAAACACAATAGAAAGTTTTGAAATGAAGTGTACCACAAGATGAATCAATTAGATAAGCCAAAAAACATCGTTTAGCACAAATGACCTTCTTTTAAGGTTAATAGAGGCATTTGCGGAACTTAAATAGAGAATATAAATTCTTGACGCTTATTCTTTTGGCTGTGACTAAATCAAAATAATTTGTAACGACCCGGTCCACGGCCCCACTACAGGGCAATGCCTCCCTCATTAGGACTAGCTAAAGTAGGTATTTATGAGTTCATGACCGGGTCCATCTTACAAGGCCAATCTCGTACTATACACATCTGATATGGGATATCACAATCTCCCCTCCTCATGCCTTAAGGCTCAATCACTCACAACCCAAAATCTTCCTCTCTAGCCAATGTGGGATATAACCGGCTCACCTTTGGTTGCCCTAACCATCCTCTTGGTGTGAGATATACCCAGGCTTGCTTTGTTTTCCCCAACTATCAACACCATTACTAGATAGCCCATCCTGAACTTTCAACAGTCAGCTCTGGTACCATTTGTGATGACCCGGTCCATGGCCCCACCACAAATCAATGCCTCCCTCTTAAAGGCTAGCCAAAGCAGGTACTTATGAGGTCATGAGCAAGGTCTTACAAGGCCAATCTCATTCTATCCTGTATGCTACATGAACTCTTTAGAATGCCTAAAGTACCCTTGCATCCTACTTTAAGGCAGTATGAGATTGATCTTGTAAGGCTAATCTCATACTATCCTCTTTAGGTCTGGAATCTGTGTCTGACACATCTGCTACGATATGCTCCTAAGAGCACTATCTGATAGGATTTCTATTAATCTATTACTAATTTGCAATGAAAAAAGTTCTCAATCAAAACCATGTGCATCACAAACAACACTATTTTGCTTTAGGAATAACTAAAAAGAACTACTATACATGAAGAATTTGTCGTATCCCTGTATCTTGTATTTTAAAAATCAAACAAATTTGACAGTTGCACATGTATCCAACCTGGACACTCGTACCGAGTCCATGCGACAGACTATCCTACATAAGACATGGGATATCACATTTTTTCTAAAGCCATCGATTTGCATCTTAGATACCCAAATCAAAAATATTTACAGTGTTAATCTCGTCCGCGATAAAAAAATTTGTAAGTGTTGACAATTGAGCCCTCTTTATGTTTTTACAGCTTTTACTTAGTTAGTGTTTGAAAACACTTCCAATTTTGGTTTTCTGTTCCAAATAAACAAAAACTTTACAAAAACAAATGGGTATTTGATTACCCAGTTTTTATTTTGAGTTTTTTCTTTGGTGGTGGTTTGGGGTGGCGATGGTGGGGCATGGCGATGGCCAGCGGTGGCTACTGACAGCAGGCAGTGGTCGCCGGGGATGGCTACCGGCAGTGGCTGGCAGCGGTCGCCGGCATGGCCCGCGGCGGTCGGCGGTGGTTGTGGTGGTGGGAGGTGGCGGTGGGATCAAAATAAAAACCAAAACTGAAAACTCCTACATGGAAGTTTTAAAAAACAGCCCTGTTTTCAAAACTGAAGGGGAAAAAAAACGAAAACTGTGCAAAACGTGTTTATTTTCTCTAGTTTACAAAGCTGGAGAAAAAACTGGAAAAATAAATGATTTCAAACAGAACCTTAGTTTTACTCCAAAGTAGTACGCGGACAAAAGATGTAGAAAGAAGAAAGTCAAAGATAGGATATTAAAAGGGGGAAAAAAGAAGAAATAAAAGACAAAAGAATGCTAAATATACACAAGTCGATTGTTGACCAAATACAACTGGATAAACATCTGATCTCCACCTATCATTCAAAAAGAAGCCTCATATGGTTCTCTTCTTCTTTATATCTTACCCCCTTTTCTGGGAAAAGAGAGAGAGATCCCTGGTTAAAAAACAGTGCAAGGAGACGACTCTTTTCAACAGATCAAAGCTGGTTTCTTCACATTGACGCTGATTTCTGCAGATTGCACCAGATCAACACTTTTCTGCTTCCATCTCTGCAGATTTTCACACCCTTGCGCCAAGATGTGGGCCGATACAACCGAGATATCGTGATAGAGCACCCTTTTTCCAACAATTTTTTGCCGATATACAAACTATCATGACATTCTTGACTCCGATATGCTCGGCAAACCAGCCAAGACTTTTGAACCATGCCAGGCAGCTGGCTGCAACAGCATGCCCGTTTTTAGATGCATGAATGAAGCGTACAATTGAGTACACTAAGGTACGAGGAATCAAAGCAATTAAAAGCTACATTTCTGGCTCAGAGTATCTTTCAGGTGAGTGGGCTCCCATGTACCAAGCACGTCAAATCCAAGTGCACCCATGATTTAAAGTATCAGCTGTCACACCGAAATATTAGCGAATCTAATATTCCCGAGAAAAATAAATCTTGTAGTTACAAGTATCTCCGCAATTCGTCAATATAACGTTTATTTTTGCCGAGATATCAGCATAGCGGCAAGAAAACGGAGAAACGCCCGTTAAGCCCGTGATCATACCGTTACAAGGAAGCCTTGCCTCTTCTGCAAGTATAGCTTCTCTATATGCCTTCAATTCCCGAATGCTGAACTCAAACCTCATCTTGCTACCAAACAATGACCAGGGCTAGAGACTGAGAAGAAAAAAGTCCGTAGATGATGTCCAGGACGAAGAAAGGCATTGTTTTTCATCTGGGGAGTTTCTCATTCTTTTTGTGGTGGCTCGTATCTTCGCCATCATAGCATTTTGTTTTCTATGGGTGGATTCCGCGAGATAAGAAGAAATTTCAAGATGCCAAATAGTTTGGTAGTTTGGTTAACAGTGGGCATTGTTTCCTCCCTTCATTCAACTAGGTGATCACGCTGTTACTTCAGTTTAGATTATACTAGGGTATATTAGCTTTTACGTTATATAATGTACTAACAGAGTGAACCAGTTCAACAGATATCTGTACCTTAATTTCAACAATGTCATGCTTATACAATATATTATTATCTTCTTCTTCCTCATTTTTTTTTCTTTTGTTTTTCATAAAGTTAAAATTCAATAGAACCAATTCCCCATTGTTCGCAAAAATAAAATTTTCTATCTTTTTTTTTTTAATTTTTGAAGCCACCAACTAGCTTATGTATAGCCTGCAACTGATACCGCCAATAACGATATCGATACCACGCCGAAATCTTGGTCGTGACTGTGACTTTGAACCATCATCGCACCATCAACTCAGTATTCTCTAGTAAAATAAGAGGCCTGCTTTTTTATAACTCGACGCACTTCTAATAAGTCCCAACAAATGGAAACTGTATACATTTGAATATGAGAACCGATTAACAAAAGGCAGCTGTGACTTTGTATATGAGGATGTCCGTGGAAGACTGATATTCAGGTAATCAAACTCAGCTTAGCATGCTATGAAGTCAAGGACAGCAAAGTGAACAGGAACCATCCCCTACGAGCTTAGAAGGAGAAAGAAAATAGTTTACAGTAGTAAGGGATTTTGACACAAGTCTGAAAGACACAGTCCAGTGTCAAGTACAACATCACCAGGCCCAATCTAGGCCCCAACATAAGAAACCATGATATACCCCGAGTTCTTCAATGTTGATGGATTGTCTTCCCAAATTTAGGTGTCAAATGAGAACAAACCTAATGCAATAAACGCCAAGGTTTACGCCAGGAAGTAACTAGCCATCTATGTCACCCTAAATTGTGTTTCTAGCATTAACTATGAATGAAAATTAAGTTCAATGCCATGAATGCAAAAAATAGATTAGTAAACAAGTGATCAGGAAAAAGTAAAACTAGAAACAGTAATAACCTGTGTAATAACTGATGGCATTGACTGGTTATTGGATGATGCATGTGCGGCCATTGGAGCTTCCCTTCCATAGGCTGATATGCCCTGATGAGGCTGCTTTTCTAGTGGTGGTGGCATATCAGCTGGTTGATAGTAGTTATCAGCTTGCCTAGGTGGTGGCATGAAATGAGGGCTAGCTCCATAACCAGGACCTCCAGCAGGGTTCGGAGGAAACGAATGAGGAGGCGGACCCCACGGCTGATGAGGAGGCATGTGTTCCATCTGAGAATTAGGCATTTGCATCTGATCAAGAGGTCAGATAAGTGAGTCTAAATTCAATTTCAAAAACAAGTTCAGTTAATTCAAATTGATAGAAACAATATGAACTCACCTGCATTTCAAATATTGGTATTATACCCCGATCAACTAAAAATCTCCTCAAATGAGAAGCAATTAATTCAACTGCCTTGTGTATGCCTGAAGGCTCCCCCACCACTTCAACAATCCTATCATCTTCCAGAGCAAAAAGAGGTAGGTCTTCTGCAACCATTTGTTTCAACAGTTTTGCAAGTAAGATGGACCGACAAGGTAATATGGTCACTAGGCAACATGATTTGACATAAATCTATGCTACAACTATAATACTTTTTCTGCCAAGAGAAAAATGCAAAGTTTATATAAGGGTCTGCACAATCTTGTTGGATGGGGAGGGGGTACAGAGGAAGGTACAAAGTGCGAACAGGGTGAAGTTGCAAATAAACAAAATTGTGACTCCTAATTAACCTTGAAGTTCGTGCTTCCAGCTTCAGGCCAGTGGAAGATCGAAACCTCAAAAGGGTCATCCTAACCCAACAAGTTATATATCGTAGAAATTGGAAGCCTTTGTAGAGTTTGGTTATTTTATAATTTTTTCTCTTTTATCTTTGGGAATCTTTTTTTTTTTTTGGGTGGGTGGTGGTGTGGGGGGGGGGGGGGGGGGGGGGGAAGTGGACAGAGGCACAGGAAGTGGAAAAAGAGCACATGTAAAAGTTAAGGCCTCATTGACAACCAAATGGATATTATTTTCCATTTCCAAAAAAAAGATCAAACACAACCATATGCATATGAATTACGAAAAACTAAACCAAAGTTTTTTGTCTCTGTTTGATTCAGTATTTGTCTGTGGTGCCTTTGTTTGTGTTCTTTTCATTTTTTTCCCAAAAACCAGCAGGTTTTTTAATTCAGTATTTGGCTGTGGTGCCTTTGTTTGTGTTCTTTTACATCTTTTCCCTTTCATTCTCCATCCTTCATCATCAGTAACCCTCTATCTCTCTTCCCTCCCCCCCCCCCCCCCAGTCTTCTCCCTATCTCTCTCCACCCACAACGAGTATTCTCGACCTAGCCACCAGAAAAATCAGACATGACAGTTCTCTATCAGGAGAAGCAAATGGTCTCTGATGTAAATTGTTGTTGATGGTTATCGATCTAAGCTGTAGGGTTTGTAAGTTGACAATGACAGCTCAACCCAGCCACAGAGGGGATGATGACGCAATCTGGGTTTGATCCGACCCATTCAACCCAAAACAGACAAAAACAGCTGTCAGGTTTGATCTTTCCAACCACACTGCAAGAATTGTGATTGATGTTGAATGCGGGAAATATGGTGTTGGTGATTGTTAGATTAACATTTGTGGTGGTATTCGTGGTCATGGTAATTCTGGTGTTGTTAAATCTTAATATATTCAGAAGGTGACGGTGGCGCTGGTGGTCGTCATTATAACAGTTTCATCGATATGGTGATGGTGGTAAATATGGTTTATGTTAGTGGTGATGCATGTAACAACGTACCGAACGTGATCTCGAGACGGAGATAAACTGTTACATGTAAAGAAGCCCAAAAGTGAAAAGGTTCGACACAAGAAAAACGAAAAGAAAAACCAAGCTGCTTTCTAGCATGTATTTTCTCTACCTAGCTTCCAAAGAGAAAAGAGGAAAAAGGTAAGGAAAAAAGCATGCTGAACATTTTAGGTTTCAATTTTTCAAGGAAACCCATCCATAGATGGAAGTCAGGTCATAGTAATATATTCCATATCCTCAAGCCAAAGCCCGTAAGCAGACATACGTACATAATAGGACGATATATAATTGGTTCTGTAACTACTAATATCTCATAAAGACCAAAAATCACACTTTTCATTACAAATAACAGGATAATATATGCACTCACAGATATACGGACATGTGAGAAAATTTGCATTGAGCTGAGCAGGTATAATAGTGATACATCTATAAAAACTCAAGCATTGAAGGTCAAATCACTAATGAAAAGATATTATGACCATTAAACAAATATACGAGTCATTTTGTTTGAGAACAATCAACTCAAACTATGACGATGCAATTCTAGTCAAAGAGTCTAACAAATATACGAAAATACCTGTCCCAAGAACTCTAACTATACAATTTGATGCTTCTTGAATAGATTTGACTGTTGTTCCTTGTTTTCCTATTAAACTTCCCGCCTGTGCTGCTCCCACAAGAAGCCTTGTTGAAGCCTTACCTCCCGCAACTGGTGGAGCAGTAAAAGAATCACCCTCCAATCCATCTAGAGTACGTTTATGAACCCTAAGAAGACCATCTATAGCAGGGGGAAGAGAAGCATCAGGCTCTTCCTTGGCAGACACCATAACCTTTTAAACAAAAAGGATCATCAGCACAATCTCCAGGTGACTTGTACTTCAAACTAAAAATTAGAGCTTATTCTTATAAAATAGGAAACAACGATCACTCAATTTTTACATTTGCCTTTTTAAAGTGTACATGAGAATTTGGAAAGATGAAATAATCAAGTCCAACACATGACTCGGCTCGACTTTCCATCATCCCGGGACTCACTGAAGCTATGTTAAAAAAAAAAAGATGGCTGATACGCTTGGACGCAGCTTCTTAGAGACTTGTTCAATCCTCACTACTCATAATTCAGCAGCCTACCTGTTAGGTTTAGATCTCCACCGCTTTCTCCGCAGCCTTGAAGAAATTCTCGTGGCTTTAGAGATGGCGATAGATTTGAACTGCTGTTTTCTTCAATCTTTCATCACTGACAAGGGGATGCAGCTGGAAATTAAATGAATTTCAAAAACATTAATCGGTCTCGATAGTGGGCCTAATGGTTTGAGTTGAGGCTAACTTCCTTTTAGTCATCACAAGAAGATATGGATTTGAGGCTAACTTCCTTTTAGTCGTCACAAGAAGATATGGATTTGATGAGGGGTTGTAGAGTATGGCTGCAATTGAGCCACGAGATCCACTATATTTGGCAAACTTACCAGTTACCATACGCTTTTTTTCATGTCTAAAAAAGCAAATTTGATACTGAGCTATACTTCATCAACGCTTAAAAGGAGAGATGGAGGGAGGTTCAAAGAATTCTAAAAAATCAACTTAGCACTCCAAAGAAAAGTATTGAACAAAATTTTCAAGCAGTGATACTAACTTTCAGAAGCACCCTCAAACTTTTGGAAACTAAACGACACCTTATTTTGTTATTTTCTTTGATTAACCAAGGTAGCCTTTGAAACAGTTTTTTGTTTTCAGTTTTAAAAACTGAAAAAAATATTACCGTTTCACAGACAATTTTAGTTTTTTTTTTTGCTTCAGTTTTAGAAACCAGTTTTCAAAATAGGGTAATCTTTTGGAGTTTTCAGTCTTCCGTCTTTTTTTTTTAGATCCACCTTTCAACTTTCGTTGGAAGCATTCTAGGTCTCTTTTTTCCTTCAATCTTAGCTAGTCACCAACACCTATCATCCAATAACACCAAACCACCAACATTGTCAACCACCATACCCATTGACCGCCACCGCCACCAATGACCAACACCCACAAACATCAAACTATAAACACTGCCAACTACCACAGTCACTGACCTCCGATCTGCCACCACCATTGATCAACACACCGGAACATTAAACTTGCCAACACCATAGCCACTAATAACCACCGCCGCCGCCACCTCTGACTAATAACGACGAACACCAAATCCTCTAACACCAGTCACCACCATGGTGCCACCATTGCACCAAATCCGAATCACCATAATATCGACCACCATTGTCCCTACAACATACACCACAAAAAGATTTCATCCATCGACTAGCCCTAGTATCTTAAATTTGCAAAAGTAAATTCCAAGCCAACCAAACCATTCACCCAAGCAAACTAATGAAGCCCTATTTCGCAAGTTAGTGTGTTGCTGCCATAGCAATAGTTGGACGGTGGCAAAGGAAGTGTGTTGGTTGTGGTGGGGGCACTTCTGGTTGTTGAAAATAGGAGCTCAGAAGAAGCTCTCAAGTATTGAAAAATGAAAGAAAAATAAAAAGAGGAGAAAAAAAACAAAAACAATTATGCAAAACTGAATCAAACAACCCATCAGTTTTGTAAAAGAACAAAAACTCAGAGGTTTTGATTTTGGCTTTTTGAAAACAAAAACTGAAATAGGTTTCAAACACACCCTAAGTGTATTGAAATTGTTTCACATTTGAACCTTTCAAGCATCCCCTAGTAGCATAAACTAATATGGGTAAGTATAAGGAAAAACACTTAAATACATGAGGATAAAAATACTAAATCTCAACCTCGTTTTGCATGCAAAGATAAAAATTTATTGTCCATGCACTTTTCAAGCGACAAATAGGCGTGAATAAGTACAAGTGTGTTCAAATAGTCCTTCACAACATGAAAACAACTAAAATTTATGAAAGAAAGTAGTGAACTACACAACGGAGATATACTTCATAAAATACTCAGCCCGTCTGACTTGGTACATCGGGTGTGTTTGGCACAATATGCACTTCTCTATACCTTAGTGTAATATGATAATAGCCTTCGTAACAGGTACATCACATTTTCTTATTGCATTTTAAAATGGATACTTAATTATGGTGATTTTCCCGATTCATTTTATTTAAGACTTGCAAAAAACAGATCCCGATACACAATACAAAATGTCCAATTGTTTTAAAATGGCAATGTCCAATTGTTTTAAAATGGCAATGTCAAATTAGTTTTACCACCATGTAATGAGATTTTTCTGAACAATAGATAGTTTAAGTACTTGTGACTGAGAAACTGTAAGCCCTTTTAAACCAAGATCGAATGCCATCTGAACTTGAGGGAGTAGAATCCTTGTTAAGGTGAACTTGTGAAACCCTTCTTAGCTTAGCCCAGTATGTACCTTAAATATTGGAATTAATGGCAATTATAATGGATGCGCAACTGTTGGATTATGGCACTTGGATCATGTTAGGAAGCAGCAATTGAGGTGAGCTATGAGAAACAGTTGACAACAATAAATCATCAATTAAAATATAGACTGAACAAGAAAACATTTCAACTTACAGCTCTTTCCGCTATTCCTGGAGGGCCATCTAGAATCTTAATGCGAGCCCTTGTCTCCTCACACATTTTCTTAATGAGCTCTCCTTTGCGTCCAATTATACCACCAACCTTTTGTGAAGGAACCAACATCCGAAAAACACTCTCTCCAGGCCATCCAGGCCACCTCTTCTCACCACCTCCAATGACTGTATCATCTTCATGTTCCTCTTTTGGTTCGGGGTGTAAATCCTCTGGTACTTCGTCCACAACATCTTCACTAAGATTTTGATCAAGTTCAGCCATAAGCTCTGTATTTTATAAACATGAGAAGAGGAAACATTAGAAATCCACCATCAAGAGTACAGAAAATAAATTCAAAAAGGCCGTATTAAAGTGGTCAAACAAAGCAATTGCTATTTTTGTAAATCACATGGAGCAAGGAAACACAAAAATAACCCAAGAAATGAATATGTCAAGCAAATGAACATAAATCTAGGTTCCAAGTGTTACCTGAATAATTTGAAAAGTAACTTTAAATGTAAATTCAAAGATCCAAATCAAGAGCTATACAAAGCAATGAAAAGTAAAAACATCTATAATTTTCTATTTCCTTATTAGGGAAGGGTTCCACACTAAGCCAGTACTAAGGGCGTGAGAGTGCCAAGTGAAAGAGAAAGTAAAACGAGGATCGATAGCAGCTTGCTTTCATGAAAAACCAAATGCATAGCAAATTCCACTAAGGTTTTTCTTCCTTTCTTTTCTTCCCCCCCCCCCCCCCCCAAAAAAAAAAAAACCCCAACCCCACACACACGAATGCAAGCTCACAAGACAAAGATCAGCGATCATCTCTGCTTCTTTTAAGAAGTACTATTAGACTATCAGCAAAAGAAACCCTTACAGAGGAGTCAGGTAAGTCTTCCTTGACCCAGAGGAAAGGAGACTCAAGAAGAAAGCATGCAGAGTTCAGTATCTTCAAAAGGGTGTAGGTTTCTGTACCTCCAAACATGCCGTCCCACTAGAAGTACATCCTTGACTGGCCCCGGCATAACCCATCATAAAAGGATATTCAACAGGCCCCACATCGCAATGGAGATGTAAATGGTCTACCGTCTCCCCATCCTTTGGGCCCACAACTCACTTACTAATCACTATCTGCCACATTAACAAAGTCACAAAAGCTTCCTCTCAAGGTCCACCCAAAGGAGCTAACTTTTGGTGGTGCTAAAAGACACCAGCTATAATAGCGCACTTAAAAAAAAAAGTACCAATTCCAGTTCATCTCATCCACGAAATTGAATCTCAATTCTCAATGTAATCTGATTTAGAACCAACCGAATCAAAGAAAAAAAGCTTCCTCTAAATTGAATCTCAATGCCTCCAGAGACCCAATCGATTGACAAGAGGGGCGAGAATGAGAATTTTCTATGTTAGATTTATAATTGTATACTTAAAGGCTTTTTTCTCTTGGCTTCAAAACTACAGCACCTTAATTTAATTGTTTGATCACATATTATTCAAACAGCAAAACGAGATTTTAGATCGCAGGATGTCAACGGGTTCCAAGATCTCAGGCTTAAATCTGAAAAAATTGTTCTGCGAGTTTCAGTTCTCCTTTTTGTCCCTCTCAAGATCTAAAGACAAGTAAATTTTTCATGATTGCCGTGTAACATGACAGTCGTGAGTTATGCCACTGGTGGCTCTCGCTACTTGAGACAACAATAGAGAAAATGAGGATACTTTGGTCAAAGTTGTAGCCTTGTTGGTACCTATGATAGACGATATGTACCCTATGACACGATACCAAAAAGGTACGAAATATGAACTAAATTGATGCGGTATCATATGATACACCATATGCATCTTACAATATGCAATATGTAATTCACGAAACAGAATATGATCCGATCAGCAGTTGCAAGTAAAACCAACGTTTGTTACAACGTCATTTTATTCTTCTTCACTTTCTTAAGTATTGTTAATTTTGACTTGACTTCAAAAAGAAAAAAATTAGTACACTCTCAGGCAAATATGCAATCGTCCATACGTATACAATGATACAAGATCCAAGTTTTCTCATATCTTCTATTCATAAAAATCAATGTGATATTTACCTAACAAACGAAAGATTGATTTGTTTTCACTATTGGCTATGATATTCATATCTTCTGTTATGTTTCCCTATATATCAGGTTTTAGATGTTTACAAAGTTTTTCTAGATACACAATACGCAATACGTCAAACAGGTAATTATTAGTACACAATATTGATCTTGATTTGACAACTAAAATTGTGGTGCAAAAAGATGAAAAGCAGGTGGAAAATAGCTTTTTCGAGGACGAAGAATATTATCAGGTCAGATTGAGGTAAGATTTAACTGTACCAATATTTCTACAACAGCAAGTGAAAAGATAATTGTTCCGTCAGAAAGGAAAAGAGGACGGTGAGGCACAAGTTGGCCACATTAATTTCAATCAACATTGGGCAGCTTTATTATGTCTAATCCTGTTGGATCTTTGAGGATCTAGCAGTTCAAAAAAGTGTAAGTCGTAAGGTTACTTCTATATATAGTGGAACCCTCCATTTAGTACCGTTGTTATTTTTATTCTTTATTGAAAATAAATGGATCAGTTTGAAGAAGTGATAATTCCAATTTCCTGAGAATCCCATTTCTAAAGGGACACTGAGCTATTTAAGTCTTCCAATAGGCATTAGTGATGTGCTCTTTTCTCTTTCTTATTTATTCCTTTTTATTAATTTATTTAGCTTTTTAGTGTATCTGTGTCTATGAGGAGGGAGGGGCCCGGGGGGGGGGGGGGGGGGTTGTTAACATTCATTCTCTAAGACTGACTGTTACTTATTTATTATAAAAACTACTTATTGGCTTTCTTGGAAATTTTGTTTGCAGAGTTCTGCTACAGAATATCAATTCTCGTGGCATTGGGTATTGTTTGCTGTTTTCATTTACTATAATTATGGAGTTTAATACTTCATCCTGCTCTTCAATATAAAGAGCAATCTATTGAGACACGTCTTACAGAATTGAGAAGCAGCACAATTTCAAGTTCTATATTTTGATTCATCAGAAAGAAATTATCCTTCTTTATCTGGTATCAAGCATAACACAACAACTATTAACAAGTGGGTTAAAGGCAAACGAGTAACAGTCATCCGGCCACATATAGTATGGACCCCGGATCGACAATGCTGCTAAATGAGGCAATGTCGGAGTAGCATAGTTATAGGTACACGTTGATATAATAATATGGGGACCCAGGTATACTGATTTGGGATCCTGTATGCTCCCTCCAATCATTGGACTTTTCCCGTATTCCTTTTTGGGATGTTCCCAAAAAGTTTATCCTTTCTAAATATGTACTAAGATATGTCATGTTCTTCCCATCTTACCCTATTACTAGATGTGCTTAATCCATTTTTCCTCTTTCTCTTTCTCTTCCTTTCAGATTTCTGCAGATTCATGATTCCATCAGCCAGTCGAACCCCCATGCTAAAAGATCGAATCCCCAACTCCCAGAGATCAGATCCGTCCCGTATCTGCCCCACCATCATCTTGCACCGCTGCCCACTGTCACACCTCCAAAGCCACTGAATCCAACCACCCTATTACCACAATACTGTACTCAGCCAACCGAACCATTCCAAGCTTTCGTGTTCCACATCACCCCACATCCTGCAAATCTTTAGCATTAGCAGACCCCGATCTAGGCCCTCCATAGAATTATTCGTCGTAGAGGATAGTGGAGCGGACGGAGCAATGGGTGGTGGTGTAAATTGTGGCAACTGTGGTGGTGGTGGTGGTGGTGAGAGAGGGAGAGAGGTGCGATGAGGAGAGGGACGGTAGATAGCTGTGGCGGCAAGAAAGGGTTCGGTAAAGAAGAAGAATCGATGGGGTTGACGAGATTTAAAGATGAAGGGGGCTGATAAGATATAAAGTTTAAAAATGAAGGGGTTGAAATTGTGCTTCTCTAAAAAGTACAAGGGTCTATAAGTGAATTTCAAAAGACAATCTTAAAAAAGGTTCGCTTTGAAATGGGGAAAATCCAATGGAATGGGAGGGATAATTTCTTTACAATGATTTACCGTACATGTAATACACAAAACACAGGCTTTTTCAGAGAAGGGGGAAAAACATAGAAGCCTCATTTCCAGAGGTCAGATTAGAATCACAAACTCAAAAATTCATCTCAATTGATGCACGACCGGCGCTCAATAGGTATCCCGCGTAACTGCGTTTGGGACAAACCAAACGTATCAGGGACATATCTGGCATCTAACAATCAATGACTTCTTGCCAGATACTTGGTTGAGTTGGTTCACACCCAAGCACTCAGTGGTATCCTCCCAATAAGCACTCGACACTAATTAAACGAGGAATTTGTGCACCATAGTGTCTACGTTACAGAGAATTTCTCGCAGATGTTGAAGAAATCCATCATTACCAACACCTGGTTTATCAGAGCTAGAAAACGGTTTGGGCAGGTTCAACCAGAGCACAGGTGGTCCCCCCAGCTGAGCCCTAGCACCTCTAGGTTACTTGAAGTTCAAGCTTGCATCTCCATAAAGTTTTCTTAAGAAGAAAAAAACAGCTTTTTGTGATCATAAAGACTGTAAATAATACCCCCTACATTGCATTAGATTTTCCCCATTTCATTTTTTGCAGATTCCTGTAACAGATTTTTGCACATGTAAATGTTGACTTTATCCATTGTTTCTACCCCAAGCTAGACTTGTCAAATGATACTTACTCTATATGTTATGTCATTTGTTTTACATGCGCAAAATTTCACAAACTATCAAATCCAATGGAATGGAGGAAGTAATTCAAAAGGCTCCAAGCGTTAACCGAACAAACTGCATTTCCTCATAGTTCAACCAATTGAACAATGCAATGCCGATTCCGTAAGCGAAACGCACAACCGCATAGTAATTGGCACACCACTGAATAAAAAGAGTGACGACAACAGCAAACAAATGAAAGTCCGCCATATTATCTACCCAGTGTAATCTTTAATTGCTTCATTCGTAAAGACTTGCTAATTTAAATCAGGGATTTGGCATACCAGGCCGTTGAAGTGCAGATGTGTAAAGTGAGGGAATGCAGCTTTTAGGGCCCCGAACTAGGATTAAAAGTGAAGGGGCGGAGCAGGGCCTGCGATCGACGGCGGGGTCGCGGAGGGGCGGTGGTCACCGGGTGGCGCCGGTGAGCCGACGTGCGACGGCAAGGGCCTGATATAGAAGATTGGTGATTATTTGGGTGAGAGAGAGAGAGAGAGAGAGAGACGGCCTTGAGACTTCGAGTCGAACTGATTGTCTGATCGTACTTTCATTTACTCCTCCCACTCGACTTTTTCTTGTAATTTTTTTTTTAAGTATAGAATCAGATTTTTTTAAGTTTAAATTAAATTGACAAAAACAACTAATGTTTACTTATCTATATGTACGTATAACTTCTTTGTTCACGAATTTTAATGGTTCAAGCTTAAATATATTCTTTATATATCTCAAATAAAAGAGAATTTAGATTCGAGTTCAAACCTTGAATCATGTAAATTTAAAATCGAAAACAAAGTTGAGTTTGTTATGAACAGGATAGTGTACGGAGGTCGGTGACGATGGGTTATAGTGGCAAGCCGCTGTCGTTTGGTGGCCGGCGAGGTGGGGCGGTGCTGCCTTGGCTTCAGAGGAGGTCATGGAGGTGGTGGTTAGATGGGTGGCGACGATAATGACAGGTTGTTTTCATGACTCGAGGTGAGTGGGGTGGCTGGCGATTAGAGAACGACGAGATTCCCATATGGGCGGTGGTGGTGGCTGATAATTAGAGCTAATCGGTGGCGAGGAGATTGAAGACACGGTTAATAAGAGCCTATTTTGTGCTAAAATTAAGTTTATGATAAATTTATTTATAGGCCATCTTTATTTAATTTGGGCTTGGGACTGGCTGCTTCTAGAAAAACAGGTATAATTACCTATTTTTATTATTATTATTATTATATATATATATAGATGATCTGTTGATAGCGCTAGCAAAATAGGAAAAGTTGTAAGCGCGATCCATTCTTATTTTTTTTTCAAAAGCTGTCAGTCGTCCGCTACACAGTGTAGTGGACGGACCTTTTTACCAGATTGCCCCTCCTCCTTTGTTCGCTATACAGTATAGCGGATAACTTTTTTGTCCTAACATGTAACAGTCAAAAAGTCATCCGCTACATTGTGCAGCGGACAACTTTTTGACTGTCACGATTGACACACGACGCTTAATTTCTGTACGTTTATTTCTGCACAAGTCAGAGTTGTTCCTAATATTGTCCACCATACAGTATTGCGGACAGTGTTCCACCTCACCATCCCACTCTCAACTCTTTTAGCATTTTTATCTCCTTAAGATTCACTTGCTTCCATTTTCAGCTCCTTTCAAGTTTCGAGTAACACTTGCTTCAAGCTTCTCTCAAGTAAGGTAAGTTTGTGAATGGTGAACACTTGAGAAAGTATAATTTTTTTGGATGAATATATAGTTTTCTTTGGGATTTATCAATAAATTCATCAAAGTAATTTTAATTTGTGATGTTCAAGAAATTAATTTGTTAACTTTAAACAAAGTAATTATAGTTAAAATCGAATTTTTTGAAATTTGTTTACTTCAAAAAATTTATTATAGTTAAAAGACACATTTTTGGGGATTATATTTGTTGTGTTTTGGTATGATGAATTAGTCTATTTATCTTAGTAATTTTAATTTAATATGTTTAATAAATTAATAATTGTTAAATTGAAGACACTTTTGAGATTATGTTTGGTATATTTGTCATCCTAAATTGGTATATTCACGAAGGTTGTTCAAGAAACATCATTTGATAGTTAAGCTTAATCTATTTCTACATAGGTCTTGTTTCACAATGTCTGATTTCGTGGCGAGCTCCAACACCCCCGTAGATGCTAGTGATCCGTATCTAGGACGAACATTTAAAACATCGGAAGAAGTCGAAGAATGTTTTCGAGCATATTCATTGAGGGTTGGTTTTGGCATTAGAATAAAGACTACAAGAACAAGCAACATAACAAAAAAAATATACTCTCGCTTATACGAGTGTCATAGGGGCAGAAACCCACTGCAAAATGAGACACACGTAGGCAATGATGACAGTGATGACGAAATAGGATATTTGCGTAGAAGACGGGACTGCTTTGTGCGCACGAATTGCCAGGTCAAGATGTTCGTAAGCTATAAACCCAAACAAGATCATTGGCTTATTACTAGCCTGGAACTGGCACACAATCACCCGTTAGTAACCCCTTCTAAGGTGAGTCAGATGCATCAACACAAGAAGATGGGTAAGGTCGTAGAGAGCCTAATTCACACAATGAGCAATGCGCGGATAGGACCTACCGACATAATTAATGTTCTTGCTGAACAGGCTGGAGGAATTCAAAATTTAACTTTAACACGACAGACGTTCGTAACGCGGTCCGAACCCAAAGACGAGCCGCGTATGACCTTAATGATGCTCAATCCACAATGAGCCTATTGAAGCGGATGCAAATGGAGGACCTACAGTTTACCTTCGATTATAAACTTGAGGATGAGCATCGAGTTAGCACAATTTTTTGGGTCGACGGTCGTTCGAGGCTAGCTTATAAGCATTTTGGGGATGTCGTGACTTTCGACACCACATACCGTACCAACAAGTACTCGATGTCGTTCACTCCTTTCAAAGGCGTCAATCATCATTATCACTCCATCCTGTTCGGGTTTGCCTTGTTAAGGGACGAGAGCGAGAGTTCTTTTGTATGGTTGTTTAGGGCATGGCTGGAGCCATGAACAACAAAGCACCCAAAGTTATCATCACCGATCAAGATTTGGCAATGAAGAAGGCTATTGCTACCGTCTTCCTAGATACTCGACACAACTTGTGCACTTGGCACATAAGCAACAAATATCCTGAACGTCTGCATCACCTGTATGCAAAGTATCCAGACTTTAAACATGACTTTGAAAAATGCGTTATTAAGTCGTTAACGATTGAGGAATTTGAGGAGAGGTGGAAAAAGCTTGTTGAGAATTACTCATTACAAGACAACAAGTGGCTCCAGCACTTGTACGAGCTCAAAGAGCAATGGATTGGCATTTACACGATGAGGTATTTTTCTGCGGGCATGAAAACGACGGGCAGGAGTGAATCTATGAATGCCACGTTCGATGGTTATGTGGGTACAACTACCAATTTGAAGAGTTTCGTCACATTCGCACAAAAAGCGGTTGCCTCGTTATTCGTGAAAGAAAGGGCTACAGACTTTGCAACCACGTACAAACAAAGGAAAAGGTTGCTTGAGACCCCGCTGGAGCTGAATGGTGCCAATATACGAAGGAGATCTTCATGCTATACCAAGTAGAGCTGCAAAAATCGAGACAATACAGTATAAACAAGGTGGCAGAAAAGTCTACGCATGAGCACAAGGTTTATTCGCTCGTGAATGACCTCGTCCCTAAGAAGCTGCGTAGAATTTATACGGTGAGCCATGACACATTGATGGACTCGATGACATGTGTTTGCAAGAAGTTTGAGTTTCATGGCATCCTGTGTAGACACATTCTGTGGTTTTTCACTCAGAAGAATATCAGGATAATCCCTGATAAATATGTCCTACCACGGTGGACGAAAGGTGCAAACAGGTTGCACGGTACCATTGCCTTTCTGGAGCACCCGTATACTGACTTTGAAGAATCAGAGACATTGCGGTATAATCATCTGGTGACAATGTTCACCCGTTTGTCCGTAAAAGGTGCTACTACAATGGCCTGATATAAAAATCTCATCGAGGTAGCTCAGCAGCAAGCGCCCATCGTCTACCAGTTGGAAGTAGCTTCAATCAGCAATGCGGTTGACACTGAGCTTACAACGGGCTTAGAAGATGACGAGCCGGGGGAGGAAGACGACAATGATATCTTGCCTTTGGATCCAATTATATCGCAAATGAAAGGCCGCAAGAGATCTATACGGATGAAGAGCTCTATTGAACAAGCAACTCAATCTAAAAAGCTAAGAAGGCGTGCATTGTGCAATAAAATGACCGACCATGACAAGCGGAACCATTACAAGGCACTGGGGATAAGTTCAGGGGGTTTGCAAGACGAGAAAGAAGATGACGCCAAAGACGAGGAAGAAGAAGCCGCAATGGACTTTTAGCCTAATGAATTTTTCTTGTAATAATCTTTCATAAGCCATCAAGTCTGTTTGACTTTTATAATAACTTTTTTGTAATTTTTTTTCTGATAATCTTTTGAAAGCCTGTAATATTTTTTTTCTAATAATCCTTAACAAATCTAAGTCTCTTTTTTTTTGTTCTGTTTTGTTCTCTACATTATGTAGCGGACGGCGCAGTAGAGTTTCAAAACCCCAACACTTGGAAATTTTTTTGTTTTCCACACGTCTGCTACACTGTGAAGCGGACGGCGCAGCGGAATCTTTAAATCCCAAAATTAAAAAAAAATGAGCCTATGAATCTCTGAACTCCAACACTTAGAAAAAATTTTGTGTTCTACACGTCCACTACACTATGTAGCGAACGGCGTAGCATCTCCAAACTCCAACACTTGGAATTTTTTTTGTTTTCTACACATCAGCTACACTATGTAACGGACGGCGTAGCAAAATCTCTAAACTCTAATACTTAGAAAAAAATTTTGTTTCTCGCACGTCCGCTACACTGTGTAGCGGGTGGCTCAGCAGAATCTCCAAACTCCAACACTTAGCAAAAAAATTTGTTTTCTACACGTGTAGCGGACGACACAGCAAAATCTCTCCAAACCCCAACACTTAGAAAAAAAAATTCTGCACGTCCGCTACACTGTGTAGCGGACGGCGCAACAGAATCTCTAAACTCCAACACTTAAAAAATTTTAGGGTCTATGAATCTCCAACACTTAGAATTTTTTTTATTTTCTACACGTTCGCTACATTGTGTAGCGGATCTATGAATCTCCAAACTCCAACACTTAGAAAAAAATTTATTCTCTGCACGTCCGCTACACTGTGTAGCAGACGGCGCAATAGAATCTCTCCAAACCCCAACACTTAGAAATTTTTTTGTTTTATGCGCGTCCATTACACTGTGTAGCGGACGGCGCAGCGGAATCTTTAAACACCAACACTTAGAAAAAAATTTGTTTTGTACATGTCCGCTACATTTTGTAGCCGACGGCGTATGCTTTCTACATGTCCGCTGTACTGTGTGGCAAACGACAGAATCTAAGTCCGCTACACTGTGTAGCAGACGTGTCTGCCAAAAACAGTTTATAAGACTTACCCACATTTTGTTTCTCACCATTCAATCATTCTTAATGAGAGTAAAAAACTAGACAAACAATGCTATCTCAAAGCAAATCTAATCAAACTAACACAAATCAAATGTCAACTGCTTTCAACACAAATCAGTCAAATCAATCATCTTCAACACAAATTAAACCAATGAAATCAATGACAGCTTTCATAAAAATAATCAAGATTTATTTAAAAACTGATTTGAATATTACAATGTCAACTAGGGTCCGCATCTTCAGCCGGATTCTCACCCTTAGACGGATTTTCAATAAACCTAACCGCTTTAGGCCGGCCTTTCATAATTTGCCAAGCTATCATATATCTAAAACCTTTTACGCATTCTTGGCTCCAAGCGGCCGCCTTGAGGCTCTCAGACTGACAAATGTAATCCATGTACATGCAGACGAAGATGCCACAGTCCGAAGTATTATGTTGTTTAGGCCTCCTCTTCTTCAATCGGAATTGGAGCTTTGGTCGCGTCGGTATTCTTACATCACGGATAGAGTGGACCATGTCACAAAATAGATTCTACGAGAAACAAAAAACGGCATAAGACACGAGTTAGCATTTACAATTGGCAAGTTACAATAGCATTAAGCAACAATAGTAAGATTACCATAGCATCCAACTGGGGTTTGTACATCCACAACACGGGCATCATGACGGTATCGTCGTGGAGACTGTCGATGACTGATACGATCTTCTGTGTTGGTTCATAGCAAACCAAGTACCAGTGGCTTTCCCCTAAAAATGGGATTAGAAACATGTTGGCAACCCTTACGCTCACTGGACTATCCCTAGTAAGATACACTCGTAGATTAGCGGACGGTCTCTACTGGCTCAACTGTTTCTTCCCCCTTCGCTCGACCCACTCGTGTCATTCAGATACTAGGAGGTTATGAAAAAAAGCATCCAACAAAAAAACGTCTGAATACTCGTTCAGCCGCTCCTGAACCCTTTGCTTTAGAATCTCCACGTAGGTCTAGATGACACCGTTGTCTAACAAATCCCCCGGAACCAGCGAGGCCATTTTTTCCCACGAGCAACAGTAATCCATGCCATTTGGGTGATCCACACTGTACGACGCTTTTCTTGGGGGGGCCCGCTAAAATAACGAGCTCGGGTTTGTTCGCATTTATGCATCTTTAATGGCTTAAATGGATGCCCTTTGTGATATTGCCCTCGGGGGTCGACCGGGGGATATTGCCCTCCGGAGGGTTTAGCTGGCTGATATTGCCCTCTGGGGGGGTCAACCGGGGGATATTACCCTCTGGGGGCGCCAAATGGTCCTGCCCACGGGATAATGGGCAGTTTCTCAGCTAGACTGATGTTTTTGAAATCCCAATCCTGCTTGACTTGACTCTGAAAGAAGGGCAGGGGTTCCGAGTTCTAAAACAAAGAAAACAAGGGCGCATTGTACAAGTCCCATGGCGCTTGATCCTATCCCACAGTGCTTGGCGATCCCCAATCACCACTCATTCCAGCTACAGAGGGACCATCAACTCTTTGGCTCTCCCCCGAAGCCTGTCCCGAGGGATCAACGTATCCCTTGTGTACATAAGGAGGCTGCCACTTGGATAACCCATTCCCGGGCTAACGCCCGAAGGCTGTCCCAATGCTTGGTGCAAAAAATTCCCGCAGCCAAATGCCAATGCATCAGCCTGTTGGCGAAGCTCCTCGCCCATTGCATTCACCAGATCCTTCCGCTCGCTCAACTTCTAGAAGAAGGCGAGCGATGCATTAACCTACATCCAAAGATATAATAAATATGTAACTTCAAACACACACTTAGAATCATCAAATTAAATTAAAAGCACTTGTTGGGCAACTTACCAGATCATATAACGTACGCTCATTGATCTGACCCTTAGGGTGGTACTTCTCCCGGCGTTCAAACCTTACTGGAGCTACTCTCCTCCGGGTGATGCGGTAGTACCACTCATTGTACTGTTTGATGTTGATCACGGGGTCAGGCTCCGACACAATGGCCGCCAGTGTGTCCTGCCAAGAACTCTAAACCTCTATTTCGGCCGCGTATAATTCGTGCGCATTCGCCTTGCCAAACCGTTCGAAACCCGGTGGGTTCCTGTTAACCCTCATATCTGGGGCATCGGCTGGCATTCCCTACAGGCAATCAAAATGGCGCATTGCTCGATCTGGCAACTGCCACTCTGTGACCTTGAAGTGGATCAGGGGTGTGCACTGCAACCCAGAGAGCGTGGAGACGAAAGACTCTTCCACCCGTCGCGCCAGACGTCCATACGGTGCCCAACGCATTTGGCCTGGAGATAGCGAGTCGAACTCCCCTCGATAGTAGGTAATGTTGTGATGGGGATCGTCTCTCCTCAGGTAGTGGCTCTCTTTCTGGCTGTACTCCAAAACGCACAACCGAGACCTCACATAATCGATTCCGTCCCTACGCCTGGGTGCGCCAGGAGCAAAGTGTTCATAAGACCATACCTGAGGACAAATACAAATTATATATAGTATCGTTAGAATTTATTGCCGATTTAACCAAAAAACCCAAAAATGTAATCAATATTTATATGATATACCTGCAATAGCGAGAGACATGCATATATAGCTTTGGAGTCGGGCCTCGTTGCCTTGTGCAATGCTCGGTTCAGGTACTCAAGAGTTGCTGCACTCCAGGCATAATCCCCAACCTCCCGAAGGTTACTCAACAACGGTAAATATTTGAGGCTGACCGTATTCTTCGACATCGTTCGGAATAGAATTGCCCCCATCACCCACAAAAGGAAGGCTTGTGTGTACAGCACAACCATCTCGTCCATGTAGTTTTCCAATAGAACCTTGTAGGTATCTACCAACTATTTCAACTTGATACCACTAGTGCTAAATTGATCTTCAGGTATCGAAGTAAAGAAATTCCTAGTGGTTCTATTATTCCTTGCTTCAGACGGAGAAGTTATTACTGGCCGCCCCGTCATCAGTAACCCTAAGATGAACCCTACATCTTCTAGGGTAATTGTCATCTCTCCGAGCGGAAAGTTCTCCACCTTTCAACAAGGGCACCTATTAAGTGCCGGTCAAGGTGTTGAAAGATCTGCCCATGCGTGAAAATTCCAAACCCAATTCCACGCAATAATCTTTTCTGGTATTTGTTCAATTTCCACAACTTGAAATTATCGGATACCTCTACTGTGTTGAAAAGTGCTTTTTCCTATGAATAAATAAATACAATTTAAGCAAAGCTATCGGTATACATTGTTCGTGAAAATAAAAAAGTTTATAAAACAAGTATCTTACTTGACCATTCCATATGAGTCTACTGATATGGTGTGCTTGGTCGTGCAATACGGAGGGATCTTCTGGTCCAGGGTTAAAATCCATTTTCTGCAACTGAAATTATGAAAAAACGAAAGCTTTTATCAAATGCTCGCACAATGCAGATACATATAAGCAAAGCACATGCATAATACATACAATGCTAGCATAACAATATATATATATATATATATATATATATATATATTGACAAACGCTAGCACATCATCAATACATAATCAAAACCGTGCATAAAATGCAATACTCATCAGAACTCTAGATTATGAATAAATAAAGGATTGGTTTTCTGAACTTACGTGATTAATTAGACAAATAAAGGACTTCTTGGAAAGAGATTGCGCAGATCGCTTGCCAACGATGCTAAAAAATTTGTGATTAAAAATAACGGAGAAGTTTTTCGAAGTTATGACGTTGGGTATATATATGAAACATCTGCGACTAAATGTAGCGGACAATGTTTACCCGTCCGTTACATTGTATAGCGGACATTTTTTACATAAAAAGAACGTTCGCTACATAATGTGGTGGATAAAGACAAAGTAACAGTCATAACAGTCGTGGGGGACCAAAACTGATAGGACATTCTGTCAGTCGTGACAGTCAAAAAGTTGTCCGCTACACAATGTAGCGGACGACTTTTTGACTGTCAGATGTCAGGACAAAAAAGTTGTCCGCTATATTGTACAGCGGACGAAGGAGGAGTGATAATCTGGTAAAAAGGTCCGTTCACTACAATGTGTAGCAGACGGCTGATAGTTTTTAAAAAAAAAGATCTGGGCCGTCTATACTGAAAGAATGGACGGCCAGATCACGCTTGCAACTTCTCCTATTTTTCTAGCGTTATCAACGTATCAGCTCTATATATATATATATATATATATATATATATATATATATATATATATATATATATATATATATATATAATTGGCATGTTAAGTTTTGAGATATTTTTCGTTCAATTTGTTTATCAATATCAATTATATGTTCATCTTCAATAGTTCCTCTGCCTAAAATATGACTATTTTTTCTTATCATAGACTAAAAATTTCCATTTCTTTGACCATTTTTTCGTGTTTTATTGTATAACCCATTGGTGTATACAATTATCTTTAGTATTTAATCTTGCCTATATTAACTGCTCTTTGGCATGTTAAGTTTTGAGATATTTTTCGTTCAATTCACGAAAAACTTTTCACCACTTGAGCATTTTCACCCCAGAATAACTAAAGAACTTTAAGTAAAATTAAAGAGCTTACTTGTAATCTTAAGAGCGCAGAGAGAGAGAGAGAGAGAGCCAGAAGAACTTCAGAAGAGCATGAACAAAGTGAGTGGAATTTGAGAGCATTCTTCACCATGTTAAGTTTTGAGGTATTTAATTTTTTATTAGCAAATGATAATACTTTAACAATTTCTCAAGACTTTATTCAGTTAGCACAACACACTACACACACACCCATTAATATTGACACACCATCAGAGTATGCTCAGAAGCGTGGTGAGACTTATATAGAATTTAAAGGCAAAAATAAAATATGTGAAGAATGCAGCAATGGGAAAACAAACTGCTGTATAAAATCATAGAAACTTCAGATGAATGTCTTCATATAGAAGACGTTACTAATATTGGCGAAGACATTTATAATACAAATAGGGTAAATTATAATTTAATAAATCTTTTTATAAATAAACATGATATTCTTAATGCAATAGAAAGACTACCCTTTATAGGAGAAGATCCTATCAAACGATGGGATTTAAACAAAATATATTATAAATTAGACATCATTAATCCATATTATATCGTTAAAACAGCAAATATATAACCAAGTAGTTTAGATACATAAGACTTTAAAATGAATATAAAAGACTTAACACAATTAGGAGTAATTAGACCAAGTCATAGTCCTCATAGATCTGCAACTTTTATAGTTAAAAATCATGCAAAAATAGTTAGAGGCAAAAGCAGAATGGTAATAAATTATAAAAGACTCAATGACAATATTAAATATGATAGTTACAATATCCTTAATAAAACCTTTATGTTAAGCAAAATACAAGGCAATAAATTATTTTGTAAATTTGATTGTAAATCAGGCTTTTACCAGATTAAAATGTGGTCTGAAGACATTAAGTGGACTACCTTTACAACACCTGAAGGCCTATATGAATGGTTAGTAATGTCTTTTGGTCTTAAGACAATCCCTAGTATCTTCCAACGCAAAATTGATGATATTTTCAGACCATACAATAATTTCATTTTAGTATACATAGATGATATTTTAATTTGTAGTAAAAAAGATACTGAACATTTTTCTCATTTAGATTTAACTTTTAAGTTATTTGAAAAACATGGATTAATTTTAAGCAAGAAAAAGGTAGAATTATTTAAAACAAATGTCAAATTTCTAGGAATGGAAATGGGCAATGGAAATAAAAATTACAAGAACATATAGTCAAGAAAATAATAGATTTTCCTGATAAACTAGAAGGATTAAAACAAATTCAAGCATTTTTAGGACTAGTTAATCAAGCGAGAATGTATTTTAAAGACCTTGGTAAGTTGCTCGGACCGTTATACAATAAAACACAAAAAAAATGGTCAAAGACATTTTAATATCGAAGTCATTAATCTAGTAAAAATTATAAAAGAAAAAATTAAACAATTACCAGACTTATACTTGCCTTTAGATACCGACTATTTAATTGTTCAGACCGATGGATGCAAAGACAGATGGGGAGCAGTTTTATACTGTAAACCCAATAAATACAGCAATAAAAAGGAAGAAAGAATATGTAAATATGCAAGTGGTAAGTATAAAGAAAGCAATCAATACTTAACTAGTCTAGATTATGAATTATAAGCAATAATTTATGCCTGAGAACATTTTAAAGCCATTTTATTTAGTAAATATGAATTTTGTATTGGAACAGGCTATGAGGCAATAGTTAGATATAATAAAAATAAAGATTCAAGATATACAAATAGATGGGTAAAATTTTTAGCAACCCTTAGTAATTACAGGATAGACAAGATAGAATGACAACATATAAAAGGTAAAGATAATTCTGTCGCAGACTTATTATCTAGAAAATTATTTCAGTAGGACACTAATCCCAGGCAATTGTTAAATCCAGACAACTTGTTGATTTGTGCAGAAGACAATGACATCATCCTCTAACAGATACAGACGATTAAGTCAAAATCAGGCAAATTTTCCTAAACAGACAACTCCTATTTCTTGTTATTTACTCTAGTTACGTAGACAACCAAGGCAAGAGTAAAATAGATTTTGACAAAATTAATTTAGCCGTCATACAAGTAGGAAGCAAGTTCAATGTAAAAGATCCTAAGCTAGGTCCTTTCCTAATAGACCAGGCAACTTTATTAGACAATTTATGGCAAGCTTTTATTAAAAAAGACAATGGTTAGTTCGTTAATGCAATGAACGGACTTGCTGGATATTTTCATAAGCTTAGAGACACTAAAAAATTTAATTTTTATTGTGTCTTCAAAGGACAATTTTCAGGCATATATAAGCATTTTCCTGAAGCCATGGTTAAGGGTGTTGGTAATCACCCCATACCCTGGTACAAAGGCACACTTTCTTATGAAGAAGCACATCAATTAATGACCACACAATACGGGGTAAACTATTATGTTAGCCCTGAATACATTACCACAAATGCAATTGTTTCTTCTAATCCCTACTCACAGTTCTGCAAAAACTGTGACGTTATAATTAAGCATTATAATCTATTAAAAACTAAGATAGACAGTTTAGCCCTAGACAAACAAAGTTTTGACCATCAAACAATACAATTAAAATCACAAATATAAGTTTTAGAATTAGAAGTGATGGACCGGAAAAACAAGTATTATAATCTTCTTCATAGTTTCAAGTCCACACAACCCTCTATTTTCGGGGTTAAAGGAATAGCTAATCCGGTTTTACAGGCAATCGGTAAAGACTTATCAAATCCTGTGATGGCTAGTAACTTGCCCAAAGTTACTGAAAACCCTTTAAACAGAGGAGAAACTGTTTCTAGTCTTGCTTCATAGGCTGCAGGTAAAGACACATCAAGTCATGTTACAGTTGGCGGTTTACTTAAAATCGTTGAAAATCCTTTAGATACGGGAAAATGTATCTCTAGTCCAGCTCCACAGGTAGCTGGTAAAGACAAATCAAACCCTAAGACCCCTGGCCGTTTGGTAAAAACGGAAAAAAGACGTAAAGCACACAAGGAAGCAAAAAAAGAAAATACTAATAAGTAACCTTAAAAAACAAGCAGCAGAAGCAATTTTAAGTATTTTTCAAGACATGGATTTTGCACAGCGTCTAAGTGATGACAGTAATTCCATAATCAAAGCACTGGAAGCTGAGGATTCTGAAAACTCTACTGATCATACCACGGACAAAGATAAAAGAGTCAGCACGAGCAGCACACAGTAGAAAAAGACAACAAGTATGCTTTAAAAAAAAAGCAACTTTATCTGAAGGCAAAACCCGTGACATTTTAAGACAAACAACTTTCGGCATCCGCAACTTTTGACAAACGGAAGAAATATGTGGCAGACAGACAGCTTTATTAAAAACAACAGCCAGCTGTAAAAAGGAAATATGAAGACCTGTGAGCAAAAAGTTCAAGACTGCAAACTTTCAGCCAAAATAAAGACGGACGACACAAGAAGACAAAGATAGCGGCAACTTTTTGACAATTTGCAAAAGCAAAAGATAGCTGGAATCTCTCTTTATGACTTTGCATAAACACAAGACAAATGAAGACTCCCGAAAAATAGCACTAAAGTAGAAAGGAGAAAATGACAGCTTTAAAGAAGTCCGACAATTGTTAAGGCATCTCCTTTGGTAAAGCAATATAAGCATCTTTTACTTTACTTTTGAAATGTAAGAAAGACGTGTTAGGACACGTGTGAAGTAGAAAGCAATTATGTAAATCCCTGTACATTTGCCTTTTTTCGCCTATAAATAGGCATCAGTATTCATTTGTAAGTATCGATAAAAAACCCGAGTTTGCGAGAAGTTATTAGAAAGCTCTAAATTTCTCTCAAATTTCACTCGCTTTGTTCATGCTCTTTTGAAGTTCTTCTAGCTCTCTCCCTCTTGCGCTCTTAAGGTTACAAGTAATCTCTATTTTACTTAAAGTTCTTTAGTTATTCTAGGGTGAAAATGCTCAAGTGGTGAAAAGTCTTCCGTGAATTGAACGAAACATATCTCAAAACTTAACATGTCAAAGAGCAGTTAATATAGGTAAGATTTAAAGATCATATGGCATTTACTTGAATAAAGAGAGACTCTGTCCATTTTATTTTTCAAAATGATTATGCTTACCTCAGACAGTTAGCTAGATTTTAAATTGATTATGCTTTCTAAAGAACTATCATAAGTTATCTTCAAGGTTTTAAAGAAAAGTGGGAGTGAGTCATTTATCATAAGTTATCTTCAAGGTTTTAAAGAAAAGTGGGAGTAGGTCATTTAGGGTTAGTTGCCGAGTGATGGCTTTGAAAACCCGCAGATTAACGCATGTCCTGAGTTTTTTCCAAAAAAGAAAACCCTGACAGTTCAACCAGTATCCTGAGATTTAGTCTAGTTATAAGTCTACCCAGCATCCTGAACTTTTGAATATCAAACTTGAACCCAGACTCTCTCTCTCTTTCCATATTTTGTCATACTTTCTCTAAATTTGCTCTCTATTCCGCTGTTTTTCTCTCTGATATGCTACCTTTTTCTAAAACTGGTGTTTCAGTCTAACCGGGGACTTGTTTTCCAGCCAAACCCCCCCATTTTGGTATTAGAGCCTTAAAAGTTTTTTAAACTCAAAGTTTCTGATGAGATATTTATCAAGTAAAGGAGAAGTACTGAGTAACCCAGAGCAAGTAACCCTTTTTGCATCATATCATGAGTAGTCGACCCCCAAATCCTACTTATTATTGTAGTTATACAGAAGATTATGAACAATATTCTGTAATCCTTTAGACATCACGCAATTTAATCACTTCTATACATCTTTAAATGCTTTAAATTATGTTAATGGTAGAATTAGGTTCCATATACAATCTGGTAGATTTAGATTAGTTTTAAACCCTTTTAATACATATGTTCGTTGTTTCTTAAATCTAGGAACTCATTTTAATCGTGTTAATGAATACTTAGAACAACTATTGAGACATCATATAGTGTTGTTAGATAAAGAAAACAATTCGTTCTATCATGATGAGTACGTCAGACAACTCTTAAACACAAACACTCAAGCTGCTTCTAATGTAAGACAGATTATAAGAAATAGACAAGCTAATAGTATACAATATACAGAAAACTATGATAGTATACACGATCCCAGCTAATAGAAATGGATAGAAGAAATTTAAACCTAATTCCTAGACATCTAGATCTTGAACCTGACCAGGAACCCTTTAATTTTAAAGAGATGATTAATAAATTTAATCTTAGTCAACAGACAACTTCAGATATTTTAAACACTTTTAATAAATTTTTTACGGCTATAAAAACAATAGATGTTACAAATAGTAGAATAAGACATTATATAGATACATATTCTATCACACTTTTCTATAATCCTTTATCCTTTTATATTAGATGTTTTTTGAATTTAGATTCTTTATTAGAAGATTTTGACATTTTCTTTCAACACCTGATTGGCCTTTTTATAGATAGTAAAGACCAACTAAATAATGCAATTTATTATACTGAGTTTCACCGCAGACTTAGACAACTACATGAACAAACATTTTTAGAAAATTTAGGCGTACCTACAGACATAATAAATAACATGAATACTCTACAGTTAGATAATGAGTTAGAAGATATAAATTATAATGAAGAAAAAAATGACAATAATGCTTTACAGCTGGACAATGAGTTAGAAGACATAGATGAAGATTATCTAAATAATAATGAAGACGATAATGATTATCCATGGGATGATGAAGTCCTTGCTAATCTAGGGAATATAAATGTCGACAAAAAATGTCGAATATCTTAATTTATAAACAGACACGAAAAGTCTTAAGACAATTAGAGAAAACTTAGACTATATAAAAGACATTTTAACACAAATTATAGAAAAACCAAAACAACTTGATAAGGCAGAAATTTTGTTAGAAAAAATACATAAACAATTTGTAGAATATAAACAAGAGTTAGACAAATTTAAACTAAGAATAGACAGTTTAAAAAAATAAAATAATAAGTTAGAAGATAATTTAAGACACTACTTTAAAATTCAAGACTTAGAATATAAATGAGTACTTATAAAGACTACGAAACAAATTCAGATTATAAGCAAATCTTTATCGAAAGCAACAAATTTATAACACCAGCAGAAGGCATATCAAGAAATAGTTTAGGAACCCCAAATGATATATTATCTAGAAAACAAAATAATATTATAATAATGTTATTAATAACTTGTTTAGAAAAAATAGAAAAACTAGAACAATGTATACATAACAAAAAAGAAAAAGAAATTAGTTCAGACATAGATGAATTATGAAATAAATTAAATAATATTAAAATTGACAAACAAAGAACAGTAAAAACAAAAGAAGAATGGAAATTTTTAGTTTATGATAAGAAACAATAGTCATATTTTAGGCAGAGGAACTATTGAAGACAGAAATAGAACAGAAGTTTTAGCCACTGAAACAAGAAGACGTAATGAAAACACGGTTGAAAACCGAGTTTTACGGTTATTTAGAAATCCGTCTGCGCCTATAGCCTCTTTAGAACAAATAATCGGTATTGATAGACAAATTGAACAGTTTAGGCAAAACAGATTAGATTTAATTTCTCCACAAATTTTATATAAAAACAATGCCACAATAAGCCAAACCAGATTATTATGCATTATCGTGAAATACAAAACAGATGTACAGGTGAAGATGTAGTAAGTGTAAATTTAATAAACCCAGATTCAGAACAAGATTTAATTAGAGGAAATTTTAATTTAACCCATATAGGATTAATTATAATAGGAATAAAAGGCTTAACAAGAAGAGACACATGAGCTAAAGTCTTTTTAGCAATAGTAGATGATAGATTTACCAGTGAACAAGCAGTCTTATGAGCAATATAAGTATATATAAATAATAATGGAGGCATATTTTATTGTGCACCAGATTTTTGCTTAAATACAAAAGATTTTGCTCGAAACATTAAAATTAAAATTATGACAAAAGGCTATGAAGATTTTCAGCAAGGCAAAAACCTTTTAATTTGTACTACATTCATAGGAAAATTAACACAAAGTAGTCAAGTAGGATATCAGCTAAGCACAGAAGGTACAGCTAAATTTATTATAAATAGAGGAATTAGACTTTTACCCCCTTACCGAGTAGATCCATTAGAAAATTCAGGACAAGAATGGCAAGTAGACAAAATAATAGGTTCTAATTCAAACAATAGCGTTATACCCATAAAAAGTTTATGGTATAGAAACACTTCAGGAAGAATGTCAGTTCGCTTTACGAATTATATTGAAGCAAATAATAACCTTGACATTCAAGAAAATGAAACAGATTAATAATTTTAATATTCTTAAAAACATTGATATAAAAACCTTAAACCAAACCATAGGTACTACGCAAATAGGAAGAGGAATAAGCTTTAAACAATTACAAGATTTTATACAATTTACAGAACAAGAAGATAGTCTAGACATATTTAATCAACCTGAATGCAATATGCATTTGAAAAAGGAAATAGACATAATAAAAAGCTTAAAAGATTTAGACATAAGCAGAATGTCTTCCCATAAGTCACGTAGCATAGAAATATCAGAACCTGTAATAAATTTCAAAATAGTATTAGACAACAAAATTAACAAAGCATTAGAAGAAATAGAAAAGATAAGACAAGAAGAAATAACATTAGAAAAAGAAAATAATTTGCTAATAAAAGAAATGGATAATCTATTAGAAAATATAGACCACTTAGATGAAACAAAGTAAATAGACACAGAAGACCTTAAATTAAAAGAATGTCTAGATCTAGAAGAAGAAGATTTAGAAAATGATGAAACAAATTCTATAACAACAAAAATAGAATCTGTTAATACACAAATTACTACAAACAATACAAAATTTAATTTAATGAATGAAACACCATACATACTTATGGATGAAAGTGGTGGTTCAGGAATCACTAATAATAGAAATAATGATGGTAGTAGATTTTATACGTCTCAACCAATTGCAAGACCACAATATGCATACAGAAATTTACCTAGACAAAGTGCAAACATAGAACATGCCAAATATAATTGACCTAGTTACAAATCTAAAGGTAAAAAACACCCTTTAGAACAAAATTTTAAAATACAAAAGGCAGCAGAACCCTTTATTTTAAATATAACAGCTGTTGACCCACAACAAAGAAAAACTATATACAAGTATGGAAAGATGCAGTAGTAACAAATTTTATAACAAAGCAATCTGATAATTTAGAAACAGGAGAAGAAATGATAAGATATATGACACAATTCTTAGGCCCTATAGCTAAAGCTAATTTTGAAGAATGGCAAAAAGCATTTCCTAATGATCTAAAAGAAATGTTAGACTTAGGACCTAATCCTTACAATTTTGTAAACACTATACAATTAATATTAACTGGAAGAAATCCTAATATCGGAGACACCATAATACAAACTAAGGCAGCCAGAAAATTAGAACAAGTACATTTATACAACTGGCATAATATAAAATATTTTATGAAAGAATATTATTATTTTGCTTCACAAAGTGGCAACATTTATAGTCGAACAGTAGTTGATAAATTTTTAAACAAATTACCAGTACTTTAGGAAGAGAAATATATGAAACAATTAAAAAGTCCTATGAAGAACACCTTAACTGGACCTCTTCATTAAGAAGTATATTTGAACAAGTTATCGAAATCTTAGTTTCTAAATGTACTAATATACAAATAGCAAGACAACTTAAAAATGAAACAAGCTTTTGTAAAAAAATCTATACACCAAAATATTACGGTCAAGAAGAATCTAGACCTAAATACACTAGGAAGCCCTTACAAAATACAAACAACCTATATATATATATATATATATATATATATATATATATATATATAGTTTTGGTGAGGAGAAAGGAGATTGGAGACATTTGAGTGGGGTTTGGTTGGTAATGAACGGCTAGGATGATAGCCCCAGTATCAACGACACAGATTATGCCACGTGTAGGTCTGGCCTGGCGTTGGTGGGTTTGACTCTTGCCCAACCAAAGAATTGGTTTAAAATGATGGGCTAGGATGGGCCGGGATTGCCATATTTTTTTTATCTAGTCCTAATACCAAATGTAGGGTTGGTCTGGGCTAGGAGATCAGAGCTAACGAGCTCATGGACAGGCCTAAGTAGAACTAATTATCTGATCATACTTATTGTTTGTTACATTTACTCTCTGCCACTAGAGCTTTTCTTCCCGTAAAATTTTAAAATAGATTTAGGTCGTAGTTTTTATTTTCACTATAAGCTGCTTATGAAATAAACAAGTTTAAGCAGATTAATATGTAAGTTGACATGTAGCACTTGTTGTAACTTGTAGGATCAAATTTCTTGAATTTGAAATGACAAAAATACCTAATGGATTTTTTTATATGTTAATACTTGCCTTGTTCACAGATTTTGATGACCCCAAGAAACCTAAATATATTCTCTGTGTGTCTCAAATGAATGTGAATTCATATTTCGAGTTCTACACAACTTGACTCACTTAAATATGAAATTGGATGAAATAGAAATTATGACATGAAGTTCAATAATGAAGTAAAAAGTGAAAGTATATATCAACACGTGACACGTGGCGAAGTATACCGATCGAGGGTCTTCTTAAGACACTTATGGATTATAGCTTATTTTTGGCTTTAGGGGTTTCGTACCGTGCCTATAGCTTATGGCTCAAATAGTTAAGAACAAACACAGGTTTTAAGCTTCTTCTTACGCTATAAGTTATAAGTTGACCAACATAAGTTGCGAGAAACAGGGTCTTGGTAATCATAAACTTTGACTACAAACGTTACTTTTTCGAATTTTCTTGTAAACCTTTTTGGAGAAATAAATGAAAAACATTAAAGTCTAGTAAACTAACTTAAAGACATTAAAAAAAAGTATGCATTACCGAATCACATATTAATACCGTCAACATCTATAAGCATTTTTTTTTGTAGCCACTTAATGGAATCTTGTGCAATTAATAGACTAGAAAAAGAAAAAAGAGAGGCAAAAAAAATGGCCATGCAAGTTAATTTGCAAGAAGTAAAAAAGATGGTTGGAGAGAGGATTCCATATAACTTGCACTTCTTATAATTGTTTCTTATGGAGTTTGTTGTGATCAAATTTTGAGCATTAACATTACAAGTATTGGTTACACCAAAGACTAATTGAAAGCCGATATTTATTTTTTGTTTCAGTAAGATATACTCGTTGTAACGAATGTGTCGTATATGTTCCAACTAGTTTATAAACCAAATCTCAGAGAGGATTCCATTAATGAAGCAGATGGTGAACGAAGGGAAGAAGAAGCACTGCTATGGATGATGACGGAGTATATTAGGTTCATGCACGTGTTTTTTCTTTGCTATCACATATTATTCAGCTCCCCTCTCTCTCTCTCTCTCTCTCTCTCTCATCCCCCCCTCTTCCATTTAGCACTCGAAAACTTTTTAGTACACTTGTTTTCCTTCCGCAGTTGGAATAAACTTTAGTTATATTCATGGATGTAAATAGTAGGTAACTTGTAGTTTAAGTATCATGAGATTGGTTGCATTTGTGTTTATTAGAAGATGCTTTGGTTTCTAAATTGTTGGATGTTGATTGAATCATAAATAGAATTACAAAAATAAAAAATAAAAATGAGTCTCTTCTTAAATATGAAAAACAAAATCCAAATTGAATTTGCAGCCTTTTCTCAACGGACTTTAAACCACAGAATTCCGCTGACAAAGGTATCTTAAAAACTTCCCCGACAAACTATTGGCAGCAAATTTGTTGTCCTTGAAAATAATATACTTATTTTTTAAGTAATCAAAAACAAAAGTATCGTATTCAATAAATTAAAATATTTTTTCAATTGAATATTTTGTCGGTAAAAGTCCAGCAGCTTATTTGGATTGAAATCATTTAGCGACAGGGTTTAGGGCAATAGAATCATATCGCCAGAATTTCTGTCAAAGGTATTTTCCAAATAGGTACGTCCCTCTTTTGACTACCACCAAAAATCCACCATGATCATCGATATCACAACCAAGTCCTCGACTACCATGGATCTGCAATTGCACTCACCATCATCACTGAAATCAATAACGATGTGAGGTTTGTCGTTACCTTGAACCCCACCAACCCCGAGTTGCTCCCATACATGTATATAGACCTGACAGAAGATGGTATTTATGGAATTGGTCATGATTTTCATGGTGGGTCAGTGGGTTACATGATTTTACATTTCGTTTGGTTTGTATGTTATACCACATTAAACAACAACGTCCCACTGATCAAAAGTTGAAATTGTAGTCTTTGGTTCTCGCTTTTGACTAGGGAAAGTGTGGTTTGGTTTGGTTCTATTTAGGGATCAACATGAACCGAATCGTTGAATTCGCCCCATATCCAATTTTCTGAAGGATCAAACAACCTTTTTGAAATGGCAATAACGTCCCTAATGCTCACATTTAGGGTTGATTTTTTGGGCATCCCTAATAATCATGAATATTGTCAAATTTATAAGGGATGAAAAAACTCTAACTGTTGTAAGTCTTTTGTAGGAGAAAAAAGAGATGAAAAAAAAAAGAAAATGACCTCTTTCCTCGCTTTTATCTAGTTTGTGAGTTTTTTAATGAGAGAAAGAAACAAAAAAGGAGGAAAGTTTGGGCCTCATTTGTCTCTATATCTTTCTTCCGAAATTTGGAAAGAATCAGAGAGAAAGGGAACTCTTATAGTAATATTTTAATTAGGCCCATATTATCCTTGAAATAATGAACACAAATTTTTTTAATGACTTTTAGGTTTTAGATATCGTTACAAGAACTTATGATTTTACTTATAAACAAATTATTATTTTAAATGTTACAATTGACTCATGACTGATTATTTTAGTTTTATCGTGACGTTAATTAGATTTGGATATTGAAATGTTTGTAGTCAACTCATAGCTACTTTTTATTTTTTCTATTATGACATTAACTAGTGATGTAAGGCTTATTACATTAGTATGATATAAACTTTGTATGGTATCATTGTAACTAAATTCTTTTCCCATCAAAACTATGTTTTTCTTTTAGGATCATACATCATAGTCTATGTTAGAATAATCGCCATATAGTAGAAGGGTGTGTGTGTGCGCACGCGCGCGCGCGTAGAGGTGTCAAATGGGCCGGGCGGCCCGCGGGCTAGCCCAGCCGGCCCGGCCCTTTTTTGGGCCCGGACTGGCCCTAACCCTTAGGGCTTGGGCCAGGGTCAGAGCCAGGCCTAATTTTTTGAGAAACAGACCCGGGCTCGGCCCTAAAATGGCCCGGATTTGGCCTGGCCCGGCCCTCTTTTGGCCCAAAAAATGGCATTTTCAGTTTTTTTTTAAATTAAGGTGTATTTGCTTGCCTTCTATGACTAAAATGTAGAAGAAATCTATTACTTTTAGATCACTAGTGAGAAAACAAACAAATATTTGTGGCCACAGATCTATTACTTTTAGATTTGAGCTAAGCAACACAACATTTTGAGAAGACACAAACATACCTTGCTTTGTAAGAAGTGTAAAAAGAAGGAAGAGTCAACTTCTAGTTGATGAGTAACTCGCGGAACATGCCAGCAAGTGGGAGGCTATGGTCATGTAAGTTGAATCTTTACTATCAGCTTCAAGGGTCAGAGAAGATGGTAAAATCATTTGTTTAAAATTGTACATAATTTTAGATTTTGACTTTCCCTGATCAGTTGGCCCAAGTTCTGAGTGATTGGGGAAGCAAGCGTTGAGCTATAAAAAAGTTTGTACTAATTGATAATTAGCCGAACTTATTTATCAATAAATACTAAACCGACTAATTTCACTCTCTTACATATAAATTTGTATTAGTACTGTGCGTAAAAAAATACCTGTTAAAATACATATAAAAAGCTAGTATTTATATTATTAAATAATAATAACAAAATAGATAGTAAAATAATAATATTATTTTGAATAACAAAAAAAAATTGGGCCCGGGCCAAGCCCAAGCCCGGCCCTAGATGTTGGGCCTAGGGCCCGGGCTTGGACTGGGCCCAGATTTCCCTCATTCTGGCCTGGCCCGGTTGACAGCGGCCCTGGCCCTGTTTGCTGGAGGCCCGATGGGCTTGGGCTGGGCCGGCCCAAGCCCGGCCCATTTGACACCTCTACGCTCGCGTGTGTATATATATATATATATATATATATATATATATATCTTTTCTTTTCTTTCTGCTGAACAAAATTAAGAAAAATGAATGATATTTTATTTTCTCTCTTAAACTCACAAATAAGAAGGAAGATTGTATTCCCTTCTCCTTTTCTTCTCTCTCATCTCCAAACTCAGAAACAGGCTCTAAGGGACGATATTCTGATGTCCCTGAGTTTTGTAAATCTTGGTACACATAGCAGCCAAAAATTTGGCACGACTCAACCATCTAACATTTTGAGCAACATAAAAGAAACAATGTTATTTAGAAGTTTATTGACCATTTTGCAAACTTGCTTTTTCAGTGCTTTGGCAACTGAACATTACTGGCTTCATTAAAGCCCAACTTCAAGGCATCATCAGCTTGGGCTACAATATTCCACCCTTCTTCAGAGGATCCCTAGTCAATAAAGGCCGTTAAGTGGGAAACATGATTTAAGGACCTCCCAATCTTCCATGTACTTTCACCACCACCTATGTTGGACTTTGTACTATTAATTGGGGTGCATAAGAATTTCCCCTTTTAACCATGCGTCTATCAGCTATTCCCGTGGGCTCCATTGAAATTTGTCCTTCGTCATTAATCAGGTAAAGGGTGACTGGTGTGGTTTGAGCTTCCAATTTCTTACCAAGCAAGATTAAATAAAAGACAAATGAACGAGAGAACATGGGGGTATCTATAGCTTGTAGGCCACGGGACCAATCTTGACTAGGATAGTTAAAGGGCCATAGGATTTTGGGGTGTGAGGTCTTTCTGAACAACAATTGAGCTATGTTCAAAGCCATAGATAGACCACTTTTCCCACCTTAAAATGCCTTTCGTTCCTATTTTGGTTTACATATTAATGTACCTGAGACTGCATGGTGACAAGGTTACCCTAAAAAAAATTTAGTATCAGTCTCCTCTCCTTAAAGAAATTAGGGTTAAATACACGTTAATACTCTGAAAGTACCCCAAAATCTTACTTGAGGGTCTAAAAGTTTATTTATTTATTTTACATAAAAGGGTCTATAGTTTCAAATTCACAATAAGTAAGGACTTTCGTCCAAATTCTTAGCAATCTAGCCAAAACTATCAGGGGCAAAATTGTCAACTCAGGTTTATTTTTTTATTACTCCCCCTCCCTCCCCTCTCTCTCTCTCTCAATATTAGCTCTCTCTCTCTCTACCAGCCCTTACACCTGGTGCCATGATTATCAACTCCAAAGTCATCACCCCACTGCACGACCACAATTAGTGCCACATCACCACCATAACCACTCCTTGAAGCAAGTGTATGCCATTTCTCTATCATCACCCACCCCACGACCACTATTAACACCATGTCACCACCATAACATCCTTCCCTCCATGTCTCTCTCCCTAATGCCACTATCATAGATTACCAATTAAATATACACAAATCAAACCCCAATTCCCAAAACAGGATCACCTAAAATGTGAATAAACAGAAATATCTCTAATATTTTTTAGCAATTACCAATTGAATCCACTCAGATCAAACCCCAATTGACTCTGACAACACCAAATTGCATCAAACCCTAACCCCAATTGACTCTGACTCAGATCAAACCCCAAGAAAAACACCAGGAGATCTTTAAACCCTAAGTGCTCCACGCCACCGGCCTTTGATATAAATAATGCCGCGCGCAAGTGCCGGCAGTAAATATAAATGGTGTTTGGAAAAATTGGACTCTAGTCTAAACTTTAGATCGGGTATGATTCAGGACTCACCTGCCATCGATGATAGGGCTACATCAGTGGGATTGGTGGTGGAGATTGGGCCGATCTGGTGGTCCCTGGATGATGTTGTGCCGATTGTTGACCACGACTATGTTGGTGCCCCTGCGGTAGTTGTGGTATTCGCACTGGTGATGATGTTGGCGCTGGCGTTGGTGGTGATGTTGGCTCCACCACAGCATTGTGATGTTTCGCAATGGTGGTGTCGATTTGGGTGATTTGGCCGATCTGGGTTAGATGGGGGAAGAGAGGGCTGAAAATTTGATGAAGAAGAAAAAGAAGAGAGAAAAAAATTAAAGAAGAAGAGAAGAGAAATTTTGAAGAAGAGAAGAGAAAGGAATTAAACATGTCCGGACAATTTTGCCCTTGACAGTTTTGGTTAGATCGTTAGAAATTTAGATGGAAGTCCTTACTTATTGTGAATTTAAATTTACAGACCCTTTTGTGTGAAAAATAAACTTTTGGACCTTTAGGTGAGATTTCGAGGTACCTTCAAGGTACTAACGTGTATTTAACCAAAGAAATTTTTGATAGGCACGACATCAGTGGTCTTTACCTGCTGTAAGTGGAGAGGCTTTGGAGCATAACTGAACAAGATGGTTTCATTTTTAGGGCAGTGTGGTAAGAAATGTAAAAAAAAGCTCAACTAGTTTGACAACCATTTTGCCTATAGTCTGGGCCTGCCACTAGCATTTACTGCAATTCTTGGGCTACATGTACACTTACGAGGTTTTCAAACATCAAATCTCTCAATATGCCCATCACTCTCAAGGTGGTAGGCAATTCTTATGGTCAAAGTGGCAGCTATCAATTTGGATAGACTTACTAGAATACACTCATAAAGATTTTGTCTGTATTAGTCACCTTAGAGTTGGGTGTGCCATGCAATTGGAGAATCTGGTACATGAAGACGTTAACAACAATTTCAACAGTAGAAGGGTGATGAGAATTATCACAACCATAATGGAGTCCTTGCTATGGGATTTAGGTTCTTTGTCAATAAAGTCCATGTAAATGTTTGTCTATGGTAGGTCTAGTATGAGGATTGGCTGTAACAAGCCAGGGTGATGAACATTCTTACTTCTTTAACAGATGTCACAAGTTGAGACATAGGAAGCCATATTTTGCTTCATATCTCGACAGTAAAAAAATTAAGGTAAGCCTTTTGTAGGTAGCATTGAGGGTAGAATGTCTTCCAGCCAACACCTATGGATTTGAGTTGCCCGACAATTTGTTAGCTTAAGGGTCCAGTGCTACCGTAGTAGAGCTTGCCATTATACCTGAGTACCCCATCTCTTTAAAAGTAAAAAAAGGTGTCCATAGGGCATTGTACGAGCTCCTCAAGCACCTTGTAAACCATTGAATCTTGATTAGACTGGTTGTGTCCTCCTTAAGCCGAAGGTGTCAAACTATGGTAATGGCTGCACATGAGTGCTTATTATTAGGGACAATTACAACAGTGTTCCTGAAGTTAAGGTGAAATTACAGGCATGTCCATTAGTTTGGACAAATGACACTTATATCCGTTGACCGAACGGAATACGGAAATACATAACGTTTTAGAGCAAAAAGACCAAATTGCCCATGACTTATCCCTATAATTTTTTGATTGCCATTCATTTATTTTTTCACACACTCTCTATTTCCTCCTGCGACCCCAACCACAGCCACCACCTCAACACTGCCACGGCTTCACCTTTGCATCATCGCAACACATCCAACTATCTGCCACAAGTCCTTCCCATCACCACCATCTCCACCACGGCAACAATTATCACCATCCACCAAACCAAAAACCCACCACGTCCATAATCACCACCATCAACCAAATCCAAAATCCACCCACCAAAGCTAACGTAGCCACCACCACCATCTACCAAAGCCAAAACCCACTACAACCAATTAATTACAGTTAAATTAAATCTACAAATTGAATCTACGGTCATGTCATGGGGCCGGTCAGAATTAATTACAGTCACGACCGGTCGGGACAACTGGGTGGGGAGAGGGTGGGGCGATAGTGGGGTGGAATAAAGGTGGGGGCGGCAGTGGGCTAGGGGGAGGGCAATGACGTGATGAAGAGAGGAGGGGGCAGCGATGGCGTGAGAGAAGGGTGGGGGCTAAGACAACATAAATGGGAAGTTAGGGGCTGCGACGGCGAGGGGGAGGGTGAGGCTAAGATGGCGTTAAGGGGAAGGTGGGGGCTGTGACAGGGTGAAGGGAGGCTGAGGGGCCATGACGGGGTAAGGGCAAAGGTGGGGGCGACGACAGGGTAGGGGCGACAAACAAGGGTATATGGGGGAGAGGGGCGGTGGCGGGTGATGGGGATGGTGGGGCAGCAACGGGGTAGCGGGGTAGGAGAGAAAGAAAGTTAGGAAAGACTTAGGGGGAGTTGGAAAGAGAGAGAGAGAGAGAGAGATGTGTGTGTGTTACTTTTAGGGTTCAAACACTTAAGAAAAAAATAAGGTTTAAATATGTAATTAGGGTAGTATTGGTATTTTAAAAATACACAACGGATGACATGAGTAAAATGCACGATTTTTTAACAAATCAGCGACGGAAGAACACGAATGATACTTTTTAATACTTGATGTCCTTGACTATAATTTCACCCTAGCCTAAGGGACATCGGCTTAATTATCCCTTATTATTATCTTAGTTGCAACCTTGGGAGTTTGCTTGCTGCTTTCTTATTACAGCCTCTTCTCTTATGTAATTTTGTTGGCGTGTTAATAATTTTATTTAGTTGCGACCAATAAATAATGGAAACCTGTATGCAGAGAGAAAAAGCCAACAGTTAGAAAGTTAAGGTTAATGCATCATTAATGCTAATGTGGTGATAGTTTACAGCAGGATCAAATAATGATGGAGGCAATTTATGATGGTTCAAGTTTCTATAGAACGCGAGGCCCTAATATTGGTGCAGGTGACACGTGAATAATTCATGTCAAAGTAGATTACCAAAGTTGACATAGTTGTCAATAAGGGAATCGATAGCAATGGATATGAACGGTTAATAGGTGATCTCTCTTGAAATCAAAATAAGAAGATTGGAGTGAAAAGTTTCCAGAGATCAGAATAAAAAGGAGAAGAAGAATTAACGGTGATATAGCTAAAAATATCCCTCCAATCTACGGACAACACGTGGCAGTTGTGACACGTAACCCATACTGACTCATTACTGATATGGCACTTACCATACCAATCACCGGGCTGAATCCTAAAAAAGCTATAACTCTATCAGCAGAGATTGATATGGGATCCTCTAGGATCCTAATGAGATTCTGAATAGAATTGACCAAAGCCCAGTCCTACTAGGACTCCTTCTTCTACCACTATATAAAGGGGTCAAGCCCCTCAGGTAAAAATAAGTTCACACACAATCACACATTGTGTCTTACGGCTTCTTCAGAGTTCTACATTGTTAGTCATCTCTGACTTAAGCATCGGAGCGTTCCCTCGCCGGAACCCCACCCGGCGGTCACTCCGTGTTCTCTTTTGCAGGCCTGATTTCTGGTGTGGTTCCCGATCCAGTTTTTAGCTGCAACAGTTTGGCGCCATCCGTGGGACCCGCCAGCCTAGCCGATTGACCTCAAGAAAACTCAAACAGTTATATGGCAAACGGCCGGTGGCAAGACATCAGAACCATCGACAGAATTGTCACCACCTTGGGCCTCCAAATTCAGCTATCGCAAAGGGAAACAAATTCATCCATCAGAGTCACCTCCATTATCCTGGCAACGACGACAACATGTAATTGACGTACAACCGCGATCTCTTTTTACTGTTGTCTTCTTCGGCGTCGTCAACAAAAAAAATTCATAGCCCGAAGACCGCCGGTACAACCTCTACTGCTGCAATCTACGTGATGTCAACATGGAATTAGCCGGTGGGATGGCTCTGGAAGTAGCAGCCAAAATAACCCACTACCGCCGCATGTCAACAATCCGATCACACAAGAAATTAGTGGAAGAAGGCACTACAGTACCGCTCCATACCCATGGGCAAAACCCTAAATAGCAGCGATGCCACTGCAGTCAACAGCGCCCACACTAGCAGCGCCACTCTTGCACAACCATTGCCACTGGGGTCGCGGCACCACAAACGGCTGCCACAGCCGGATCAATTACAATAACCCAACATCACTAGCACCAACCAGTGCCATTACCGCCGCGATAGGCAGCGCCAACACCGTCGGCGACCAACCGTCCCAAATCTGCCAACAACCTCATGAAAGAGAAAAAGTTTGCAATATCGCAACGCCATCGGCCCCGTCATCACTGCAACCAACGGCGACGGCGCCATCTCGCCGTCCGGCTCGCCGAGATTGGTCCTAACGTTGCGCCGGCCAAGTCAACGCTGTTGCGACCAGCAAGCAGCTCCGTCCACGGCTACCAATCGTCACAAGCCCCCGTCATCGCTGTGACTCGCGACCTGCAGTGGCATCAGGCGATGCCGTCACCGCCGCAACAGGCAGCATTGTCGCCACCGCACCGTGGGGACCCCCCAGCTCCAATTCCGGCCACGCATACACCACCGGAGTCACCGGCGATGCAAAGCTACTGGAAAACCGTGGCGAGCACCATAAGCCGCTGGCCACCGCCGTCAAGTTGCCGAAGCAAACAACATCTCAATAAAAAAAAGAGAGAAGAAGCAGAAGCGGCGCCGCCGCATAGGGTCCAATCCCTAAGAGATGGCCAACACACCTTATCTGAGCTTGCACAATCGCGACCGCTGGTGCGATTGCCGTCCTCGCTGTGGCCGGACATGCCCTTCTGTTGAAAAAAGAAAGAGGCAGACCAATTAATCAGGGCTTACATTGCGCTCACAAGCATCAACCGTGACGTATAAACTGCTTCATAAGCGAGGAACAAATTCACAGCACCCTACGACTGAAAGTCATGCCTAGGGTTTCTGCTGCAGCTTCTTGCCAACTCGGCATTCCTTATTATCTCGTGATGTTCGGTCACACAGTGACCTCGATCAGTGAATCAGAGAATACTGTCAGCCTCTGCTAATAAGCATCACTAATATGCCGGTACAACTGCAAGCTCAAGCTCATGCGACCAGCAAACTAAATCTAGTTGCTTCTCAGTATATTGATGAACTGCGACAGCTACTCTACTGATCATCAGTGGCATCTTGCTCGGACGAACTACGTGTCCTCAAGCTTTATATGCTCATCCAGTCGAGCAAGCAGATTATGGTCTTCTATATTGCTCCCACAGGTCTTCTTGCGACCGAACATTACATATGGGCTTAAAAGCCGTCTTTTATATATCCACGCCTTCTCAAAAGCCGGGGGGCTTTATATTTCATGAGATCATTCTTGTACAGGCTTAATGCCTTGTGCTTATCAGACAGGGAGGTTCACCACAGCGACCATATTATGGGCTCTATGAACCCCGTTTTCTTATTTGGCACCGCGACAACAAGGACGAGAAACCCCTGAGGGCACAAACGATGAGAGTTCTAAGTTCCGTCAAACCCCCAAGGGAACGTACAACGAGAAACTCTAAAGTTCTGTCAAACCCCCAAAGGTGCGTACAACGAGGACTCTAAAGTTCTGTTAAAACCCCGAGGGCGCGTACGACAAGAACTCCAAGTTCCGTTAAACCCCCGAGGGCGTGTAAGATGAGAACTCTTAAAATTCCGTCGAACCCTCGACGGTAATTGCATGAGCTCAGCTCTATCCGCCCCCGAGGGCCCGTAAGACGAGAACTCTTAAGTTCCGTCAAACCCCAGAGGGTATTTGCGTGAGCTCCGTGCTCCATCAGTCCCTCGAGGGACGAACACCCCCGAGGGTGACAAGATAGAGCTCGAGCTCTATCCGAACGGTTTAGCTATAGTTCTAACTCGTGAAACGGCAAAGGACTATGGGACTTCATCCCCCCACCATTCTTTGTCAATTCAAAACCCAGCCAAGCGTGAGTGCGAGACTTCTTTGCCAGCTCTTAGCTGATGATAAGAGTTTGCGACAAAGTAAAACGCAAGCATGATGTGGTCGGCTCGAGCTCAAGAACACACACTTGCACAAAATAAACACCCTCCAAAAGAGAGGTGACATTCAAACACTTGGCACATGCAACAACTTGCATGCACAGCTTTGTGTCCTCTCCCGAGAGAGGCTACCATGGGGCACAGCCCCTAAAGGATCTCGAGATCCCATGATTCGTCTCTCTAAAGATGATTTCGAATAGCCTACTCAGGCGACATTCTAAGACTTAGTTCTCGAGAGCTAGGGTTCTAGCGCCCTACTTGGGCAAAGTTCTAAGGCTTAAGCTCCCACTTATGTCGGAGCACATGGAAGATAGAAATATTGTTACTACCCCTACAAGTGGATGAGAATCACTTACAAATCTGACGCATGTCTCGAGACAGCATGTATAAACTTCCTCAGCCAAACATTTTAGCTAAGGAAGTGGGGGGCTTATGATATAACTCAAATATAACTCCCAATAATTGGGGAATACCTGGCAATCCTAGTTAAACTGGGAGATCAATGATTACCTTATTAGGGATTGTGATGTGATCCTCGAGGATCCTAACGCGATCCTAACACATCTGGTCTACGGCCCAGTCCTACTAGGAGTCTTCTCCTATAGCTATATAAAGGGGTCTACCCCTCCAGGTATGGGAGGACGACATAATTCATGCTTTTTCAGAGTTACTATCCTGTAGCTGCGCTCTGACTTAAGCATCGGAGAGTTTTTCGCCGGGAACCCCACCCGGCGGTCACTCGTTTTCTGTCTTGCAGGTCATCGGTCCAGGCTCGGGTTCTGCAATATACGCGGAGCATGTTTTTAGCAGCAACAAACGGAAAGGACAATCAATAAACAACTCAAACAAATGACTTGACTTTAAGTCTTTATCTTTTTCTTCTTTTCTAGACATTCTGTGAATACTATCTTCTTACCTCCTATTGATAGAGGTCCTTAGTCTGTTTATGTCATTTAACTTATTGTTACGAGTTACCATTTGTATTGGGCACGGAGTCTGTAACTTGATTATTTAATCAATCAAAGCTTCAAGTTTTAGTTATTCCTTTTTCATTAAAATTTTTTCATTTAGAGAAGTCCTCAGAGAAGATGCCGAAGAGAACACAATTTTAATTGCAGTTTACTATCAAGCCCAAACATTGGCATGCCTGATTGGACCTTTAATCTAAAAAGGAAACATGCCTAGTACAAGGAACCACATCAGAAACAATGGAGCCAATCATGGCACTGAAATCAATGCTACAAGTAACAATGGTGAAGCAAGAATTTTCTCTCACTAATGGTTCGGAAGGAGTTGATATTCCTAATTCAGAAACTTCAAGTGGTGGCAATACCACTGAGAGTATTGATACCAGCACAGCAATGACGGTTGGTAACTTTGATGCAATCGATAGGAATGGTTAGACGATGAGCCAATTAGTGGATCAAGTCAATTTTTTTAACTCAGGTACTTACTACCATGGTATCTTAGTTAATGACTATATTACAAACACAAGCAGTGGTTTTAACTAAGGCTGCTAGTAATCGGGAGCATTTTAATTTCAGATTCATGGAAGAAATGAGGAAAATGTTAGAAGAAAGAAATTCCTCTGGGCATGATTTAATCAAGGATCTAACGAAAGAGATCCAACGACAGACTTCATCCATCAGTAAGATAGTGGATGTAAAGTTGCAAAAGGGAAAATCTACCCTTATGATGAAATCGTAAAGGCAGATGTCTCCCCTGCGAGATTAGAAAATTCCATAAGGTAGCCTAATGGTTTAAGTTCAAACCATCCTAATAAGTCAGGGTGGTTTATTCCTAAACCCAATGGCTACACTGGCCCAAGCAAAAGAAATTTGCAAAGACCAATGGGTCTAAAGGGCCTGCAACTTGGCCTAGCAATATAAAAGTATCTAGAAACAAGACTGGCCAAAGGGAGTCAAGGCATTAAGAATGCCTATACGCCTCCCCACAAGAGAAGAATAGAAGAACCGCATCGATTCAATAACCCAGCATTCGAAGAAACCGTTAGAGCAATCAGGCCAAACAGCCTTGAGGAGAGAGAAATGACAGGGCTAAGAATGGGAGTACAACCACATCATAAATTTAACCATGTTACGTTGGTGCTGGAGAAGGATATAGGCTAATCGATAGGCCACTATAAAGAAAACCATACCCTGCTGTCATCAATCAGATAGAAATCCTAAAAAGGGGAAAAGTACAAAAGTTCAGTTGGTTTCACGAGGAAGGTAACCAGTCGACAATAAAGCATATTGTACGATTCACCTTGCAATGGAGAGCTCGGTCAGAAAGAATGGGTAGAGTTAAAATGCTTCTAATACTTGTTAACCGGGGTGGCTTTCTAGTGGTTTGCCAACCTACCACCCAACTCCATATTCTCTTAGTGAGATATGGATGATTTATTCCACGCCCAGTTTTTAAAGATAGAACCGGATATTTTATTGACAGATTTAGCCAGGTTGAAATAGTCGATGGGAAAAAATGTCGAACAGTTTCTAGAAAGGTTCAAAATGTCCAAAAAAAGAGTCATTTTCAGATGCCAGAGTCTGAATTAGTGAACATGGCTTTAAATGGATTAGATTTGGAGATCGGGATAAAGTTTGAGGGAATGGAGTTTAGGAATGTCTTTGAACTTTCCTCTAGGGTGGCTAGATATTAAACGTTGCTAAGAGAAGAGTAAGTGAGGAAGAACTCATGATGGGAACTTACTTTCAAGATCTCGTCGATTTAGAAGTTGATACGACCGAGATGGTTAGAAAGAAACTCGTAGTATGCGAACCTCTTGTGAAAGCCAAAAATCCAATCAACTTTCTATCTAAGCAACCCAATAAAGCTAATCCGCTACTATCAATGAGAAAATACTCATTCAATATCAATCAAGCATATTGAATTTTTGACCATCTGTTGAAGATAATTGCGAAGTCCCCTCAAGGATCCAAAAGACAAAAGAGCAAAATTCTGTAAATGGCATAATGCAATTAGTCATGATACTAACAATTGTGTTACTTTCCGTAATGCTGTGCAGGACCAAATCAAGTCTGAGATGCTTAAATTCGTGGATAAAGGCAAAGATGTAATGGAGGTCGATAGTGATCTATTTCTGAAGATGGCTGTAGATATGAACATGGTGTCTATCGATTACGGTTCTGTGGACGAAACAAGTGATGATGGCAGTTCTGAACACGACAGTTTCAAAGAGAGAAAGTCATTGGAAAGACATAAGCACGGTTGGGGAAAATATAAAGAAAAGATGGTATGGGCTATAAAGAGTCCAGTTCCAGTAGGAGAAATGCGTTCCTAAGGCTTGAAACATTGGTATCAAAGATAGGACCGAGCGGCGAACCAGTGTGTTAGAGTTGTAGTTCATCGGTTGAATGGTCAAAATGAATGTGGCAGCAAGAAGGAAAGATGGAGATGATAACTCAAAAAAGAAGGACATGTAAATCGTGGGCAGAACAAACAAAGGTAAAAGAAATATTTCTCACGAAGGACGAAGTATTGACAGCCAAATCTGGTCGACAGAAGAGCTTATCAAAACGTTACAGGATCGGGCCATTTTGAAGTGAACACAGTGAAGCCAAAATTTGGACCTCTCTGTTCCCAGTCCATGTTTAAAGGTAGTCATAATGGCAACGCTACTGCATTGACCAAGGTTGATTATACTGAAGATGGCACAAGACAATCGGTGCCGTGCAGTCGGGCAGCAGAAGTTCCTTCCTCCAAGGGCCTATCAGAATTTAAGTAAGACACAAAAGAGAATGGTTCAAAGGAAATTCATTGCCATAATGAGGCAAGAATTCCAAGATAAGAAAATTCCATTAAATTGACAAAAATGGACATGGACTAGGGAGGTTGATCAAAACAAAGTGCGTGAGAAAGTTCAGTAAAATCGTGGAGGAAAGTTAAAGTCGAAGATATCAATAGAGACACCTGATGATCCGGATATGCCATATACAAGGCAGTGCAATTAAGGATGAGTACCCTGAGTAGCCGAATCAGCACGGTTACGGAGGAGACTGTGAATGATCAATCGGAAGAGAGCATCCCAAAACCCAACAAGACTGAAGTTAGAAGGAGCGTATTTTTTAGAAACCATGAAGTTACCATCGATTGCAACATGGATTTCACATCAACCATGATATTTGAGGCAAAAAAAGGATAGATTTTGCAAAATGAATGTGTTGGGGAAGAAGGGAATCTTCAGCACTGAGTAGCTTTGTGGTGAGTGAAAAAAAGGAAGTACACGAGGACGGTTTGTGTATGTAGTTTGAAAACAAGGGAATTATCATCGTCCAGGGAAATAGAGTCATATTGACTCGGACGGATCCCCAGAAGACCAAACATCTGAAACCTCTAGTTATCAAAACATTGATGCATGACCTGTGGCCAGGGCACTAGTTGATAATGGCGCAAGGGTTAACATTTTGCCCACTTGAATGTTGAAGAAGCTTTGCAAAGACAAGAAGGATCTGATTCCCACTAAATTTATGGTATGTAATTTTGTAGGAGGGTATCTAGGCCCAAAAGGGTGGTGCCTATTGAACTGATAGTTGGAAGGAAAACAAAGATGTCACCTTCTTTGTACTCGATTCCTATTCTAGTTTCAATGACCTACTTGGTAGAAACTGAATCCATGTAAATGGATGCGTACAATCTTCTCTTTGCATTTATTGATATTTTGGAGGGAAGATGAAGTTGGAAAGAAATTTGCAGAGTTAGAATGGGCAGATGATGAACCGTTTCTGGCTAACTCTAATTGTATCGAAGCGGGTTTCAATCACCAGGGTGTAGAGCCTTTGGAGCTTTTGGATGATGAATTGTTGATGTGTGGGCAAAATATCGGCTGGTTAAAATCTGCAGTTGATCATATTCAAACGAGCAAAGATGAAGTGACTGGACTTGGTAATGGTAGGTCTTTCTCATGTGCAAGCCAAGTAATTTCCAATGGATAGACACCCAGAAGGAAGCACTAACGGGGAATGAAAGGAAGATGAACCTCTTGTTCAAAACCAAGGAAAAGATGATGATGTTAGAGAATTAAGGATACAATCGACAATGGTTGATGGTTCAGACATGGATATAAATAAAAATGAAGCAGGGTAAGATGTTGTGACTGTCACTTTCCAGAGGATGATGGTCTACACTTTGGAAAAAAGATAGAAAGATTGTCCACAATTGATTGGGCAGAATGTGTAGTAGATGGTGACCGAGATTGGTTGGATGGAATCAAGCTACAAGAACTGAGGCTAGCCCCTGCAAAACTGGATGGTTTAAAAGCCAAAGTTCAAGATCCGTTGTTAGAGATCAATTTAGGGACAGAGGCTGATCCACGGCCTATTTTCATTAGTTCTCGACAACCAAATGATATACAAGAATAGATAACGACATTAGTCAAAGAATATAAAGATTGTTTAGCACAGGTTGCTGATTAAGCAAGGTTTCAGACCTTTTATCCAAGACTCAAATAAGATGTCGACAGAAGTAACTTTTGTTGGTCAAAGAAGAGATCAAGAGGTTAGTCAAGGCGAATTTCATCAAAATCACGAGATACGTTGAATGGTTATCAAATATAGTTCCTGTCTTAAAAAAAGAATGGTAAGCTACGGGCTTGCATTGATTTTAGAAACCTAAACACTGCTACTCCTAAAGATCAATATGTAATTCATGTAGTAAACTTGTTAGTTGATTCGGCATCGAAGCATGGAGTCATGTCATTTATGGATGGTAATGCTGGGTATAATCATATATTTATTGATCAAGATGATGTACATAAAACTAGAAGAAAAAGATATCCAGTTAAATGTCCAGGAGAGCCAAAGTTTATAAACTGTTGGGAAAAAATAGAGTGTGAGTTTCAAAATTGCTTCTACAGCACTCGATGCTATGTGAGTATGATGGAACTCACAAACAAGCAACGAAAAGAAGAGCCTATAATGGATTACATCAACAAGTGGTGAGCTTTGATTGTGGTGCAAAGCTTGATCTTGGATATGATCTAAGTGCATCATTTGTGAAGGCTTGACCTCTTTTTACATTTTGAGGGGCTTCAAAGGGATGCTGAGTCGTTTGGTGATCTTTTAAGCTTTGGATGCCCCCAGCATGGAGGTCTTAGGTGATCTATTCTCTTATCACTAACAAGAAGCCGAAGAGACTACAATCCCAAAAATGACAGAAGTGTTGTTTGATTCTTCAACTTCGTCGTCACCTAGATGATTGTCCCTTTTTTGACAAGTTCATAATCACCTCTTTGAGTGTGAAGCACTTTTCAGTTGGATGACTAATGAGATGGTAGTACTTGCAGTATCTCGGCTCTTAACCTGCTTTGCCTCCTCTGCACGTTTTAACTTGTCGAGATCAATAAGCTTATGTTCAATTAAGAAGTCTAGTATCTGTGGGACTTCCGAGTCTAAGGAATGATAGGCTTTTTGTTCTAACTCCTTCACTTTGGCCTTTGTCTTTCTCTCGCTTGAGGTTGATCTTTCTTCTTGTCTTTTTTTCTTCCATTTATGTTTGTTGTAGATCCCTAACACCGTGACAACGATCGAATCTTCTGTGGTTGCTTTTGAACCCCATCGCCATTTTGCTTCTTTGGTTTCTTCACTTGGGTCACCTATTGGTGGGTTATTTCCACCATGACTAGCTATGGTGACCTCCATGTCATGGCCTCATGTCTAGCTCCTCAAAGGTACAAGATTTGTGTACCTTGAAGAACATACAACAAACCCGAAAGCATGGCTTGCATACACATTTCCATGGCAGAGGCTTCAGACAGTCTTTCTTTACAATCCAAGTGTGAGCACACAGCCACCAAAGATGGAAACGCCAGTATGATCAACAGACTAGTTGATCACCAAGGTTATGGTTGGTTGAAAATATCATGGCCGTCGACACAATATAACTTGTGGCCTCCACCATGACTCGCTATGGTGTCCTCCATGTCATGGCCTCATGTTGCCAGCTCCTTAAATGTACAGGGTTTGTGTACCTTGAAGAACATACAACAAACCCGAAAGCATGGCTACACATTTCCATGGCAGAGGCTTCAGACAAGCTTCCTTTACAATCACCGAAGATGGAAACGCCGGCATGATCAATAGGCTAGTTGATCACCAAGGTTATGGTTGGTTGAAATGTCATGGCCGTCGACACAATATAGCTTATGGCTTTGAGCTTGCTATACATGGCACAAAACCCTGAGCTCCACCACTTCACATCAGGTATAGCGATGGGCCTTGGGTTGTCGTCAGTTTCATGGGTAGGACAAAGCCAGCAAATTCACTAAAAAAAATGGAGACGGTTACTTTAAGCCTTGCGACGGTACCAACAAAAAAAAGTTATACCGCAAAATTCTTGAAGTGGGGGCAATTTGTAGATACCAAAATTTTGTACTAGTCGATAGTGCAATATTTTGTTAGCTGGTCAAATATTCAACGTCGAAAGTGCTGGCCAAGATGTTGAGTTGGAGTCAAACTGAATGATGGGCTCGAACCAATGCTAAGTTGGAAGAACGAGCCCAAATAAAATTATTTGATCTAGGCCAAGTGTATGGTATTGCTAGCACAAAAGTTAAATAAATCAACTTCGACTTAAGGAAAGCATGTTTAAGTTAAATGGAAACAAAAATCCATTTTATCGAGATATTCAGATGAACTAAAGGGGACAACATTCCTTTTGATTATGAAGTCAAAGCCCAAATCATGGATTTTTCAAATTTGAGCCTACCATCTTGCGGCTTGGTGTAGAGAATAAGGACACACCGGGTCTCGGTGATCAAAGCCAAAACTCTATCGAAACTCCATCCTCTCCCAGGCTGTGCTTCAATTGAAGAACAACACACATTAATCTAGTGTCATTTTTCAGTCAAACACTTGCAAGACTGGTTTCTCTTTTATCAAAAATCAAGGAGAAATTCCTTTTCAACTTAGGTGATTCCGCACCCGCACCCTCAAAGATTGCCGCACTTGTTCGGAATAAAGCTTTGAAGCCCTCGAGTAAGCACCATTTCGAAAATCTTTCAATCGCGAAAATTGAAGATGCCAAAATTCATGTTTCAAGATCAAGCTATTTCAACTCTTGGATCGTAACTAATTGGTGATTGAATCAGAGATTTTACATTCGTTTTGTGTAAGAATCACCAAGTGGTATAATCCTGTAATTTAAAGTTGATAAATTGAATTTTGTGCAATTATTTCTTTCTTACAGTTTAGACACGAAATGTGTGCTTACAGTATGGTTTTGGAATTTTTAGACCAGAACTTACCCAAGTTGTATCTCTATTTAAAAGCTTTTGCCGACTCCAATTTGGCTAGCTCTAGAAATGTTCAATAACTTATCTGGCTGCTGCTCCAAACAAGATCTAACTCCCACCAGAATCCTAACCAATTTAGATTGAAATCTAATGCATATGGAACAACCCTAACAACGTAGTATTCATGTAGACAATGTTAAAATTGACGTGAAGGAGATCTATCTTCATTTAACATTGAATCTCCATCAATGTATTCGTGAAAGCATTCAACTCAGAACCAACTGACAATCAAAACTAATTGGCAATGAGAAGAGAAAGACTTCTATATTATGGTATTATTAGTTATTTATCCAAATGTGGGATTAATACCCAATCTGGGATTGATATCTCTCAACATGCCCTCGGCCTCCTCATGTTTGGCCCGACCGATTTTGAATAGACCTAGCACGTGGAGAAATTGACTGAGCGACGATGAGAGATTGTCCGCTGAGCCTAAATCGACCAACTCTGTTATCATGTGAAAGCATTCAACTCGAAACCAATTGTAACTAGAGGAGAGACTTACAAGACTTATATCTTAAGGTATTATTTATTATTTATCAGATGTTAGATTGATACCCGATGTGAAATTTAGATTTCTCAAAAGTATCACTCATGTTTAATTGCATATCACGACCAATTTAGCGTGTTAACGAACTTATATCCAAAACTTTGAGAAAGTACATAGCAAAAGTGAAATCTCATTCTTACCGAAGTACACTCCTAAACTTCCGCAGCTGATAGCGACGATGTCCTCCATCTAACGTTGGCCTGCACGATTCAAATTGTCAACCTCAAAAGTTAAAACTGCTAATTATTTGTTTTGCCTAATCTCATACTAGCTAGGAACTTTCTAAGAAGCCAAAGGAGATGCAAGTTTCGAAATGCTTGATGTTGGAATTGTTGCAAGAAACAGACAAGAACAACTCCAAAAATATAATATAAAACAGCTGGCTGAGGCGCGGACTAGGTCGCTCTCTTAAGACGATTCACGCCCCTTCGAAGAATTACCACCGGTGCAGCAAGGTTATTGACGTGTCGCCTCCGGGATACAACAGCCCAGCTTTCACTGTTGCTTCACTCGTAATTCTGCACAAACGAATGAAGCAGAAGCTTCACTCACTCGATACCTTACCAAAATGCCCACAAGTCTAAGTGTTTAGCAATCATAAAAGAGAGTTTTTGAGTTGTGTATTGAAAAGTGAGGAAGATGTCTCCTTTTATAGGTGAAGAAAAATAGTTGTTGGAAATCTGTTACAAAAAATAAATCCAAAATTTATTTCAGAAATAAAGTGCTGCAATAAAAAATATGACTGTTGTGTAATAAAAGAAAATGTGACTGTTGGGAAGTAATGAAGAATGTGACTGTTGGGAAGTAATGAAGAATATGACTGTTGCCCAACAGCTATATTTTGCAGTATAAATAGACATGTTATAGTCCCATACGAGCTTCGGGGAGAGGCCAGAATGCTGCCACAGAGCATCCGTAAATTTCAGAAACTGGTATCTCCCCCACTTGTCCTTCCCTCCTTGCGCGTGCGAGTCTTAAACTCAAGCGCATCTTACTTAAAGGCCTTGAGTGTCACTTTATATACTCCTTAAAGTTCTTTACAATGGAATGTGGGACAAAAACTTTTCAAAAGTTTAAGTATGTAAGAAAATTTTCTCTTTCCATTTTCGAGCAATGTGGGACTAAAGTACTTTATAATTTTACTCAAAACTTCAATGCCTTTTCAATCTTGAAAACAAAGAGAATTTTTTGTTAAAATACTCCAACAATCCCCCACTTATTTTAATAAAAAATTCACAACTTAGACAGTGGGCAAAAGGTGAGAGTCTCATGCATTGTGAAAGTGGCTCTGCCTTGAAACCTTCACTTAGTGTTTCAGTCTTCCCGTATTAGAGCCAAAGTGGACTCAGCCTTGAAACAATGACTACTTAAGGATACGTAGAAGACGTCACACACATGAAACTCAAGGTATCCTATACCAAGCTTCATAAGTCAGCACGTTATGGCCACGTGCTTTATCCCAGTTTTCATGAGTGCTCTAGAGAATTAGCCCAATTCTCATAGGAAGCGGCCTCACTTCCACACTCATATAGGGGAGTCTATCAAGGATGCTCTCGTAACTATTACATTCCACCCGTATGGGCTATAGAACTCATTAAGAGATTACCATGAATCTCAACCTCCAATATCGTTACGAGAAATGTACTTACACCATAGGGAGGGACATTGTCATAAGACAAAAGTAGTACATGTAAAACACCAGTCACTCTATAATTCGTTGGTCTCCTTACCTAGTTCTTGGGATCTCCAGTCCCTAAGAGGTTGTATCCTTATAGGTGACTTATACATTCTTGGGCTTAAGTCTCATCCCCCTCGATGTATACCAGATCTTTTCTCTAGCTAGAGCTTTTGTAAGTGGATCAACGAGATTATCGCCTGATCTCACATAATCAATATTGATCGCACCTTTGCTAAGGTATGATCTCATAGTACTGTGTTTTCTTCTAACTGTTCTGGATTTTCCATTATAATACTTACTTTGCACTCTGCCAATGGCTGCAGTGCTATCACAGTGAATCAAGACAGGTGGCACTGGTTTTTCCCACATAGGCATCTCGAACAATAGATCTCGTAGCCAACCTGCTTCTTCACTTGCCGAAGCCAAGGCAATTAGTTCGGCTTCCATGGTGGATTTGGCAATTATCTGTTGCTTCTTGGATCTCCAACATACAGCTCCACCACCTAATGTAAACACATAGCCTGTTGTTGACATGGAATCTCCAGATTGAGAATTCCAATCTGCATCACTAAAACCTTCAAGAACAGCTGGTTGCCTTTGATACATCAACTCATGGTTAATAGTTCTTTTAAGATAACCCATAACACGATACATGGCATTCCAATGTTCAAGACTAGGTTTACTTGTAAATCTACTAAGAACACCAACAACGTATGCAATATCAGGCCTTGTGCAATCAGTAGCATATCTAAGACTGCCAATTATACTTGCATATTCTTTTTGATTCATAACATCAACATCAAGCTTAGTAGGATATAAATGATTTTGAGGATCAAAAGGAGTGCATGCAGTTTTGCAATCAAAATATTTGTATTTCCTCAAAATTTTCTCAATGGCTGCAGTGCTATCACAGTGAATCAAGACAGGTGGCACTGGTTTGGGCATGTTAGTTGATTTGGGCATGCTCGTGCTTGAACTGTCCAAGCCCAACTGATGTGCTCTACAATAGCATTGGCGTTTGCGCCTCCAATTTAAGCTACGGTTATAGTGTTATTACTCATTTGTAAAAAAAAAAAAATCACGCAGAAAATCAAAGATACACAAAGCTATTATTATAAGTGCAGCTCAAGGACAAAAATTACGATATCTTTAATCATGTTATAGATTGCGTAGGGGGCTACCATTCTAGTCTATGCGTACCAGCTTCATGTTATTTTAGAAATTAGCAGCCTTGTACTAGGCGGTGCAATCCAGATTCGAGTTGCCCATACCAATTGACAGCCTTTAAGAGCGACATTTACTTGAACGGAAATGAACTAATTAAATTCAAACATAATGAAATTGTAGCACCTGCTGTAAAGTGACACTTACACGGAGTTGTGTTTCGAAATGAAAACAGATCTGAAAAACGGCAGTTTGCAGTCGGTCCACATTCATTGTCGAACCGGAAAGAAAACGAAAGCTCAAACCCGTAAGCCATCCCATCATGGATGTCCAAATAAGAAGTGCTATCAATCGCACGCCCGTTAGAAGATGATGCCACCCAAGCGACCTTGCTAATACTGCATACATCCTCCACTTCGTGAACCAACATGTCCCCAAACACCACATAAGTTCCACTCCCATTGCCACAAGTACCACCGCCGCCAAAACCTACGTACCGACTTGAAGTCGGAGGGACTCGGCACGCGAAAAACACCACAGGGCTGTTAAGGCTATCGAGGTCGTCAACCACAGTAAAGTCCTCGGGTACGACGGACACAGTCAAAGAGTGAAGTGGCACTTACGAGCAGTCATTCTTTCGTAACCCGGGATCGGTAACCCGGATGGTGAAATTGTCGTAATTGATTGACTGGACGTGGTAGTTTCTTGATGGAGCTAGGGTGAGTATGGTGAGGTTGTTTTGGCAGGCAAGCTGGAAGCTGGGGATATTGGAACCACAGCTTTGGTATTGAGGGCTTTGGCCTTTAAGCTGAAAAGGGCAGCTTATGCGATGGATGCTGCCACAAGAAGAAGGGTGGCATTGTTGGCTTGTCTTGGCTTTGCAGCTGGTGGTTGTTATGAGAGAGATTACAGTGAGTAATAAGAAGACCTTTCTTGATCTCCCCAGATCCTCTTGGCTCCAAGTACCAGTATTCATGGACTTTACACTTGTATCTGCACCATCAGGACATACCCCGCTCATCCACTCAGCCCCCTGCTGTGAGTTTCTGGACAATTAGTCCTGAGTTTGACCGGCGAAATGGGGGGTCAGATTCAGATGGAACTTTTATTTTCTTTTAGTTTGTGGGTTAGTATGTCTTTTTCTAGTGAGACCAGCCTAGCTACAAGTTGGGCCATTATCTATGATGGAAGACTTTTTAGAAGGTGCTAAATGTACTTCTCCGTTAATATTAGAGAAGTGCCTTGTGGTAGGAAATAAAATTTGTAACTTGTTACCAATTTCCTGTTACAATCTAGCTTGTTATTTTGTTCAATAAATATCGTTGCTGAGACTTTTTAAGATCCTCCGATGACACTCCTTTGTCGTTACCGATAGAAGTGAAATATCAAAGCGGTAATAAGTGCACTGCTTATAATAATTTTAATGTTTATCAAAGTATTTCTAAATGTCGAAATTTATCTTTACATCATGTTGCAATTTTATGAAAATAATTTTAATTGTCATCACAAATTAAAGACTGTATTAACAACAATCATAGCGTACATTTATAAACTCGTAGTTTATGATCAGATTTTAATATAAAATTGTCAAATTTCGTATTTGAAAACACCATATTCAAAAATTAATTTTCAAACAACATAGAATATTGACCAAAAATGTATTTATTTAATTAATTCTCATGGCCAAGAGGGAATATTGACCGAAAATGTATTTAATTAAGTGTCATTATTTTTATATTATTGCCAAAGAGCAATTAGTGAACAAGTCAAACCTTTCCAAGTTCAAGTGGGGCATGTTACAAAACTTCTTCTCTCTCACTTCCAGTCAAAGGCATGGCTAGAATGGCAACACTTCTCCTCAGCTCAATCTTGCTGCTCCTCCTCGCCGGAGCCGGAGCCGGAGCTGGAACCGGATCCGGCAGAGAGGAGTGCAAGCCCGCAAAGTGCAACAAGTACGGCCCTCCCGTTCGGTTCCCTTTCCGACTAAAAGACCACCATCCAGACCACTGCGCCTACAGCCCTTTCTTCCACCTCCACTGCACCCAGAACAGGAGCGACCCCGTCATCGATCTCCCCTTCCCTGTAAATGCCTCACTGTCAAACACCCAGCTCCCCTTCACCATACAAGCCTCAGTCAAGAAAATCGACTATAAATGGCAGACCATAAGCATGTCTTACCTCCAAAGCTGCCTGCCGCCTCACCCTTCGGTACCCCAAAATACAACTGCCAATATGTTTCGATTGCTGTTGACGGATTATAACCAAGCAGGGTCAACTTTGTTCAACTGTTCGTCGGACAAGGCGCAAATGCTGTCGTATCCGATTACTTGCCTGGGCGGTGCTGGTTACCGGGTTTATGCCGTGATTGGTGATCGGAAGGTGTCTGATTTGTCCTGATGGCCTGCAGCAGGATGTACAGCATCTCGTATGCGCCGCTCACGGTGCTGGACCAGGTTTGATACCGTTTTAAGGTTGAGTTTGGCTGGTCTGAGCTGGTTGCGTGTAGGGATTGTGAGGTGCAAGGGAAGTACTGTAGATGGTGTTGAGGCTAAAAATTGGATCGGAACCACACCAGAAATTAGGCTTACAAAAGAGAACACGGGGTGATCGTCGAGTGGGGTTCCGGCGGGATAACACTCCGATACTTAAGTCAGAGATGTCTAACAATCTAGAACTCTGAGAAGCAATAAAGATACAATATGTACGTGTGTGAGTCTGTCCTTACCTAAGGGGGCTAGACCTCTTCATATAGTGGTAGAAGGAGGAATCCTAGTAGGACTGGATTTTGACCAACTCCAATCAAAATCTAATTAGGATCCTTAGAGGATCTCATATCAATTTTAGCTGATAGAGTCATAGTCTCTTCAAAATTGACTCCGGTGATTGACATGGTAAGTGCCATATCAGTAATGAACCAGTACGGGTTATGTGTCATTACCGTCACGTGTCGTCCGTAGAATGAAGGGGTATTTTTAGCTATATCATATGCCTCCTGCTTTTACCAGCATTAATGAAGCGGGTGGAAGCACACTTTTTACACTGGTAATAGCGAAATATGCCAAAAACAGAATTGAATCTGTTTGTCTGACATTTCAAATATCCAAAGAGTGCTCTGCTCGGACAAGGTTCTGTTCGGACATGGTTTTGCTCGGGCAGAGTTCTATGCGAATGGGATTCTGCTCGGGCAAGAATCTGCTCAGACAGAGTTCTGTTCGGACTAGGTCACTTTGCTCGGGTAGAGTGTTCGGACGAGATTCTGTTCGGACAGAGTTCTGTTAGGACTAGGTCACTCTGCTCGGGCAGTGTTCGGACGAGATTCTGTTCGGCCAAGATTACTCTGCTCTAGCAGAGTGTTTGGACGGGATTCTGCTCGGGCAGAATTCTGCTCGGCCGTGGTCACTCGGCTCGGGCAGAGTGTTCGGACGAGATTCTGTTCAGACGGAATCTGTTCGGCCAGTATCACTCTGCTCGTGCAGTGTTCGGACAGGATTCTGCTCGGCCGTGGTCACTCAACTCGGGCAGATTGTTCGAACGGGATTCTGTTCGGACAAAATATGTTCAGCCAGCGTCACTCTGCTCGGGCAGAGTGTTCGACGGGATTCTGCTCGGCCGTGGTCACTCAGCTCAGGCAGAGTGTTCGGACGGGATTCTGTTCAGACAGAATCTTAGTTCCTTCTACGTGTCTCATTCTCTCCATTAATGCCTTTGAGCGGGAATTTTTGAAAATTTTCAAACTTCTCTCCGCTAGGCTTTTGACACATAGGGGGGAGACGTACGGTTGAGTTCCCCAAGTGATGGTTACTTGGAGTTTCTCTATAAAAAGGAGTCTTTCACCTCATTTTTCCTCAGTCGAATCATTTGGAAGCATACTATTCTCCAAGTAAGTCTCTTTTTCCTTTCCTCTTTATGTACAACACTTCAAGTTTTTCTTAGTTTCCTAGTTTAGTAGAAAACATGTCCGAAACTTCAGCGTCTGTTTCCTCGTCTGAAGAGAATATTTATATAAGTAGTTCATCTTCAAGTTTGGAACGAGTTCCAACTTCAGGAAGTGAAGTTGGAACTTCAAATCCACAACTTCCACCACCTTCGACTTCTCAACCATTACCACCTTCATCCTCTTAACCGCCACAACCTTCCACTTCTCAGCCTTCGCATTCTTTGTCTAGAAAAAATGCCTTAGGAGATGTGAAGGATCAAGCCGAGGATAAGGCTAATCCCAAGCCTTGGTATACTGTTGATGAGAAGTCAGGTAAGGTGTCTACTGAAGATTTGCAGGAGTTACTTCGGGAATATCCTCTTCCCGAAGGTTGGTATGCTCGTCTTCCTGGTTTGCAAGAACCAGCTAATTACAGAACCAAGTTTGAAACTGGGATCTACGAAGAGCAGGTGAAGTCTAGGTGTAGGCTTCCTCTTCACCCTTTTGCTCTTTGTTTCTTCGAGCATTATCACATGGCTCCTGGGCAGCTTGTTCCAAATGGTTGGAGGAAACTTGTCGGGCTTATATATCTGGTTCAGACTTCAGGCTACAAACCAGATGCAACAGATTTTATGAGAGTCTTCTTTGAAATCTGTTTCATCAAAGGAGTCGCCAACTTCCCCGAATGGTATTATATTCATAGTAGGCAACAACTTCTGAAGGGAGGACCGAAGTCGAATAGAGGTTGGCACTCCAGATACTTCTTCGTTGGCCGTCTGGACAAAGGGAAGCTTCCGTTTGATAGAGACTAGAATCCTTATTGTAAGGATTTTGAGAATCCTGGCAAGCCCATTCCCAAAAATCTTACTAAGCACATTCTTAGTCACGTTAAACTTTGAGGCGGTCTTTCTATTGATGAGCCTCTTTCGAAGGAGCAATTGGAGTGAGCGAAGATCATTCCTCCAAAGCCCCTTCCAGCTGGTCTTTTGCTTCCTCCTCCTCCTTCCGCTATTTCTAGCGTGTCATCTGCCGAGACTGTTCCTCTAGGTGTGCTTTATGGAAGTCATTGAATTCAATTTGGTTTCAGTGTTTATTCCCGTATTGATTTCTGTTTCTTCATTGCAGAGATGGCTAGCGGAAGTGGAAAATCGCCACAAGGAGGTTTTCTTGGCATTCTTCAGAAAGCTAAGGGGAAGCGAAAAGAGAAGCAGCCAAGTGTGGAGTTACCCCCTGCTCCTAAGAGGACTAGGGTCACTCCTCCAAAACGTTCTCCACGCATCCTAGAGCAAGTGTCTATTGATGATGATCCCATCTTTCGATTGAGATGGACACTTAGGCGTGATGACCTTGGGATGCCAGATAGCCAAGTCTCGGAGCAGCATCTTCTTCATGGAATTCTTCCTCGAGACAATGAGGTCTTTCAGAATCAGACACACGAGACCTTTGCTTGCTCCTTCGCCCAGGTCGTGTATACGATAACAACCTTTGTCCTAACTAGGCTTCTATTTTGCTTTCAACTTCCATTTAGTTGATCGTTCCAATCTTTAATCCAGATGTATGCTAGCGAGTCTGAAATGCTTTCTCGCTTTGAGATGGCGAGGTAGGTAGCAGCGAAGGAGGCTCATCAGAAGAGGGAGGCCCATGATTGAAGTAGCAATGAAGCTCCAAAGATATTCCATGGCCCATAATTCAAGACTAGGTTCGCATCTTCTACGGAAGAGATGTAGAAGAAGAAAACAAAAGGTACATTATGGACAACTGTCTCCACTAAGCAACCAACATTGATTGACCTTCCTTTTGTATTTTCCTTTGAGTAAGTGGTGGTTGATAATCTAGAAATTTGCCTACGAGCAGAATTAGTTTATTTCGTCAGGATCCTCTTACCAATTGTTGATGAGTATGGTTTATGTTAGTGGTGATGCATGTAACAACATATTGAACGTGAGCTCGAGATGGAGATAAACTATGGAGATGTAAATGGTCTACCGTCTCCCCATACTTTGGGCACATAACTCACTTATTACACTATCTGCCACATTGTACAAAGTCACAAAAGCTTCCTCTCAGGGACCACCCAAAGGAACCAACTTTTGGTGGTGCCGGAAGACACCAGCTATATCGCACTATATATATAGGGAGCTGATCCGTTGAGAGCACTAACAAAATGGGTTAAGTTGCTAGTTTGATCTGTGAACGGTCTAGATCTTTTTTTTGCTTTTTTTTTAAGTCCGTCCCTACACTATGTAGCAGACCATTTTTTTTTGACAAAATTGCCCTCGGAAAGAAGCAAAGAATAGCCCATATAATGCAATGAAAGAAAGCATAATACACTAGTCCGCTACATTATGTAGCGGACTATTTTGCAGCCTACTATTCGTTCATTTGCAAGTCCTCACACTAATGATACAACCAAGGCAAAAGACCAAACAATCAAAAGCAACAAGAAACAAGAAGCCCAGAAACCCATATTTCTCATTTCAAATGATCTTATGAAAATACCCAAATTGTCAAGAAGCATGAGAAGACAAAGTGATTTTATGAAATCACCTTACATTATACACAAAATTCCAGAAAAGAATGAATTGAATCTATTCAAGATAACTATGACTTGGCAAAGCATTAGAAGACAAGGTGCTTTTATGAAATCACCTTACAGCATACACAAAATTCCAAAAAAGAATGAATTGAATCTAGCTTCAGCTTCAGCTCCTAAAGATTCAAGATAACTACGACTTGGTCTGGCCCTCTTGACCCATTAATTTAGCTCCTCAGCCTGAACGTGCTTTGTCCCCATCTCGCAGCACCACCACAACACCGATTCTCCGAAAGTGAGATCACCACAGCAAAGATTCCCCATTGATTCAGCTTGGACTTGAACTGAACCTTTTCCATGAGTCATCTAAGTAACCTCAACTTTACATCTACACTAATAAAAACTTGAAATCTGTGGTGACCACTTTAGCTGCAGATCTGGTGGTTAGAGGCGATGGTTTAACCGGTGATCACTCCGGCGGCAATTTGTGGCTACGCGAAAGAAGATTAAAGACCCCCGGTGGTGGAAGAAGGTAGTGGCTACCCCGGCGTCGTCCTTGATTGGCAAAGTTGCGGCGACAGTGCTATCACCCTATTGGAACCGGAGTGATGAAAGAGAGGAGGGTTTTTTTTTTTTTTTTTATAAATGTAATCTCCTACATTATGTAGCGGACGTACTTAAAAAAAACGCAAAAAAAAAATCTAGACCGTCCATAAATCGTGCATGGATGGCCAGATTGCGCTAATAACTTAACCCATTTTGCTAGCGCTTTCAACGGATCAACTTCCATATATATATATATATATATATATATATATATATATATATATATGGTATCAGAGCCATAAATCCTTGGTTTTGATGATATATTTTTCAAGTAAATGAGATGTGCTGAGTAACCCGAAGCAAGTAGCCCCTATCAAATTGAAAAAATGAGTTATCTTAGAGAAAGCATGCATTTATCTAGCATGAAAAACAATTATGAAGAGTTTCGTAGATTCTTTGCTGTTATTCAATTTATAGAAGATACAAATTCTAATATTAGATTTCATATTTCTGTCAATTGAGAAGAGGGGTGAGAATGAGAATTTTCTATGTTAAATTTGTAATTGTATACTTAAACGCTTTTTTCTCTTGACTTTTGAAAACTACAGTGCCCTAATTCAAATAGCAAAACAAGATTTCAGAAAATTCGCAGGATGTCGACGGGTTCCAAGATCTGAGGCTTAACATCTGAAAATATTGTTATGCGAATTTCAGTTCTCCTTTTTGTCCCGCTCAAGATCTAAAGATAAGTAAAAGTTTCATGATTGCCGTGCGTCAGCATGACAATCATGATTATGCAGGTGGTGGCTCTCCCTATTTGAGACAACAACAGAGAAAATGTGGCTACTTCGGTCACACTCGTTGCCTTGTTGGTACCTATGATAGACGATATGTACCCTATGACACGATACCAAAAAGGTACGAAATATGAACTAAAATTGATGCAATATCATATGATGCACAATATGCATCTTACTTTATGCAATATGTATTTCAAGAAAGGGAATATGATTAGACAAGCATTTGCAAGTAAAACCAATATTTGTTAGACCGCCATTTTATTCTTCTTCACTTTCTCAAGTTTTCTTAATTTTGGTTATCATCTATGAATTGACTTCAAATAGAAAGTACATTCTCAGGGGAATATGCAACCGTCCATACGTATACAATGATACAAGATGCAAGTTTTCTCATATCCAATGTTAAATGGACTCGGTACGAGCGTCCGAGTCGGATACGTGTTCAAGTGTCCGATTCTCTAATTTTCAAGACCAAAGATATGGAAACACTGCAAAATTTTCCGATATATTGCTGTTTTTTAGTTGCTCCTTAGGTAACATAGTGTTTTCTGTGATGCACATATTTTTGATTGAAATCTTATCTCATTTCAAGGCAATAACGAATTAAAAAAAAAAACACTTTAAGATAGTGTTCTTAGTGACATCTGCTATGGGATGCGTCAGACACATATCACATACCCATGTTCAAGAGTCGAGTGTCCGATACGGGTACCTCGCGCATTTTAAAGAGTCCATGTAACATAGTTCATATCTTCTATCCATAGGTTCAAATCAATGATTTACCTAACAAACAAAAGATTGATTTGTTTTCACTATTGGCTATGAAATTCGTGTTTTCTGTTATGTTTCCCTATATATCTGGTATTAGATGTTTACAAAGTATTTTCTAGATACACAATATGCAATGCGTCAAAACAGGTAATGTTGGAGAGAAGTTGCAGAAAAGGAAGAAGAAAGCGGAAATTCAATGGCTTGAGGCGCGTCTAAAGACACTGTCTTTAAGGCGATATTTGCCCCCACTCGACTAGAGTTTTCTACCGGGTTAATGGCAAATCACCTTCAGGATTACTCAAACCAACAATCTGCAGATAGCAATTCTGAAGATTCGTTTCAGAATTGCTCCTCAAAATTGTGTATATGACTGAAATTTTGAGATACGAAATTTGGAAAAAGTCAAGTGGTTGTGTATTCTGAATTTCAGAATCTTATATATGAGCTCAACAGCCACCTCTTCAGGAAGAGACATAACCATTCAAAAAATAACAGAGATAACTGTTATGTCTGGTGCCTTTTCGGAATTACTTTCAAAGTCATTAAAATTAATAATTGAAAGAAACAATTCCGAAAAATAGTAAAATTATGGGTCGTTAGATCATATATAAATCAACGCAACGCACTATACGCGCTCGCGCGCGCACTAAAGCGCACACAATGTGCTTTGAAAGTAGTAAAATTAAGTGCTAAGTGCGCCCACTAAAGCGCACACAATGTGCCACATGCGCGCACGCGCGCGCGGTGCACCGCACAATAGCATTCCCAATCTTCCCTCCAAAAACATCTCAAAATAATTCAAATGATATGTACCATGTGTTTGGTTATAAGGAGAGAGAAAGTTCATTTTCTCTCCAATGTGGGACAAAGAACAAAACCTTTTGGGTCTTGAACTTCTCAATCAATACAAACACATTACATAACAATCTACCACCAACACTAACAGGTAATTCAATACACATTATTGATCTTGATTTGACAGTTGGTGCAAAAAGATGAAAAGCAGGTTGAAATTAGCTTTTTCCGACGACGAAGTACATTATCAAGTCAGATTGTGGTAAGACGTACCTGTACCAATATTTATACAACAGCAAGTGAAAAGATAATTGGTCCATCAGAAAGGAAAAGAGGACGGAGTGGCACTAGTTGGTAACATTAATTGCAATCAACATTGGGCAACTTTATTATGTCTAAACCCTTAGATCTTTGAGGATCTAGCAGTTCAAAGAGTGTAAGTCGTAAGGTTACTTCTAGATATAGTGGAACCCTTCCTTTGGTACTGTTGTTAGTTTTATTCTTTTTGGTTGGTCTGACAGGAAAGTATGCTAATTTGCTCCTATCCTTACCTACCAATTCAACTTCCTTAAAAAAAATAAAAAAATTTGAACCTATGAAGCTTTTAGGCAACAGACTACAGAAAACACCTCCAAAAAAAAAAAAAAAAAAACACAGAAAATAAATGGATCAGTTTGAAGAAGTGATGATTCCAATTTCCTGAGAATCCCATTTCCAAAGGGACACTGATCTATTTAAGTCTTCCAATAGGCATTTGATGTGCCCTTTTTGTCTTCCTTAGTTACTCCATTTTATTGATTTATCTAGCTTTATAGAGTGTGTGTGTGTGTGTCTGTAAGAGAGGGAGAGAAGGGGGGGGGGGGGGGCTTAAAACTGTCTGTTACTTATTTATTAGAAAAAACTGCTTATTGGCTTCAATCTGACAAGTTCTCTTGAATTTTTTTTTTTGCAGAGTTCTGCCACAAAATATCAATTCTCTTTGCATTGGGATTTGTTTATTGTTTTCATTTATTATAATTATGGAGTTTCATACTTCATTCTGCTCTTCCATACAGAGATCAATCTATTCAGACACGTCTTACAGAATTGAGGAGCATCACAATTTCAAGTTCTATTTTTTGATTCATCACAAAGAAATTATCCTTCTTCATCTAGTATCAAGCAAAACACAACAACTATAAACAAGTGGGTTGACCGCAAACGAGTAACAGTCATCCGGCCACATATAGTATGGGCCCTGGATCGACAGTGCTGCTAAATATTGAGGCAATGTCGGAGTAGCATAGTAATAAGTACACGTGGATATAATTATATGGGGACCCTGGTATACAGATTCGGGATCCTGCAGGTATACAGATTCACTTAACAATTCATCTCAATTGATGCACGACTGGGGGCTCAATAGGTATCCTGCGTTTGGGACAAAATCAAACGTATCAGGGACATATCTGGCATCTAACAAGCAATGACTTCTTGCCAGACGGAACCAAGAATTTTTTTCAGGGGTACAAAAATTATATCTAATTTACCAAAAAAACTTATTAAAAATATTAAAAACAAATTGCACTTATAAAGCACACAAAAAGTATTATTAAGTTTCACGATAGTCATTAAAGATTCTTTTCAAGTACAACAAAAAAAAATAGAAATTATACTTCAAGTGTTTACAAGCGAAAGACGAATCACATAGGCTATAATCATTTTCTTGTCTGAGGATAAATTTATTGCTAGCTGGATTAATTAATAGCACAAGTCGAAGCACATAGGCACCTAATTTTAAAGTTAATCATTCTGCATATCCTAGTCATGCATTCATGGTTTCGAAATGGCTGATAAGGGGTGACATTTGTATATGCTTTTACAATGCAATTATGGGAAGGTAAATTGGGAGATAGTGTGTCCAGTCCAGTGAAAACTGCTTGAATGTGCTCTTTACAGTTTTCTATTCTTGGAGTATTGTGTTAGGCATTAAATGATTGATAATCCGATTATATTTTTTCTCATATCAGATGAACTCTTACGAGATAAACAGTTCATTTTTCTAGTGGTATCTTTGCACGTGAAATTCACATGACATACGCCCAAATCCCAATCGCCCATACCGGCCATACGCCCAAATCCCAATCGCCCATACCGGCCATACGCCCATACATGACACACGACTGATGACACATGACACATCATACATTGAAGTCTAAAGACCCACCTCTTCCTCTTGTAGTCTTGTTTGAGTTGTTTCAGTTACTTGAACTGAACATGTAAGACCCACACACAGGCCACCGCAACAGGCCAGTAGCAAGCAGCAGCAACGTGTCAGTCGTGAGCGACGCCGGTGAGTCGTTGGACTTCGGAGTTCTGAGTAGCAGATCTCAAGCGGAGGGGCCAGATCTCGTATGCCGCCGTCGCGGCTACAGTGGGTCGCCTGCCTGATCAGGTGCTTCAGAGGGATGGTGGGTTGCCTGATCTGGTGCGTCGCTGGCAGATCTTGATCTGGTGGGAGACTCGGAGTAGCCTCGTGCCCTCGTCAGTCGTCACGACCTGCCGGCTGCCTGAGCTCAGTCACCAGTGGTCGCCGGTCAGTCGGTGAGAGAGAGTGCCGAGCAATTCCCAAAAATTATAATTTTTTTCCCAAAAGTCAGGGGGTGCTCCAGCCCCCCTTGTCACAACATAGGTCCGCCCCTGTTGCCAGACACTTGGTTGAGCTGGTTCACACCCAAGCACTCAGTGGCATATATCCTCCCAATAAGCACTCGACACTGATAAAACGAGGAATTTGTGCCCCATAGCGTCTAGGCTACAGAGAAGTTCTCGCAAAAGTTGAAGATATCCGACATGACCAACAAACCTAGTTTACCAGAGCTAGAAAATGGTTCGGACAGGTTCAACCGGAACATGGATGGTCTCCCAGCTGAACCCTAGCATCTCTAGTTTACTTGGAGTTCAAGCTTACATCTCCATTAAGTTTTCTTAAAGAAGAAAAAAAAACAGCTTTTTGTGATCATAAAGAGTGTAAATAATACCCCCTCCACTGCATTGGATTTTCCTCATTTGACTTCTTGCAAGTTCCTATAATAGAATTTTGCACACGTAAATGTTGACTTTACCCATTGTTTTTACACAAGCTTCACTTATCAAACAATACTTACTCTATCTGTTATGTTATTTGTTTTATATATGCAAAAGTCTACCCTAAGATTACGCAAAAAGTCAAATCCAATGGAACAGAGGAAGTAATTCAAAAAGCTCTAAGCTTTAACCAAACAAACTGCATTCCTCACAATTCAACCAATTGAACCAGACAATGCCAGTTCCGTTAAGCAAAATGCACAATTCCATAGTAATTAGTACACCACTGAAGAAAAGAGTGACGACAATAGCAAACAAATGAAATTTTGCCGTATTATCTAACCCAGTGTAATCTTTAATCGTTTTATTCGTAAAGACTTGCTAATGTAAATTAGGGATTTGGCCTACCAGGCTGTTGAAGTGCAGATGTGTAAAGTGAGGGAATTCAGCTTTTAGGGTTTCGAACTAGGGTTTAAAGTGAAGGGGCGGAGCAGGGCCTGCGATCGACGGCTGGGTTGCGGTGGGGCGGTGGTCATTAGGTGGCGCCGGTGAGCCGACGCGCTACGGCAAGTGCTGAGATAGAAGATTGGTGATAATTTGGGTGAGTGAGCGAGAGAGAGAGACTTCGAGACTCGAGTCGAACTGATCGTATTGTTCGTATCATTTACTCCTTTGTCACTAGTTATTTCTTCGTTTTTTGTAAATTTTTGCTATCGATTTAGGCCGGTTCTCACTTTTATTGAGTTTTCGTCTTTAATAATCAATTTTTAATATTTTATTACTTCTTTACTTCATTTTGAATCTTATTTACCTATCTAACCCACTTTTAGAAATCGTGATTCCAAACAGAGATTTTAAAAGAAGAAAAAATGGTTCCAAATCACACTTTAATGTGCCAACGTATGTAATTTCTGTTAGGAACCAAGATTTCTTTTGAAAACTTGGTTTCAAACCACGTTTTCTTTCCTTGAAATCTCTACTTAGAATCACGATTTCTAAAAATGGGGTAGATAGGTAAATAAGGTTCAAAATAGAGTAAAAAAATAATTAAGTATTAAAAATAGATTATTAAGGGCAAAATCTCCACTTTACTTTTTAGATAATTAATTTCTCAAATAAATAAACACTACAAGAAAAAAGACTTTTAGCTAAGGAAAAATCCGTCGCTAAAAGCCCAAACTCTGTCGCTAAAAGCTTTAGCGACGGATATACCATCACTAAAAGTCCCTCGTATAAAAGCCTGTTACTAAAAGTTTTACGACGGAATTTTTAAATCCGTCGTCTAATATCGCACTTTTTTGTGACGGATTTATTTATTAATTAGTGACAGAATATCCATCGCTAATTATATTTTACGTATTTTAATTTATTTTCTATTTTGTGAATTTAGCGATGGAATAATGTTTTGGTGACGGAATGTTCCGTCGCTAAATAAGACTTTTGGCGACGAAATATTCCGTCGCCAAACGTTAGAACAAGAAACACGTCGCCAAACGTTAGAACAAGAAACACTTTTGGCGACGGAATTAATCCGTCGCCAAAAGTCAAAATTTTAATTTTTTTTTATTTTTCTATTACCCAGACCTGTAATGAAAATTTCAATTCTCAACAACGCACAATAATCAATACACAATTCTCAACAATGCACAATAATCAATATACAATTCTCAGTAACGCACAATAATCAACACACAACGAAATATATACAATCAATTATAAAAAAATAGTCATGATGTACAAGCCGGGCGGGGGGAGGGGGGACAAGCTGGACCGGGAGGGGGGAGGGGGGAAAGCTGGGACCTGGCACAAGAAGGGGCTCATCAGGGGTTGCCGAGTCCTGGATATGGATCCTGCTGATCCGGGGCCGGCTCAACATGTTCGCCAGCGGTACCCTGCTGATCCTGCTCCTTGATCGGCCTCAACACCACCGTAGCAATGCGCTGGATCTCTTCCTCGTCCAACGGATGCAGAGGAGCCGGTGTCTGTGTAGGGGCAATAGGGGGTGAGGACGCTCCTATCACGGCGCGAGCAGTGGTGCTAGGCAGGCCGCGTATGCGGCCTTTCGGCCGATTGACGACCTCCGGCGTATCCAGCCATCGCTTCAATGCTCCAGTACTCGCACCCGTACTAGTGGACGCTGATGGCTGTCCGGACCCCCTAAGCTGTTCATACGAGGGCTGCAAAAATGGTGATTTAAAGATATGTTAGGGCATTAATTAACGCAATAGATATTGAGGATAGTAAGAAAAAATTAACAACTTAATTAAACACATCGACTTACATCGATCCGCGGGGCAATATCCGAAACATAGTCGCCAGCCCGACGCTCCTCGTCATTGTCCTTCTTCCGCAGGTGTGTCTGGTTATATGTCAGAGCTACGACCTCATCCGGCTCCAGATCCGGGTTCTGGACCGCATTCATGTGTCGGACAATGTCGTGTGGCATCGAACCCCCCGGTGTGCTTCGGATCTCTGTTCTGTCTGTTCTCGGCCCCTTCTTACTCTTGGCGTCCCAGCCTGGATCCGCAGCCCACCGATCTATCATATCCCCCATACAGTTGGAGATATCCAATGTGGGGGATATGTCTTCATCTCCGACATCGGGGCACCATCGGACAACATCTTCTTCGCTCGGTCCAGTGCGTCGTGGAGCCATCGGCGATAATTCTTGGCGATGTAAGAAAAGAAGGCCTAACGCCCTAGTGCCTGCTGATCAGCCGAGTCAAACGTGAACCCCTCCTGCAAGGCATTCAATAACACAAATTAATTTAGAAAACAAACTCTAATTAAACAAATACTATTGCAGGAAAAAATACTTCAACGTACCAGCCACTCCTCCCATAGGGACTCCCTCGTAACGGCATCCCAGTCCTTCCAGTACAGGCGTGGCTCAGTGAATCGGCCCGTCACAAGAACGTCGATCTTCGTCCTCGCCTGATTCTCCAGGATCCTGCCAAAGAAATAAATAAATAAATTCATACAATTCAAATATAAATTAACATCCTAAGTAGGCTCGTTAGAGCAAATTAGGGTTAATTAATTTATTAAAATATTATTAATCAGGACTAATTACAGCTAATTATAGCCAGTACTAGAACCACGATGAGATTCCAGGGGGTGCATGCTAAGAACGTCACGTTAACCTAATTAACCTAAATTGAATGCACAGTCAACAATCTCAATTCCGACACCTCATAGAGGGTGTCGATATGGTGTCCGATACGTGTCTGACACCTCCAGACACGTGTCTGATACCTACCGACACGTGTCCGACGCATCCCGACACGTGTCCGACGCCTCCAAACACGCACCTCTGGACACATCGGCATGCGTTGATTTATTTTTTAAATGTCGGACACCGTCGATCAGACGTGGTGTCCGTGTCTGCGCTAACTAACCGGTATTTCAATCCAATTGGGTCCCATCCTCCGTCAACAATCTCAATTCTCAAATGCTCAATGCAATAAAAATTACACATTCAATCCAATGGGGTCCCATCCTCTATCAGCAATCTCAATATCTCAAATGCTCAATGAACGATTAACAATCTATAATCATAAATTAACAACCTAAAATCATCAATTATTAATCTCAATTACTTCAAATGCACAGCTAATAACCTAAAATCATCAATTAACAACCTAAACTCATCCATCAATAATCACAATTCTCAAATGCACAATTAACAACCTAAAATTATCAAACAAATGATCAATGTTCAAATGGGAAAAATTATTCAAAATGCACATCCGATGCACTTGAATTATTTCAATTTGGTGTTCGATTCGATTAGGACAGTTAATTTAGGATTCAATTAGGGGGTTCAGTTACTTCAATTTAGGGTTCAATTAGGGGGTTCTATTAGTTCACTTAGGGTTCGGTTGAATTGGGGCATTCAATTTAGGGTTAGATTGGATTAGGGCATTCAATTTAGGGTTCAATTAGATTAATTTAGGGTTCGATTCAATTGGGCCATTCAATTTAGGGTTTAATTAGGGTTCAATTATATCAATTTAGGGTTCAATTATTAATTACTTCAATTTAGTGCTCGGTTGAATTAGGGCATTCAATTTAGGGTTCAATTAGTTTAAATTAGGGTTCGATTCGATTAAGGCATTCAATTTATGGTTCAATTAGGGGGTTCAATTACTTCAATTTGGGGTTCAATTAGGAGTTCAATTAGTTTAATTTAAGGTTCAATTAGATTAGGCCATTCAATTTAGGGTTTAATTAGGGTTCAATTACATCAATTTAGGATTCAATTACTTCAATTTAGTGCTCGGCTGAATTGGGACATTCAATTTAGGGTTCAATTAGAGGGGTTAAATAAGTTCAATTTAGGGTTTGGTTGGATTATGGCCTTCGATTTAGGGTTCAATTAGTTTAATTTAGGGTTTGGTTGGATTAGGGCATTCAATTTAGGGTTCGGTTGAATTGGTGCATTCAATTTAGGGTTCGGTTCAATTTAGGAATCAATTAGGGGGTTCAATTGGATTAGGGCTAATTAATATTAATTAGGGCTTATTAGTGTTAATTAGGGTTTAGTTAAGGTTTATCGGGATTAATCCCAATTAACCCTAATTAGGTTAACTAGGGTTAATTAAGGTATAGTTAGGGTTTATTGGGTTTAATTAGGGTTGTTAGGCCAGTTAGGGCTAATTTAGTTCTTTAGGGTTAATTGAGTTTTTAAACTTTAATTAGGGTTTAATTAAGAGTTATTTAGGGTCAATTAGGGTTAGTTCAAGTTTAGTTAATGTTAATTAAAGTTACAACATGCAACAGTGTACAATTAGAGTAAAATTACAATATACATTACAACAAATTAACTTCAATTAACAAAAATTAGGGTAAAATTAAATTCAAACTCAAACTTACATGCATAAATTCAAACTCAAACTCAAAATTATTAACCACATTACATTGAATTCAAACTCACATGCATTAAACCACATACATTAAAAAACAATTTAGGGTAAGATGGACATACTGGCGGTGGTGGTGGTGGTGCGGCAGTGGAGGGCCACTGGAGCTGTGGAGGGGCACGGGGTCGTGGGGGTTGTCACCTGCAGGACGGGGCGGGCGTCACCAGAGGGGGATCGCAGGGGGAAGAAACGGCCGGTGAGTGAGAGAGAAAGAAAGAGAGAGAGAGAGAGAGAGAGAAAACGGGGAGAGAGAAAAGAAAGGAAAGTAGATATTTATATCAGGACTTTTAGCGACGGAATGTTTTCCGTCGCTAAAAGTCCGTTGCTTAAAGTTTAGACTTTTAGTGACGGATACTTTAGCAACGGTATATTCCGTCGCAAAAGTGTAGTTTTAGCGACGGAATGTTTACCGACAGAAACAATCCGTCGCTAAAAAATTTCTACTAAATTTTAAAAAGGTGGCCGAAAATAGGAAATTTTTAAAAAATTTAGCCATGGAAAATCCGTCGCTAAAATCCCTTAGGTAAAAATCCGTTGGTAAAGATTTTTACTGATGGTTTGGTACCGTCGGTAAAAGTTTTAGCGACGGATTTTTCTCGTCGGTAAAAATCCGTCGCTAAATAACCTTTTTCTTGTGGTGAAATTTTACACATTAATTCGCAAGCTAGCGTACATAGCGCTTGTTATAACTTATAAAATCAGATTTCTTGACTTTGAAATGACAAAATATCCAATAGACTTTTATTTATCGTGTGTGTGTGTATATATATATATATATATATATATATATATATATATATGTGTGTGTGTGTGTGTGTGTGTGTGTGTGTGTGTGTGTGTGTGTGTGTGTGTGTGTATTAGTATAGAGTACATACGTTACATGTGAATATAGTCGAGAGTAATGTGTGAGATAATATTATTATCTTTTTTGGATCAAAATAATGCAATTCAATTATGTTCTTATTTCTTTTGTGACATGTTTTAAAAGAAATGCATATTTGATCTTCGTAATTGTAATCAGTTTAACGTTTGAAATATTCTTTTTAGGCTTCTAGATTGAATAAATGTTTGATGGTACTGCTGAAAATAAAAGCAAATTGAGAAATTAAAATAATAAATCTAAGTCTTTGTTTTTGTAATCTGTTAAATTAGTTTATTGTTAAGTTTTATATTTTCAAGACCAAATGCTTTGCATTTTATCAATAAAATTTGTAAAACACCTGGTATTCAACCGCAATAACTGAACATATTTTCAGTTCAAATTGACACCATATTTAATCCTTGTTTTTTTTATGCATATTTAACCCTTATTCGTTTATTTACTGTTTTTGTTTTTCCAACAATTTTTTTGTTTCTTAATTGATTTTTCAAGTATTTTTTTTTTTTTTCAGTTTTTGAATTGGTTAATTATTTGCTAACCTAAAAATGTAAGGAAAAAAAATCACAATTCTCGTTAATCAATTCAATATCTAATCTTTGTTTCATTTTAACCAAATTAAAAAGAGAATAATAAAAAAAATTCTTAGTTATGTTTTTCTTTCTCATCACACTTTTCATTTTTCAATATACAGATTTAGATTCATTACCCAATATTCTTTTAATTTCTTCAAAACTTAAAAGGGAGTAGTAAAAGAAGGGTAAGAATGTAATTGACGTAATCAACTGACGGAATAATCGCCCAAAAATGATTTACAACATTCATTCTTTTATAGACAAACACACACACACACACACACACACACATATATATATGTATATATATATATATACATATACATATATATATATATATACATATATATATACATATATATATATATATATATATATATATATATATTTATATATATTTATATAAAGTATGAATGTTGTAAATCATTTATGGACGATTTTGTCCTCTATTAATTACGCTAATAACATTCTTACCTATCATTTATGACTCCTTTTAATATTTTTTGAAATTAAATAAACATTTGAAACAATGAATCTATTCTAAACATTGGGAAATAAAAATTATGATAAGAAAGAAATATAGAAATCCATTTATTACTCCCTTTCTAATTTAGTTGAAATGAAATATTGGATAATGAATTGGGTAATAAGAATTGTGATTTTTTTCCTTACATTTTTAGGTTAGCAAACAATTTAACAATTTAAAACAAACAAAAAAAGAAACTGAAATACGTAAAAAATCACTTTAGAAAAAACAATTGTTGAAAGAAAAAATGAAAAACAGGGTCCATTTGCTCTTTTTTTTTAGGAGCACCATCAAACATGTCTTCAATTCAGAAGCCTACAAAGAAAATTTTGAAACACTGAACTCATTACAATTATGAATATTAAATATACATTTCTTTTAAAACAAGTTGGAAAAGAAATAAGTACATAATTGAATTATATTATTTTGATCCCAAAAAAACTAATGATATCACCTCAAAAATTACTCTCAACCGTATTCTCGTGCAACGCACGTGCTCCGTATGTGTGTGTGTATTTTCCCAACCACACATTTTGTTTCCCAATGTGTAAATGTAGGTTTAGATTAAATTTATGACCTAATATTCATTAAAAGCTTTATAAAAAAACTAATTAGGAAAGGATAGGGTTGTCATTGAAATAACTAGCGGAGGACAAAATCAGAAATGATTACAAAATTAGTAATTAGTAATAGTATTTATGAAAGGATAGGATAATAATAGTATTTATGAAATGGTAGGATTGTTATTGGAGTGATTAATGAAGGGGAAAATAGAATAAAATGATTTACAAGATTCATACTTTTATAGGTAGTATAGATATAACTACCTTGCTCACATATTTGATGACTCAAACTTAAATAAATTCTTTATATATCACAAATGAAAGAAAATTCAGTTTTGATTGGAATACAACTTGAATCATCTAAATCTAAAAATGTAAAAAGTGGGAAAATAAAATGAAGTTGAGAACGTTATGAACAATGAAGTGTATGAAGGCCGACGATGATGGGTAAAAGTGAAGTGGCGCTGTTGTTTGGTGGCCAGCCTTGGGTTCAGACAAGGTGATGGAGGTAATGGCTAAAGGGGTGTTGGTGGCGGCCAACGATGGCAACCGGTTGTTCTCGTGGCTAGAGGTGTGTGGGGTGGTCTACGACTAGACAGTGAAGATTCACAAAGGGTCGGGGGTGGTGGTGCTGGCCGACTGGAGCTGACTAGTAGAGTCTACAGGAAATGGCTCGTGAGGAGAAAAAAATTGGACATAGGTGAGGAAGGTTTGGTTGGCAATGGACAGCTCAGGCGATGGATTCGATATCAACAACAGAGGTTTTGCCACGTGTTGGGCTGGCGAGGCCTGGTGTGTTTGACCTTGTCTCATACCAAGAACCGGTTTAAATGATAGGGTTTGGATAGGCTGGGATGAGCTGATTTTTTTTATTCTAGCCCTAATATCAAAATCCAGGGTCGGGTTGGGCTGGGATGGCTTAGGAGCCCATGGCAAGCCAAAGTCAAACTGATTATCTGATCGTACTTACAAGCAAGTTATAGCTCTTCGCTTCAGAAGCGAAGTGGCAGTAAAGAGCTGCGAAGGGTAAGGCCTTAATCTATTCTTATGAAACAATAAAGTCCTTATGAAACAATAGAGTCCTCGAGAGAAGACAAGCTTGGAGCTCTTAGCTCTTAGCTTGGAGAATGGCATTTTGTGATTCGATCATAGGATAAGCCATTAATGGAATATACTATAGCGGATTTTCCATGCTTTGGTCAAATTGTTGAATGAAATCATAGAAATTAGAACTAGAACTTCAAACCAATTATTGGTCAACTCCCATCTGAAACATCATCCACTTAAATCTCCTTCTTTCAGAAAACTAGATCAAATAAATAAGTTTAAGCTAATTAATCTGTAAGATTTTGACATGTAGTGCTTGTTGTAACTTATTGAATCAAATTTCTTAAATGTGAAATAACAAAATTACTCAACAAGCTTTTTCTTATGGGGGAAGATAAAATGCCAACTCTCTAGCTAATTTTCTTCTAACCCGTCAACTTTTTAGCGGTTCACCAAAGCACCTCATACTTATCAAAAAATTAAAATTGACCTCTCTTAAGTTTAGAAAATGTCATTCATGTCCAAAGGAGAATTTGACCATACAAAACTGGTATGAGAGCCTAATACAAGGAGAGATCCAACCAAAAAAATCATGAAAATTAATTGTTTATCAAATCATTTGATAGAAATTATACACTTAGACTATAGAGTTGGAAAACTGAGATAATCGGATTATTAAATCAAATAATATATGTATCTCATGAAACTTTAAATATTTGTAGAAATCTAAACAAGATAACATCTCAGATATTTATTGAATTACAAAATTCAGATAAAGGGTTAGGAAGTGAAGACCATATCATGAACTCGGATAACTTCTTATCAAACTTTGAAAGTTATGACACTACCAAGAATTACTCTAGCAACAAAACTTTTTATGTATTTATAGAGGTTATATCATAATGTGGTAGCGAAGGTAAGAAAAAACCTTATTCGAATGGCTCAAAAGACACCAAGAATCCCATACAGGGAATAGGTGTAACATCCCGGAATTTTTCGGAACGTTAACGCTCAATCGATCGGTACACTAAGATAATACTATCTCAAACGCGACCAAATAATACCATCAATCTGTCAGAGCAACTATTCGTCAATCAAACTAGACTCTCAATCAACTATCATAATTAAAATACCAAGTCTAAGTCTAAGAAAATTTAAACAATAATATTAATTTACCCACGCAGGGGTTCTAACTATTAATACTAAACTTAAATTTAAATTCCTTAGCTAGCTCGGCTCTAATCCATGCTCAGGTAATCTACGGCTAATGCTACCTGCAGAAAGGAAGTCAAAGGAGAGTGAGCTTTTGAGAGCTCAGTAAGGTCGATCAAAGATTTAAAACATAACAAAACGATTCGGACGAGTTTTCATATAAAACTTTTTAAAGAATATTTTCATTTAAATACAACATTTAGACAAAGATGAACAAAACGAACGATTTTACATTGAAGTCCAATAACATCTTTTTGAGAGGTTTTGCTTTCGATGAAATCACTACAATACGATATAAACATAGGGATGAGTATTTAACTCAATCCCTTAAATAATAGTCATTTGAAACACTTCGGATATAATAAAGCATGAATGGATAATAATTCAAAACAGTTCAAGTGTAATAAAATATAGACAGGAAACATTGAACATGAGCAGTACAGAAGCAAAGCCACCCCGGCAGTGCTCGATCGCTTTACATATGCATATGTAACACTGACTAGTCCATCTAGGTACTAGTTAAACCCATCCAACAGACCATCCTTATAACGCCAACAATACAGACCATCCTTATGGCTCCCAAGTTACTAACTCATGTCAACATTTAAGAAGGATTAAATAACAATTGAAAATGCTTTTCGATTATCGAATTCAATAAACAGATTAGCATGAAAAGAGATAAGTACAACTCAAAATATATATTTTATGATGGTCAGATCAATAAACATATAGAATAAAACATGAATTCCAAACGATCGCTATCAGGCTCAAATTAGGGTTTCATGGACAGTTTCAAAACAAACGCTTTTTTATTTCAAACATAGAAATCAACAATCAATGTATTTTGTAAAACTGTTATTACAAACATTTGAAATAGAATAACGAAATGGGGTTCAGAGAGAAATCCTTACCTCGGTCCAAGCTAAGCGATGCTACCAACCTCGATCAGTATTTTCTGAATCAACCTAAATTTATAATTTAATTGTTAGAACAAAATTTATGTCTAATATGCTAGAAACCCTAATATCGACTACCCACCACGTGCTTACTTCTAATCCCGAAATCACGCGACTCGAAACGTATTCCACACACGACCAACGTAGCTAACCGGAAATCTTGTACGCTACTTAACGCGTAATTATATTCCAAAATTTATAATAAATTTCAATAAAATACTTTTGTAGCTGAAAACATTAATAAGAGTCAAAATAGGAATTTTCTGAAATTTTCAATATTTTCGAATTAAAATAATTTCTTTAAATACAATAAAAACCCAATAATAGCCATAATTACTTCCAGTGGCAAAACAAGTCCCATAATTTTTATAAGAACTTTAAAATATATATAAAAATTATATAAATTGAAATCAGAATTTAAAAGACATAAAAACTATTTCTTTATTTTTCATTTTGCTAAATTCAATGCGATACTGAAAATGATAACAAATCGATTCCAAAAATCATAAAATTTATACTGAGTCTTTATTATACTATTTAAACACTACTCTAATTTTTCCCAGAACATTTTCAGGGTTTAAAGACTCCAAAAGAATTTTCCAAATCTGAAATTATAGAAAATACTATAAATTCATACGATCTCAGAAAATTATAAAATTTTGCCAAGAATTCTAATATGGTCTAACGTATTATACTGTAAATTTTCACGTGCTAACGATAAGCGTGTGCTAACATATACACGTGCAAACTTAACGTTAACCATGTTTACACGCTCCGTTCTCTGCTTCTTCATCTCCTCTTATGCACCCACTTCCATGACTCTCTAACACACAGCAGGCCCACGCCTCACACAGCAGACCCACCCTCTCTAACACGCACCCTCATCCAACCATTGTACACACTATTACCTACACATCTTCACTTACACACACTACACTCACATAGCCTCACACTTACCTATATATAATATACACCATTTTGCATGCCCACTGCTGGGTCTGTCTTCTTTCCTTCTTTCATTTTGTCCAACACATTCACACACTCAGCATTATACAGTTATACAGTTGCAGCCCCTCTCTCTCTAAACCCACATACACACATAACACTCCAACCCACACACTCATGCACTTATATATGCACACATGACACCCACAAAGCACACATAATTCTCACCATTCTTTCACCTCCACACACACTAAACCCACTCACAAAAATACACGCACAGCATTTTCATATGGGCTGTTTTGCAGCCTTGTTTCACTTCACAAAACACCACATACCTGCTGCCTTTTGTTCTCTCATAACACCTAGACCTAAATTACAGCAGATTGGACCCTTACAAAAACTCACACACACAGGCCTCACATCGCTGGGTTAAACACATACACATGCCATATTTCACTACCATTTCACCTACACCATATTTCAGTCCACCACAATTAGTTATATGTAAACACTACACACACAAGAATTTCCAGCTCACAGGCTGCCTGTGACAGCCTCTCTTCCGTTTCCCTTGCACCCCTGTCCACGAGCACAGTCACAGCCACCATGGCTGTGACCTTTTCAACCTAACCCATAACTCCATCTTACGGAATTAAGCTTGCGCACACCTTACGGCACCACCGTGCACACAAGCAAACACCCGTATACACATCTACAACCATTTCCTCTCAAAACCGCAGCCCCCCATCACAAAACCACTCACAGCAGTCCCATGCCCCCACTTTAATTCCCCTATACCATTCACTAAACAAGAGAGGGAAAATGGGTGTAGGAACTTACCGAAAAAGGTCTCGCCGGAAAACCCTTCTTCATCTCCTTCTTCCTTTGTTCTCTCTCTCTCTCGAGATCTCTCTCTCTTTCAAAGTATCTTTTCAGAAAAATAGGGATGGGAGCATGCGCTGCTATCTCTTAAAGAAGCTTTATATTAAAAACCCTAAATTGAAAATTTACCAAAACCTCCATAATCTTTTGTTAGTCATTTCAAATTTACCCGAACCTTTCTGTTATTACAAAAAGGCCCAAAATAATTTCTGACGATAATTTACGTGTTAGTAAAATTTTAACATGTTGTTATATAACCTCGCTTTGCATATCGCCGCTAAAAGTTACAAAATAAAATATCAACTCTAATTTAAAGAAATATTTGTCGCTAAAAATATACGTCAATGTTAATAAAAATATTGATGCTAAAAAATATATTTGCCGCTAAATTTTATTTTAATAATACGTTAAAATATCGGGGTGTTACAATAGGTGCAGGGGAAATAGAAAAAAAATAATAAATGACAACTTAGACAAAATAGAAAGAGAAAGATAATTGAAAAAACAAATGATAGATGAAATAGATCTAGCTGTTTTAAAAGAACAATAATATAGACAAGAAGAAAAAATAGCCATATCAGAAGTAAATAAAGCATTTGCTGATCTGAATATATGAAACAGAGACACTGATCCAACCTATGTAGTAGCGTGGAATCCATAGCTAAATTTAGAAAGAAATTCTAAATTTAATAACGCCTCTACAAGGATAAATTTAATGTTTCCAAAAATTAAAGAAATGAACCCATAAATCAAACGGTTTATATCTTGATAATGATCGTTTTCGAATATTGAAGAAATAATTGATAATTGGGCGCAAACCTTAAGAATTGTCATAATATGTGGTAATTTAACATAAAGGCATGCTATGAAGCAATTTATTTGAGCAACCCTATGAGGAAATGCAGCAAGATTCTCGAATAGCATAGCAGATAACGAAAAATTGATATCAGGAGCAAGCTTAATATTTTCGAAGAATGGATAATATTTTATATAGATAACCTCAAACGACTATAAATAATATAGGTATTCAAGAAAAACTTGCCTTCACAAATTTGACAAAACCACAAATATGTAATATGTGCTATTTTAAAAATTATACTTTTATTTTTTAAAATTACACTTTTGAATTTAAAAATATTTTTATAAGTTAAAACTCAGAGATAGCCTCTATTGACAGACGCAATTTATTGTCGAACTCCCTAAACCACAGGATGAATTAGCATAAAAGAATTTGTTAAACTCCTAAATGATAGAATACTTAACGATTCCTCAAGAGGAAGCATAGCAGCCGCAAAAGAAGTTCTAAGAAAATATTATACAGAAAGACAGACAATAAAAGATATAAAAAGGCTCATATGTGTTACGACTATTGTTCTAAACTCTATAACATGGTAAATAGCTATGAATGCAAAAAGAAGTTAAATTTCACAAAAAAATTCGAGGAGAAAATGTTTGGAGAGAAAAAAGATATGTGAAGTGAAAATTTTTCAGAAAATTTTTTTTAATCAATCAAGAGAAAAATCAAAATCATGGGGAAGATATATTAGAGAAAAATCTAATATTCCGTATAAAAAACTTTCATGTCCAAAAAGAAAGTTACTAGAAGAGGATGACTATTGCTGGTTATATAACAAAAAAGAACGTTATGCAAAGAAATGTCCAAGTAAGAAAACAAAACAAAATATAAGATTTTTCTTATTTGTTAAAGAAAGATACGAATAATAAGTTCAAATAATTATTAAATATATTAAGTTTTGACTTTCAAGGATACCACTCTTATAAAATAGATGATCTAGTAAGTACAGGAGCTTTTATTGCTTGGCAAGACCAGACATCCTAACAAATGAAAAATAGATCAAAACATATCAATTCATGAATATGCGAATGAAAAATGGTGATGAGTACGAACCAGAATATGAAGCATATCATATTCTGGTTACAACTAATGGAAAATAGTTTATTATGGAGCAACTAATCCAATGAACTCGTTAGATGGTGATTTTCTAACAGGATACACTTTCTTAAAATAACCCGAAGATTGAATATTCACGAAGAATTCTATATTGAAATACAATGTCAAAAAATCCCGTTGTTAAAATATGCTGCTAAAAGATGTAAATTTGGTTTTCATCCAAAAAAAAAAAGAGAGACTGAAAAATATATAAAGAGTGAATCTCTCTATGCAGCCCAATGTTGTAACATCCCGAAAATTTTCGAAACGTTAACATTGGCTCGATCGGATGCACTCAGACAATTACGACCTCAAACTCAAGCAATTTAGAACCATCAGTCTGTCAGAGCAACTAAACCGTCGAGTAAAATAATACGCTCAGCGTACTACCATAGTTGAAACATCAAGTCTAAGTTAACAATTTTAAATAACAATAATGACCCACGCAGGGGTTCTAAAGACTAAGATTGAAACTTAAATTCTCTTCCGCTCGGCTCAAATCTAGTCCACACCCAATACGATCTATTGTTGGTTATCACCTGCGGAAAAGAAGTCAAAGGGGAGTGAGCTTTTGAGAGCTCAGTAAGGTCGTTCAAACGAAGAAACTACGAAACAATTTACAAATACAAAACGATGTTGGTTTTGTTCAAGGAAACAATTTGATGATAAATTTTAGAATTTTCACAACAATCACAACTAATTCAATCAGATATTAATATGACTTTCGGATACGATGCAAACAATCACAAACGCTATTGAACATGAGTTGCAAAGCCACATAGGCAATGCAGGGTAATCACTTAGCAAAGCCACAAAGGCGATGCTCATTAACACTTTCCACCGACTAGTCCATCAAGGCACCAGCCCACACCAATACACTGGCTAGTCCGTCAAGGTACTAGCCCACACCAATATTCTCCAACATACACCAACTCCCGCCAAACACACCAATGCCAAATCTCATGTCAATATGCAGAATGACAACAAACGATAATACAATTATATTAAATCGATGCACAACGAGAAATAAACACAGAGCATCGAATATGATTTCCAATAAACGCTTAAGGCTCAATGAAAAGGTATTAAAGGCAAATAACGAATTCTCATAGCAAATATAACGGAGTCCAAAGAAATTCGATAGCAATTTTAAAAAATATACGATGACAAATTGATGAATTAGGTTTTGGAAAGAAATCCCTTACCTCGATCCAAGCTGTGCGCTCGTTGCTATTCAACCTTGTTCAAAATCTCGAGTTAACCTAAATGGGCAAATTAATTATTAGAATTCAACCTAGCCTCACCAACTATTAACATGATGCTAAATCCTAATCGTTGCTCCCACTGACACTCTTAACGTAATCGAAAACGAATCAGATTTCTCGAACGGCTAAACCTAACGGATAACCACGCACACTCTGAAAAGCATTAAGACACTCCAAAAATGATACAAAATTACTATAAAATACTTTTGTACCTTAAAACACTATAAAAAGTTATAATATAAATGTTCTGAATTTTTGGATATTTTTGAATTAAAAACAATTTTCTTAAATACCAGAAAAACCCCAAAATAACAATTAATTCTTCTAATTCAAATAAGAGTTCCATAATTTTCATGACAGCTTTATAATATGTAAGAAAAATACATAAATCAAAATTGAAATTTAAAAGGCACCGAAACTATTTTAAAATCATTTGTTTCATTAAATCAGATGCGATACAGGTTAATGTACTAAATCAACTCAGAAATTAATGAAACTCAAACTGAGTTGTCTTTCTACTATAAAAGCACTGATGTAATTTTTACGGAATTTAATATTAGCTGCAAATTCTCAAAACAAATTTTAGAATAGCTGCACTTGAGAAAATATTAAAAATAACAAACGATATCAGAAAAATATGAAATTTTCACAGAAATTCTAATATTGTACTAAGAACCATCCTGCAAAGTTTCAAAATTTTTCAATGACCGTACAGTACCCAGCAGCCACGTGGTACAACTGTACAAGCACAGTATACCTCCCCACTGCACAGATCCATTACTGTTCACCTGTCTTCTTCATCTTACTCCTGCCCCTTCTCTACAATACAGCCGAACTACACCAGCCACCCACTCACGTTACAAACACACTTTGAAAATATAATTATAAACTACACTACACCTAAACTCACACAAACACATTAGATACATAATTTCTCACTTAATTCATTTACCCACTATCCTTTGAACCAAGATCATAAACAGTCATGGACAGCCATAGTTTCCCATTCAAACACCTCACAAACCCATTCACCCATTTAGTTTTGTACTCGCACTTATATACATCATATGTATGAACACAGACACTATATATGACACAAATCGTCCACACCCATTGCCTCACGGCATGGGTCTCCTTCCTTTTGTTTAATTTAAAACATGCATCAGATTATCCCCATGCATCAGATTATCTAGTCACACAATTTCACTCATATACACAAACACATTACCCATTACTCAAAAAAAAGAAACTAAACTTGAAAAGAAAACTTACCCAAAAATGCTACGATTGTCGGAATTCCTTGCCTGCAGTCTCTCTCTCTCTCTCTCTCTCTCTCTCTCTCTCTCTTCTGTTGCAACTGAAGAGTACCTTTGCTCTTAGTCTAAGTTAACCAAAATTGATTATGCAAATACTTAATTTTCTCCCTAAATTCATTCTTGGTTCCCTCTCTTTCCAAAATTAAGTAGTTGACTTCATTTTTCAAATAAATCAGATTTTGATATTGATTTTTATGATTTATTTACTAATCCGCTTCACTAATTGTTGCAGAATTTTTTTTGTCACTCGCGCTAATCAATACCAAAGGGTCCCATTAATATTACTTATAAGAGCTATCATTAAATTTCAACTTATGGTTCATAAAGTTTGTCGCTAAAGATTGCCAATAAAAATTTAATCACGCTAATCATTACTAAACACTTCAAGCAATATCAATTATAACTTTTAACGTTAAATTATAATTTATAGTTTCTAAAATAAAATTGTCACTAAACTGATTTAAACGTAACTGGTTAAAATTTATTGGAGTTCGGGGTATTACAAATGTGGTGAGGATAACAAAGTAGTTTCATGGAAAAAGGTTACTTGACAAAGAAGTAACCAATGAATAGTTATTTAAAAAGGAAGTGACCAAAGAATATGACAATTGGGTTAAAGAAATAAACCGACATTATCAATGCAAACAAGAAAAATGAAATTCCTAGTCTTGATAGCATAAAAAGATGTTAAAAAATAATTTTAGTGATAATCCGTTAAAATTATGGAAAAATGATAAACCTTGGCCGATACTGACCTCAAGGATAATGATTATGTGGTTAAGGTAAAATTAATGCAACATAGTCTTGAGATGTTCTAGGAATTTGAATGACAGATTCCTGAAATACTAATACATGGGTTAATAAGACCTAGCAAGAGTCCTCATTCAAGTTTGACTTTCTTGATAAAAAAATCGTGCTAAACAGGCTAGAGGAAAAGTCTGATTAATATAGAGCTTTAAATGCAACAAGAGTCAAAGATAGCTATAAAATTTCGAACAAGGATATACTGATAAATAAAATCTAGCTAGCCAATTTTTTCTCAAAGCTTGATTTAAAATGCGGTTATTGGCAAATGAAAATGGAAGACTCATCGATTCCATTAATTGGTTACCTTTAGTGAACCACATGGATACTATAAATGGGCGAGAATTACCATTCAGATTGAAAAATACTCTACCTCTATTCCAACGAAGGATGAATAACATTTGTAAAAGGCACGAGACTACTGTTAGTGTACACACACACACACACACACACACATATATATATATATATATATATATATATATATATATATATATTTTCAAAAGCTAAAGAAGAACATAAAAATCATCTAAAAAAGATAGCATAAGAATTCATTGATCATGGATTAGTACTATCATAAAGCAAACGTGAATGAGAACTAACCACCATTAACTTTCTAGGATTGAAAATAGAAGGCAGCGGATAAAAATTGGACTTCAAAATCACATAGCTAAAAAAATAAAGTTATTTTCAGAACAAATTAGTAATGTAAAGCAACTTCAAAGATTTATTGGGTTTGTTAAATTACGCGAGGAAAAACATCTCTCATTTATCAAACCTAACAGAAGCTTTAAATAAAAAAAGTTTAGAAAAAGAAAGTGGATTTGGAAAGATGAAGATACCGAAAATGTTCTTTTGATATAAAAGGTCAAGTTAAAACTTTGTCAAAACTAACCTTGCCCAAACAAGGAGATAAGCTAGTTATGGAAACTGATGCTTCTGAAAATTGTTGAGGTGTAGTATTAAAAGTAATACCCCCGATCAAACTGCAGAACAATTATGTTTATACTGGAGTGAAACCTTCAAAGATGCAGAATCTTGGTATCACATAAGCAAAGTTTTTAACTATAAAACGTGGCATAATTTATTTTTTTTTTTACATATTTCTAGTTTGAAAACACTTTCTTATTGGAATAAATAATATGTATTTTAAAGCTTTTCTTAAGATAGACCTAAGAGACGTTAGTCAAACAAGACTTTATCGTTGACAACAACAGTTCGATTATTATACTTTTGATGTCGAATACATCTCATCAGCAAAAAATGCACTTGCAAATTGCTTAATAAGAGAATTATGCTTTATGATGCAGGGAGTTGTAACCTCAAAAAAGACTACTTAAAAGGCCTTAAAAAAATGATATGAAGCCGGAGATCATGAAGTAGATCTAGTGGGAGAACCATCAGGAAAATTTGGCTACCATATTAGTTACCCTAAAAACAAATAGGACAATTCTTTCACTATAAGAAAATAGGGTTTTAGTGACGGAATTTGGTTCCGTCACCCAACAACTCAATATTAAGCTGTAAAAGACATGTTACATTTAGCGACCAAATTTTCTATGACTATAAGTTTTAGCGACAGAATTTTGTAATTAAATTACGATTAAGAACAGCTGATTGTATTTTTAATAATATTTTTGAGTTTTAGAATATAATAAACACATAACCCTAATTTTATATTCCTTTTTTTGTCTTTACTCTCCCCCCCCCCCGCCGCCCCCTCCCCCCACCCACCCAACTGCCCAGTACACCAAGCACCGCCTTCACCTGAGTTTGTGACACTCCCTGTCATCGCCCCTGCTGCTATGGCTGCCTCCTACCGTCGTTGTCATGGCTGCTACTTTCCCCATTGCTCCCGACCCTTGTTGTTGCCTTCGCTTTCTTCCTGCCGCCACCGACCCTAATTTTTGCCCTTTCGCAACCCTTGATCGATCGAGGTGAGTATTCCAATTTTCTATGTTCTCTACTTATGTAGTCATATGACCTTCTTTTTAAGAGTGAAAAAACTTTGTAAGGATAAAGCAATTGTTGCTACATAATTCACAATTTAGGAGTGAACCAAATTTTCAAGGATAAAGCAATTGTTGATAAAGCTCATTTCTTAATATCCTCATGGAGCTTTAGAAACTCTTAATATCCTGAATTTTTATGCATACATTCTTTGGTTTTGGATATGTTATATGGTATGGTTATATGGTTGTCTATCTATTCTTATAGTTGATCGCAAATCTCAAGATTTCTTTGAAATAGTGCCTGCAAGAGATTAACACGTGAAAGTACTTTTCTCGAAAAGGTAGTAAGCAAGATAGAGAAGGATATAATTGTCTCACTGCATCTATTGCATTGTGTGCAGGATGCCTATAAGCCTAAGGTGGAAAGTGCTCAGGCAATGAACTCTAAGGATGATGTTAATGAGTTATAACTCGCTGTATCGGAGGTCCTGGACAAGGAGGGACATCCAGTTGCCCTTGAAACTCTCGGACCACCTCCATGATTGAGGTTGAGTAGCACAGGAGGTCCATCAAGGCGTAACACTACCACACAGAGAATGACTGAGGATAATCCGAGCATTGGAAGCCACAACTAGTTTGTTTGAAGAGTTTATATGAAAGCATAAAGAAGCAGAAGCATGTCAAGCAGAGATACATTCATGTATGTGTGTATGTGTGCGTGAAGGGAATTTTGGGTGGGTTTATCACGGTGTTAATGGCAATATTAATGAGCTCGCTTAAAGAATGACTTAAATGTAGTCTAATTCATTTATGTTTGGGCATATATAGGACCTACGATTCTTCACTGTGTTATTTATGATATGGACTTTTAGCAACTACTAGTTAAATATACCTTTTATATAATTGTGCAACCATCCAAAAGTAGTGGGGATGATGATGTCGGGATGATGATGTCAATGATAGTGTAGATGCCAACGAGGAGTATGACTTTGATGAGGACGGAAATTGAGTCGCCAACTAATGCCCTCTCTGAAACTTTATCAAAAATTGACTTAATTTCATGTTCAAGGATAATCGTATGTTAATGAAAGTTTAGGAATTATTTTTTATTTTATATTTGATGTGTTTATGAATTTGTGGAGTTTGATGTGTTAATGCATTTTGCGGAACTTGATGAGTTAATGGATTTCGTGGAGCTTGATGTATTGATGGATTTGTTCTGAATAGGTTTGAGAAAAAAAAATGGGATTTGAAAACAACATGCAAAACTATTAGTCTTTTGCTTTCAAATTTAAGCGGCGATTATGATTTGCCACAATAGGCATAAAATCTTGAGATATTTTGCAAACCAATAATGAAGGCCAAATCCGTCGCAAAAAGGAATTAGGGACAGAATATTTACCTTTTATGTGACGGAATTATCTGTCACCAATTATTTTATACATAAATAAAAAAAATTATGTTTTTTAAACATAAATACCTTTAGTGACCGAAATTTCGGTCACTAAAAGTCTCCACTCCCTCGCCAGTTGTGTGACGGAGTCACTAAATTCCGGCACTAACTTTTTAGCGACGACACTTTATGATATGGAGATATGTCACAGAATTTTCCGTCATTACAACTTTTTGTGACGGAAATTTCTTTTTTAGCAATGGAAATTTCTGGGTCTCGGGAAAAAAATTGGAGCAGGGCACCTGCTAGCTCTGGGTCTCGGGAAAGGCCAGGGAAGGCACTAGCTGTAGGGAAGCGCTGGGGAGGTAACTTGGTGGCGATGGGTGGAGGGCTGGACAGAGGAGGAGGAGAAAGATTTGGAAAAGACAAAACTAACCTTAAAAACAAAGCCAAAAAAACACAAGCTCGGTGTATTTCTGAAAGTTCCAATTGGTTAGGGCTTTCACTTATTTTGTGTGGAGACTAATGTCCAAATATTAACATAATTGAAAAAATAATTTGTTGTATTTTCACAATTGCCCCTAAATTTGCAGTTAAAATTAATTGTAGCAGACGGTAAAGTTCAATTGACAAATATTTGATGTGTCGGTACATTTGGCCAAAAATAACGACCGGAGTCTTGTTGGTGTTTGACGTATAAACAATTAAATGAAATTTAGCGAATAAGCAAATACCATATTAGATGGTTTGGAAATTTACATGTTCATCACAACTTGGCTTGAACTTTTGGCACTAAAGGTCCTCCTTAGTGCAAATCACCGTCGATTGATTTTAGTTCAGATTACTTATACCGATATGGGTAAGGCATTTAGCATGAGAACTTCAAAAAAACCATACCACTGAGGACCGAATATTAAATAGAGAATGCATATTTACACACATATTCTATTTTTTTTCATATCTTTATTTGACGCTAAAAAGTGTATGAATTACTGGTGTTAATTTCAAAAGTAATCTTGCACTGTACTAGCTTCGACTTCAATTTCATATATTTACCTAGTGTACCAATACTGTTATTAGCAAGTAGAAGAGTGTCAATAGGCATTTGTCATTGTCAAATGGAGTTAGGAAAAAATTGGAAATAATTAAGTTGAAGAAATGGATGGTAGGTACGAAGGAGAACTTGTACTTACACCGAGATGTAGGCCGGAAAGAAGATGGATCGAAGATATCGCAATAGGTAGTTTGACTAGCATAGCGATACTCAAATGAAAGCTCAAACCCATAGGCCATTCCACCATGAATATCCAAGTAAGAAGAGTTCTCCATCAAACGCTCATAATTAGAGGAAACCCAGGCCACCTTGCTAACACTGCAGGAACCCTCCACCTCCGACACCACCAAGTCACCAAGCACCACATAACCACCACTTGAATTGCCACAAGTACCACCGCCGCCGGCTACAACGTAGCGGGTTGAGACCGGACGGCTCTTACACTCGAGAAAAACCACGGGTTTGTTCCACGAAGCATCATGTGCATTCAAGTGGAAGTCCAAGGGAAGGTCGTCGACAGACAAGGAATGAACCGGGGTGGTCGAGCAGTCAGCTTTTCGTAAGCCGGGATCGACCAGCCGGATTGAGTTGTTGTTGTAGTTGATTGACTGGACATGGTAGTTTCTTGAGGGAGTTAGGGTTAGAATGGTGAGGTTGTTTTGGCAGGTAAGTTGGAAGCTGGGTCTGTCAGAGTGGGGGCCGTAGCAGCTTTGGTTTGGAGGGTTCTGGCCTTTGAGTTGGAAAGGGCAGGTTATGTTTTGGATGCTGCCACAGGAAGAAGGTTGGCATAGAGGAATTTTCTTGGCGTTGCAGCCGGTTGTTACACAAACGAGTAATACAGAGAGTACAAGCAACACCATTGCTCTTATCCCCAAAATGGGGGATATCAAACTTTCTTTCTTCAGTTGGGGCAACTGAGCCAAACTCCTATAGTTTTGAGCAAGCTGTTGGAGTCAACAGCTTGACTGGGCTTCCCGTCTTAATCTTGAATGGCCGAACAGAGTGAAATGAGGCCCTTATCCTACGACGCGGTTCTTTACGACTTTGCCATGCAACTTCTCTTGGCCTTACAAAAAGTTGACCAATTAACGGGTCCGGGCTACAAAAGTAGCCTCGACTGGTCCGGGCTACAAAAGTTGACCAATTAACTGGTCCATGCAACTTCTCTTGTCGTCGCGTTAAGAATCTTTTTCATGCCTCCGTGACACATGGTGGTCCTCGATGGCACAAAGAAAATGATTAATTTTACGTTACATTTCGTACTTAGGGGTCAGTTGTACCCTGCACCTTATGGATCTAAAATTGACACCCAACACCAAAAATTTTAAAATCTTGATATCAAGCACTAATTGACGGTCAAAATGGCCTTTGATTAGACGACTGTTAATTTTTTAAGGGCAAATTAGTCTTTTCACCTTGAAATCCTAGTCAGCTCCAACCCTTAAGCCACCTAATTTCTCTCTCTTCCCCATTCTCTCTCTCTCTGACTGCCTCTCTCTCCTCTCTTTTGTCGCCTTGTCCGGCCCACCATCTCCACTACCACAATACACCAAAAAACCTTTTGCTTGCAGAGAGAAAGCAAGTTGGAGAGCCAGCCAAACCCCATTTTCCATTTCTGCTTCCCATCCCAGCTCACTAGTCAAACCTGTTTATCTCCAAAACAAATAGAAGAAGAAGAAGAAGAAGAAGAAATGAAACACCCATTTCAAAATATGCCTTCATTTGACACAAAGGAATTGTCGTCCATGAGGATGAAAAAATAATAATTTCCTGAAATGAATCTCTGAGGCTTTTGAACTGGGTGTTTTAGTTTTCCGGGTCAGATCTCTTTGCACTCTTGATTGGTTCAGCAAAGCGGCCTTCTTCATCTAACTACCGTCACGTGCTCTGTAATTTTTGGTTGATGATTGAGGCGATTTCGATGGCCATGGCGAATTGCGGCGACGAGCTTAAGGATCGGATGGATGGGATCGTGGAGCGGCTCTACTCGTCCACTGTCATCACTGTGCCGCGACGAATCATCAGATCAGAATCACAATCGTCAAGGCCAAAATCGAGTGGGAAGCTCTGCCAGAACCCGCTGTTAAAGCATGAGGCTCATCGTTGCCTTTGCTGTCGGTTCAGAGGGAGGATGAGGAGGAAGACGAGGAGTTAGATTCATTTTGTGGGGTATTTGATGAAGAACAGACAACAATTCTTAGGATTAAAGAATAGGGGCACGTGGTGATGGGGAGAGTGGTGGCGGCGGCGGTGGTGACACACCGGGCAGTGTCTTCAGTACGAGGCAGTGGCCCGTCGGTCGGGGCAGGCTGTGTATTGGGAAGACCGAAGATGATTAGTTAGGAAGATAAAAAGGTGCGAGAAAATGGCGTGTCATTTAGAGCTGACGTGGATGCGAGGAGGATATAGAATAGGTAAAAAGACTATTTTGCCTCTTAAAAAGTAACAGACGTATGGTCAAGAGTCAATTTGACCGTCATTTGGTGTTGGATACCAAGATTTTTAAATTTTTGGTGTTGGGTGACAATTTTAGAACCATGGGGTGCTGGGTGACCCTTAAGTATAGGGTGTAGCGTAAAATTAATCAAAAAGAAAATCGTGTGTGGCACTCAACTTGCTGCTTGTAAGAAGAATCCTCCAACCAATCCCAACAATTTATAGCAAACAGTGCATCAACATTGTATAAAACAGTGCACAAGGAGTAAATTTCAACACAAGGGCAAAACGGTCCCAAATATTCTTATTATTTCAATAGCATCATTACAACTTACAAAAGGCTTTGTTTGCATCCACAATGTGCAATCTAGCTAGATGGCAAGCTAAAACAAAGCAAGAGACTCTCGGGTATGGGTGTCTGGCTAAGGCTACATGACCTCCCATATAGTACCACTAAGAGAAAAATCCTAAGTGACACTAGTAGACGTTACAATGTGCAAGAAGTCATAGTACCCCTTTTTAGATAAATACAACTTGGAATGATTTGAAATTTTACCGGAGAACTTAAGTATATACAAGAGTGATCTCCACCAAAATTGAGAAACGCCTGGATCTTCAAATCTTCACGGTTGGCTTACGGCGTGCACATGCACTTCATAGTTTGGCATGCAGGCACTGTGCTTGAAAGGCGCATGGGCGTTGTGCTAGGTGGGTGCGGGCGCGGGCGCGGGGGCACTATCCTGACTAGGTGTGGGGGCCCTGTGCTGGGCAGTCGCGGGGGCGCTGTGCTTGTCATGCTTGGTGCCAAGGGGCAGCCCATGATACTTTGCAATGAGTTGATCTATCTTTTGTTCAACTCCAACATTGTAAAAGAATGCTATTTTTTGCCCTTAGGATACTTCTTCATTCTTTTTTTTTTGCCGTTAAAATTATATTTTAGTGAAAATTGTTATTTTTTAATGACAAACAAGAGTATGAATTAACATATAATGAGTTGAATGTAGACTCCCCATCATTGTTTAGTTGTTAGTTATTAGAAAAGAAAAAATATGTGATCAGAAGAAGGTTGTTGATGAACTATGAGTAATTGTAGTATGAATTTCTTACATAGCAAGTAGGAAGGCAACTTTTACAGCAACCTCTTCAGGCATCTCAATCTATTGTAAAATTTGTATACTATTTTCTATTTATAGATGCTGAGAAATCAATTGACAACTCTATAGAATCAAATATGACCTGCTTCCTTGAAAACTTCTTATTTGGTGACATACCTACCCTCAAAGATGAGATCTTCAAATGGTAGAGAAATCTCTGATGGATTGATGATTGCCATCCCATGATCCCTAGCTGGCATCTCATGCAAATATAAGAAAGGCTTCGGAGGCATCTACCGAAATTTACCAACTCTTTCGAGCATCTCGACAAGTTTGCTCATAGAAGGCTGATCACTAGGCTTCATTTGTATGCACCATAGTGCTAGTATAAGCATCTTTTTTTAGTGTATTTTTCTTTTCCGCGATGGCATTATCAGTTTCTATTTCTCTTTGCTCAATAACTTGATCGTACACCCATGGTGGAAAATAAACTTGGTTCAAGTCCTCAGTAAAAGAATTAACGTTCTTTCTTCTTCTCGCCATTTCCATCAGCAACATCCCGAAACTGTAAACATCGGCTTATACGAGACACCTCCAATATTTTTGTAAAACGAATCTTGTGCGATGTAGCCCAATATTGTTCCTCTTGCTACTGTGAGGTACAATGTTGTGATCAGTCGTACATAATTTCGTAAGGCCAGAGTCCGAAACTTTTGGAGTAAAATCCTCATCAAGGAGGATGTTGTGAGGCTTGATATCAAAATCTAGGACCATCGGAGCAAAAGCCCATTAGTTTCACCACATCTGTATTTGCATGGTGAATACTTCTAATTGTAACATTTTATTGATAAAATCTTGCCCTTTAGCATTAGACTTGCCCATCATCTTTACGGCTACGAGAAGGCCACTTTGAAGTTGTCCTTTGTATGTAGTACCAAACCACCCTCCTTTACCTAATTCTTCTTTAAAACTGTTAGTGATCTTCTTGATATCTGAGAACGCGTATCTTATTGGCATGAGGTTAGAGTAATTCTGGAGGAAGTCCTCAATGGTATCATATATGGATGAACGTCGTTTCCTTAATTTATATATTACCACTGCCAATAGAAATGAAACTCCGACTAAAAATCTTGCTGCAAGGTATAGTCCTGTGTTTCAAAAATTGCAGAAAAAGTGTAGTGAGAATAATAGATTGGTCCATTTAGTATTTGATTAAGGTGTTAAAATATTTGGATACGTTAGGCGGCCTATTGGTAAGTTGGGCATACCAAGGACCCAAAATAAACATGCATCCTTATTAGCCTTCATATCTAGGATGTTACTTTGTCGCACATCAGTGGTTTGACAATGTTCTTGCTATGACTAGTAGCGAAAGCTTTAGTATTAGAACTGGTATATAAAGGGTATACTGTGAGAGCTTTGAATGCTTGACCACATTAAGCCTTGGCTCTAGAATTCGTAACTTGGTGTCACATCCGTCGAGCATCCAATTCATGTAACTCTCATGTATGACGTCTCCAACCTCAAAGCCCTGAATATTAAAATTGACTTTAGAAATGACTACCTCATTCTTCTCAGAACCATCACAAGGTTAAGTTGTGATAGCTTAATAGAAGAGTAGGTTGTGCAGTACTTAGCAAATTCTGTCACATTTAATCTCTTTCAGTCAGAAGATTAAAGGGAAGTAAAATACTAGAGGTCTTAAGAATTTCAAAAGCAACCTATTGCCCTATTTAAATTGTTAAGAGTTAATCTTGATTTAATGAATTGGGACACTAGATGTGGAAGAAATAAGACATGCATAAATAAAGAAAAGATGAAAAGTGAAAGGTTAGGGGAGTTACTTCTAGGTTGTGAGTGATTAAAAGAAAAGTTGAAAAGTGAAAGGTCCGGGGAGTTATAAGTTATGAATGAGTCTTGAATGTCTATCTAGATTCTTACATGCATGTAATTATATACATAAGTGCATTTCCTAGTCATTATGTGATCAAACTAAGAAAGAGTTAGTAAGTTATTTTATGAATAGAAATGTTGATTGAGTAGAGAATAATATTGAGTGTTTCTTCTCTCCACGTCCTCCTTTTACATAATATTTTACATTTTTTTGCTGTGTATTTTATATTATGTCCATCATGCAACAAAGTGGTAGCAGAGTGGAGGTTCTAATGGCGGTAACAAGTGAAGCATTTCCTTTCTCAAATTAAAGCTCATGAAAGACAACTATGAAAGGTGGAGCATCCAAATGAAAACCTTGCTTGGTGGCCAAGACGTTTGGGAGGCCCTAGAAGAAGAATACGTGGAACCGGAGAACTTGGTCAGTTCTACCCAAGCCGTGAAGAAGGCTACCAATGAAGCCGGAGTGAAAGATCAAAAGGCTCTTTCACTCATCCAACTTGGCGTTGATGACAACCTTTTTTAGAAAATTGTGCAGGCCACTGCTGGGAAGAAAGCATGGGATACTTTGGAGAGTGCTTTCAAGGGTATTGACAAGGTGAAGAAATGTGACGTTCCAAAGCCTTCGAGGTGAATTTGAATCTCTATAGATGAAAGACTCCAAAATAATTTTTGACTACATTACAAGAGTTCTCTCAGTTGTGAACCAACTTGAGAGAAATGGTGAAGAGATGGAAGATAGTTGGGTGGTCGAGAAGATATTTTGATATCTTGATCCAAAATTCGACCATGTCGTTGTTGCCATCAAGGAGTTCAATGATATAGAGACTATGACCGTCGATGAGGTCTCAAGAAAATTATAAGTCCATGAGGACAAGATCGAAATAAGAAACAAAGAGCCTATCGAGTAAGCTCTTCAGGCCAAGATAAATATTAACAAGAAGAAAGATGACGCCAACAAAAATCAAAGTGGTCGAGGTAGAGGCCATGGCCGAGGTCACGATTTAAATCGTGGCAGAGGCCGTGGTGGACAAAATCTAAATATCAATATCAAATCAAGTTCAGAATTTCGTCCATGACAGGACGAGGTCGAGGAAAAGGAGGCTATTACCAATGCCCATGTAAGAAAGATGTTGAATGTTTCATATGTAATCGGTACGAGTACTACTCTTGGGAGTGTCGAGATGAACCAAAGGAAGAAAATGTGAAGGCTCACTGTGTAGAAGAAAAGAACTTGGGTGATGACATGGTCATGTTTGCACACGATGGATCAAAAGAAGAGAAATAGAGTTCTTAGTATCTCGATACTAGTGCCAGCAATCACGTGTGTGGCTAAAAACACATGTTCATCGAGATGGATTGATCGGTGACCGGAGACATTATATTGGAGACATGTCCAAAATCCCAGTCAAAGGTAAAGGCAAATTTTGATTCAATTGAAGAATGGAGGCCATCAATTTGTCTCAAATATCTACTATGTTTCGAAATGAAGGCAAACATTTTAAGCATGGGCTAATCGTTGGAGAAAGGCAACGACATCCGTATGAAAGACAAAAGTCTTTATTTAAGAGACGATAAAGGGAGCGTGATAGCTTGTATTCCAATGTCGAGCAATATGATGTTCTTGATAAATATCCATCATGATGTGCCAAAATGTTTGAATGCCTGTATTGATAACCAATCTTGGTTATGACATTTAAGGCTTAAATATCTCAATTTGGAGGTCTGAAATTGTTATCAACGAAGAATATGATAAAGGGATTGCCATCGACAGACCAGTCAGACCAACTCTACAGGGTTGTCTTGTCGGGAAGTAATATCGACACAGTTTTCCAAAGGAGTTGATATCAAGAACAAAGGCACCGTTGAAGCTGATACACACTGATGCATATAGTCCAATCGATTTAGCATCTCTTGGTAAGCACAAATACTTTCTATTGTTTGTTGATTACTATAGTAGGGGAACTTAGGTTTATTTCCTCAAACAAAAGTTAGAGGTATTTTCAACCTTCAAGAGGTTTAAGGCTCTTGTCGAGAAGCATAATGGATATCATATCAAAGCGATGAGATCTAATCAAAGAGGAGAGTTCACATCCAAAGAGTTCATGGCATCCTATGAAGAGAATGACATCTGTGGACCGCTTACCATCCGATATTCACCTCAATAGAACGGGGTGGTGGAAAGAAAGAATCGATCGATAATGAATATGACTCAAAGCATGTTGAAGAGTAAGAATTTGCCCGAAGCGGTGGATTGTGCTGTCTATCTGTCCAATTGATGACCAACAAGGACTGTGCGGAATCAAACACCACAAGAGGCTTCGAGTGGGTTCAAGCCAAGTGTGTCCTACTTGAAAGTGTTTGGAAGCATTGCATATGTGCATGTTCCTTATTAGCAAAGGAAGAAGCTCGATGACAAAGGTGATAAGTTCATTTTCATTGAACACATGCAATAATCAAAAGGGTACAAATTATACAACTCTATTGACAAAAAAATGAAAGTTAGTCAAGACATGACTTTTGATGAGAAGAGCTCATGGGATTGGACCGATCGAGACAATGAGCAATATGTCTTCTATCCAATTAAGATGGATAGAAAAGAAGTAGAAGAAGAGCCGACGAAACCTGTGACACCCTCGAGATCAGCATCTCTGACTCAATCGAGACCAACATCACTAATACAAGATAGTTCTGTTGAGACAGGACCACAAGGCAATAGATCTTTGGAGGAGATTTATGAGAACGTGAATCATAACCAAAATATGTTTAGTCTCTTTGCTGATACTGAGCCAACCAATTATAATGAGGCATCAAGAAGTGAAAAATGGAGGAAGGCCATGAATGAAGAGATTGATGCCATTGAGAAGAATGATACTTGGGAACTAACCACTCTTCAATAAAGAAAGAAGCCCATCTGTGTAAAATAGGTTTATAAGGTGAAGAAAAATTCCAAAGGCTAGGTTAAGAGATACAAAGCAAGGTTTGTCAAAGGATACAAGCAAAAATCTTGAATCGACTATGATGAAGTCTTTGCCTCAGTTTCTCGGTTGGAAACAATACGACTGTTGATATCTCTCGCAACACTAAACAAGTAGAAGATCCATCAAATGGACGTGAAGTCTACTTTCCTTAGTGGTTTTTTTTATGAAGAAATGTATATCGAACAACCCGAAGGATATGTTGTTCAAGGCCATGAAAACAAAGTTTTGAGGTTGAAAAAGGTTCTATATGGGTTAAAGTAAGGGCCAAGGGCATGGAACAGTCACACTCGACAAATACTTTCAAGAGAGAGGTTCTAAAAAGTGCCCACATGAACATGTACTTTACGTCAAGATTAACCAACAAGGTGACATCTTGATAGCCTGTTTATATGTTGATAACTTGATTTTTATTGGCAACAATAATGAAGATGTTTGATGAATTCAAAAAGGAAATTGCTAACGAATTTGAAATGACTACCATCAGTTTGATGTCATACTATCTTGGAATAAAGTAAAGCAAAGAGATGATGATTTTATCTCCCAAGAGGCGTATGCAAAAGAAGTATTGAAGAAGTTCAGTATGAAAAATTACAACCCAATCAGTTTCCCCATCGAGAAGGAAAATAAGTTGTTGAGATACGTTATAGGAAATCCACTCTTTCATGATTGAAGCAAACACATTGACACATGGTATCATTTCATTTGTGAGAGCATTATTAAAAAAGAAGTCCAAGTCAAGTTTGTGAAGTCCGAAGATCAAGTTGCATATATCTTCACAAAGCCCCTGAAAAGAGAAGTCTACGAGAAACTAAGAAGTCAATTTGGAATGCGAGAATCAAGCTTAAGGGGGCGTGTTGAGAGTTAATCTTGATTTAATGAATTAGGACACTAGATATGAATGAATCAAGACATGCATAAATGAACACAAGATGAAAATTGAAAGGTTAGGGGAATTATTTCTAGGTTGTGAGTGATTAAAAGAGAAGATGAAAAGTTATAGGTTAGGGGAGTTATAAGTTATAAATTAGTCTTCGACGTCTATCTAGATTTGCTATGTAATAGTATAAATAGTTGCATTCCCTAGTCATTTTGTAATCAAGCTAAGAAAGAATGGGTAAGTTGTTTTATGAATAGAAGTGTTGATTTAATAGAGAATAATATTTAGTGTTTCTCCTCTCTACTCCCTCCTCTTTCATAATAATTTAAGTATTTCCTTTATGGGCATAGCATGACCATCTTAGTCCACTTTTGTGGCCGAAAAAACAATAGAAGTGCTGTAATATTTAGCGACGTTTATATATTTCTAGTAAACGCTTTTGTTGTTGTTTGCTTATATATTTAGCAGCTAGTTTGGACAATTTAACGAAGTTCTGTTTTTACACCCTCTTATGTTTGTCTACACCTTGTTTTGCCACTAAATATTATCCTTATTGTGTTTTTGTAACATATCAATTGTGGGATAGCATAAACAGATGTGAAAATAGAGTCTCCAATGTTTAAGTACTAAACCAGACATTCTGGATTGTTGGAAATTCACGTATAACTTTACAAGAATAAATTTTCACATCGGATAAATGTGATATAAAAAAAATGACTTGCACAAATATTGACATACCAAAGGGCTTGTCACCTGATAGCTTAAGTTTTCGAATCAAATTAGGTATTGTTATGTCTATATTGTCTTCAGATGCACAACATTAGAGCTTTGGCAAGAAGAGATCCGGGGCAATGAAGGTTCAGTAGGAAGATGAGGCACGATGAACGCCGCATCAGGAGGAATATGCATGGTGCACCGCGTGCAGGGATCAGCCGGTTCAACTGCAAATGGAGTATGTAAATTCTGATAATAATTTAAGTATTTTCATTGTGTATAATATTATTCTGATAATAATTTAAGTATTTCCATTGTCTCGTTCGCTACATTATGTAGCGGACGGACAATAAAAAACACGAAAATTAGATCTAGTCCGTCCATTCGCAAGGGATAGACGATCAGATCGCACGGGTAACTTAACCCAAGTTGCCTGTGCGGTCAACGGATCAACTTAATACACACACACACACACACGACTCACTCACTTTGCCCCTTTCACACACAAACACACAACACACCACATACACGAACACCCAATTACATTGCCTAACCCCATTACACTCACTCCAACCCATCCCCTTCAACCTTACTCGCAGCTGAAATTTTTAACCATCTTCATCCCCCTTAGTACAACACACACGTTGCAATTCACGGCAGCCATGGCTGCCACAGCCACCCCCTTCTCTAACTGCAGCCATGGCTGCCCCCTGCCCACCTCTTATACAGTCACACACATAGTATACATACACAACCCCACAAAACACCTCACGGCTGAGTTCCCTTTGTCCCCCTTAATCCCGGAATCCATTAAATGAACAAGAGAGAAAAGCTAAAAAAACCTTATCGAAAATTCTATTTGATTGCCAGAAAAATCCGAGTTTTCTTCCTTCTTTTTGTCATTGTATATCTCTCTCTGCCCTTTTTTTTCAGAAAAAATGGATGGGAAAAGAATAAGGACAGCTGCTCCATAGTGTGAGCATGTGTGTGCATCTCTCTCTCTCTCTATATATATATATATATATATATATATATATATATATATATATATTAGTTTGAAAAATTATCAAAAACTCCCTAAACTTTTGATAGTTATTCAAAGTTTACCTAAAACATTCTATTATTATGAAAAGTTCCAAAGTAACTATTTACGATAATTTAATATGCGGGTTTTTACATAACTCCGCTTCACTAGTTGTTGCTAAAAGTCGCTAATAAATACATTGATGCTAACTAAAAAAAATCGTAGCTAAAAATTTTAAATTAAATTAACCCCTTCAAAATATATTGGGGTATTACACATACACACGCGTGCACACCGAGTCAGACATGCACGCGCACACACCAGCCCATAGTCACACACGTACACTATGTGTGCATGCGCATACACACACAAAACACACGCACTTCCTTCCACACACACACAATCTTGCCACCTCTCACTTTCAAATGCGCGCGCACACACCCACACGCCCGCGCGCATGCACACTCTCAAACATATATACAAACAACACCTACACACACACGCACACACACACACACACTGCCACACGCGTGCGTGTTTGCACATACACAGGCGCGCTTGCACTGTCTACACACCCCCACACACTGCCACACGCATGCACATTTGCACATACACACACGCGCGCGCTGTCTACACACCCCCACACCCACACACACTCATTGTCACACACGCTTGCGTGCACGCACGCACGCACACGTGTACACACACACAGTATTACACACGCATAACAAACTCTCTCTCTCTTACACACACACACACAATCTCACACATGCATAACAAACACTCGTTCTATCTCACACACACAAACATCCATACCTTTTCACCCCTCACACAGTGCATTGTGTGTATTGTGTGTGTGAGGGTGAGGGCGAGGGCGTATATGTGATAGTGTGTGGGGGGGATAAAGGGTGTGTGTATGTGTGTGACTGACTGTGTGTACGTATGTGTGTGTTGTGGGGTGGGAAGTTTGTGTATGACACAAAAAGGGAAAGGGGGGAGAGAAAGAAGAGGGAAATTAGAAAGAGTAGGGTAAAAAGACCAATTTACCCCTAAATAAATAAATGGTTGCAAGCTTAATTTGACAGAGTGGCCTGATTGAAACGAATTTCAAAATGTAATGGTCACTTTGACACAAATCGACATCTAGTGACCAAAGTTGAAATTGCATTATAGTACAGTGGTCAACCGAGTAGTTGTTTACCCGATGTGAAATCTATATCTCTCAACAGTATTACTCATGTTGAATTGCATATCACGAAAAATTCGGCCTCTTGACGAACTTATATCCAAAAATTTAAGAAATTACATAGAAAAAGTGAAATCTCATGTTGACCAAAGTAAACGCTTGTAAGTACGAAAATCCTTCCAACCAAGATCCCTATATGATGTAGGCCTATAGGATCCAAGTTATAGCAAAATTGTCAACCTCAAAACTTAAAGCTGCTAATTATTTATTTTGCCTACTCTCATCCTAGCTAGGAACTTTCTGAGAAGCCAAAGAGACTAAGCTTCAAAATTCTTGAGAATATAGGCAAGTACATTGAGCCTATCAATTGATTCGGGCATGCACGGGCTTGAGCTGTCCAAGCCCAACTAATGTGCTCTACAATAGCTTTAGCATTTGCGTCTCCCAATTTAAGCTACAGTTACAGGGTTATTATTCACTTGTAAGAAAAATCACACTGAAAATCCGCAGATATCAAAGATTCACAAAGCTACTATCAAAAGTGCAACTCAAATGATTAAATTATATCTAAAATTCTATCATAGATTGCATAAGGGAGCTACCACACTACAAGAAAAAACTCTTTTACTGACAGATTTTTAATTCGTCGCTAAAGGTATATTTACCAAATAATTCGTCTCTAAAAACTTTTAGCGACGGGCCTTCCATGGGTACAAAGTTTTACCGATGTTATTTTACCAATGGTTTTTTAGCCACGAATGTACCATCGCTAAAGGGTTTTTAAAAATTTTCTATTTTTGGCTATTTTTTTTTAATTTTGTAAAAACGTTTTAGCGACGGAATTGTACCTTCGCTAAAACTTCCCGTCACTAAAACTCCCCAAGGTAGACATTTGTGACGAAATATTCCGTTACTAAAACGTCTGTCACTAAAAGCCATAACTTAAGCGATGAACTTTTAGAGACGGAATGTAGCTGTTGCTAAAAGTTCTGTTCTAAAAAATGAACCCTCATTTCTCTCTCCCCGTCTTTCTCTTCGGTTATCACCTCTGATTTCTTCCCCCGGACGACCCCCCTTCTGGCGACGCCCTCCCCCCCCAACAGCCCCCCACAACACCATTCCTTGGCAACGATTTCTTCCTCCGGCTATCCCCCTCCGGCGACAAACCACATTAACTCCAACGAGGCCCCCTCCCCCACCTTGTGACACCCCCCCATGATGCCCTTCATGACTACTGCTCCCGTGCAAATTAGGGCTCCACTGGTGTGCCAAAACCGCCACCACCGCAGCCGCCAATATGTCCATTTTACCCTAATTTTGTTTTAATGTATGTGCTTAACTGTTAATCTATAGTTACATGTACATACAGAAGATTATGCACTGGTTTGGGTATTCATGAGAATTTTTGTTAGTGATTGATTGAGGATTTTAGGTTGTTAATTGAACATTTAAGATTGTTAGATTAAGCATTTGAGATTGTTGATTGAGATTTGTGACCTAATTGGATTGAGATATGTGACTTAATTTCATTTTTTATAGTTAATTGCATATCAAATTAGGTAATTAAACATTCATTTTCATGTGGGAAACACCATTATATTGGTGTCTTGCTTGCTTGGAAATTGATTAAATGGGGATTGTTTATAGTCTATTCAGACTCATTTTGGTTTAAACGTCAATATGGCACGTAGTGTGCATCTTTCTCAAGTAAGCCAAAATTAACTAATTGCACATCACATTAGGTAATTAAAAATTCAATAATATAGTTGCTTACGAGTTAGGTTACTGTTCAAACTTGCCAATCTCCATGTACTTGAGGTTGAGCCTGTTTGGTCATTTAGTTTTAAGATTGGGAGGTTGAAATGTTTTTTTAGTTGCTTATGAATGAAATGTTTTCTTAGTTGCTTAGTATCAAATCATGCTGAAATTTTGCTACGTGGTTCTAGAATAACGTTTATGAGTTGTAAAACTAATGTGACTGTCTTGATCTTGCAAGTATTTCTAAGTTACTTTCTTCGCGTTTCGTGTCTATTTACTTCATGCCTATGGCCCATTTTTATGAATGTCACTTCAATTCAAAGTTTTACAAGCTCTAAGTACTTATGTTGTGTAATACCCGAACTTTGGGATCGGGTTAAATAACCACCTGGGTTCTGAAAAAATAAATAGGCGATAATTTTGAGCAATGCTCGTGTGTTAGTAGGGTATCGAAGTTTAAAAAGATTTCGTGGGCAAAAATGTAATTTTTGAAACTTTGGGATTATTTTGTAAATATGAAAACTTTAGGGGTTAATTTATAATTTTTAAAAGTATGCGTGATGTGTCAAACTTTGAGGGGCTATTACAAGATATGGATAGGATAAGATCTCTAAGGAATTAAAGAAAGAAGAAAGAAGGAAAAAAAAGTGAGAGAAGGGAGAGGAAACCTTTCCATTTCGGGAAAGGAACAAGAAACAAGAACAAATAGAGAAACAGAAAGAAGAGAAGAACAACAGAACGAAGAAAAGAAGAAAGGAAGGAAGAAGAGAGCAAAGGTGGAGAGAAAGAATCTCGAATTCATTTGGGTATGATGTTGATCTCTAAGTGTGCGAAATTGTGGAAATTGAAATGAACATGGTTGAAGAATATGTGACATACATATATATATATATATATATATATATATATATATATATATATATATATATATATATGTTTCGGTTGTGTATGTATAATCAGAGATTGGGAATTTAAATGGATTCTTGTTAGAATCATGTTTATGATAACTTAAAATGGAGAAAGGAAGGAAACTAATTAGGGTTTCGTAATTGGTGGGGGTTCAGTGTGCGTGGATGTGTGTTTCAGAGTGTTTTAGTGTGTGTTCTTCAATTTGGTTTATGGTTTTTGATTCAATTGGTGTAATTGTGTAAATTAAAAGGGATTTAGGGTATTAATGTATAGTTTGTAATGAAATTTAGTGGTTAAAGTGCATAAAAATGAGAAATTTAAGTGTGATTGAAGGAGGAATGTGCCGAGGTGTGCTTCGGCTGGAGGTCGAAGACGAAATGTGTGTGTTTCAAGGTGAAATAGTAGGTGCCTTGATTTGAACAGTAATGATAATTGTCACTAAAGGTAGAAAATCAATTAATCAGTTTTTAACCTAAATTTTTGCAAATAGTTAAGGCCAAAATTAGACAAAGTGCAAAACTGTAATTCCCAATGTTTTTATGAGAACTACTCTCTAGAATTGTTTGGAAGTTTTCGGGATCCGCGAAGTGCTCTAAATTGGGGTACCGATTAAAGAAATTTATCGAATTATTTAGCATAGTAAAACAAGTTATTTTAATTTGAAAATTTTATAAGATCCTTATTTTACTGATATCATTCATTTTCAAAACTTTCATGCTATTTTAAGCCCGATAGGACTTTTTTGCAAAACTGGCCTTTTAGCGTTCGGTCCGAACACTGGTTTGAAATTTTATGGCGAAAATTCTCTAAAATACTTTTTAGGCCAGAAATGATATCAGAATGCTTAAAATAGTGTTTTAAGATATTTTGAGATTTTTTTGGTGTTGGAAACCCCTAGGGGCATTTTGGTAATTTGCCACCTGAAGGGGTATTTTGGTAATTTGACCTAAGAAAGGTATTTTTGCATAAATTCACATATGGGAAACTTATTTTAGCGATTCTACTTATGGGAAGGCCGTTTGGGTGATTTAAGTCGGATAGGGACTTTTTGGTAATTTACACCTCAGGGGCGTTTTGGTAAGTTTATATACGTGGTGAGGGAGGTTCATTTTGGGAGCAAGTGTGAGTCCGTAATAAGTTATAATATTATGTTGTAGACTATGTTCTGATGATTTGATCATTCCGTTCATGATAAAGCTAAAGACTTCCGGTTAGGAAAAGCTAGCTGCGCATCGAGGTAAGGGATTCTATATGAACCCTGGGTAAGGACTTTCGTCCGAACCCTTATTTTCATAACTCGTACTCGCAAGTACTCATTTGATCTACTTATGGCTAATACCAAACTTTGAACTGTGTATTGCTATCAGTATGTTATTGCCTAGAAAACCCTCCATACTGAACCTGAATCGATTGTTTGGAAATCTTGTGATGCTCGCCTGTTATTGCATGCTGAGAAAATTTGATAATTATTTGTATCCATTATTCTAAATTGTTGTGCTTAAATTCGATAATTATTCTCAATCGTTTTTGCTGTTTATTTGTGATTTTCTTCTGAAAATTCCGATTTCTTCTGAAAATTCTGAATACTGACTTATGCCAGTATGATGAATTAGATGTTGAAGCTAAAATTACTGATTCCCGAATTAGGAGAATAATTATTCATGGGTTGAGACCCGAATACCATGGATTTATTACGGCAGTCCAAGGATGGCCCACTCAGCCATCATTGGAAAATGTAGAAAATTATTGGCCAATCAAGAAAGTTTGGCCAAACAACTCACGGGGGTCTCACTAAAGAGTGATGGAGAGGCACTCTTTAGCAACAAGAGAAAAGACCAAATCAATAGGCAGAGAGACAAGACGAGTTCTGAAGATAAATATGGTTGGCGTAAATTCTCAGATGACCAAGAGAGAAGCTCTAAAGGGGGAGCCTCACAAAGTCGCAACAAAGTGGAGTGACATCCTTATAAAAATAGGTAGCGGTCCAGAAAAATGTTTTAATTGTAGCAAGAAACGTCATTTTGCACGAGATTGTCGCTATAAGAAAAGATCAGTTGAAGGAAATGCTGCTACATCAACTGACTATGAAGAGGGAGTCAACAGTGAAAAAGAGTGGGATGCTCAAGCATCAGTCGCAATAAGTGAAAGAATCAACGAAGAAGAAGAAGAGATCGACTTTGATCAAAGAGATACGGAAGACCTAAATAGTGCACACAAGATTGCCGAAAACAACATCATAGAGCAGGCATTAGTCGCGACCTTTCCCAAGGAAGTTGACTATAGCAATGATTGGATTGTCGATTCTAGTTTCTCAAATCATATGACCGGTGACAAGGAAAATCTTAAGAGCGTGTCTGAGTATAAGGGAGATCGGGTGGTTGTAACAACCAACAAGACAAGGTTATCAATCGCCCACGTCCGCAAGGCAACGATCGCGCCACAGTTTAGTCCAAGTCAAGTTCAGGTGCAAGATGTTTATCATGTACCAGGTATGAAGAAAAACTTGGTCTCAGTATCTCAATTAACATCTTCAGGCAATTACGTGGTGTTTGGTCTAGACGATGTCAAAGTATGTCGAAGATTAATAATACTTAATGAACCAAGTGTGGAGGGTCGACGATTGGAGTCTGTCTATGTAATGTCAGCGGAAATACCATACATAGACAAAGTGCAAAAAATGAAACAATGGACATGTGGCACGCACGCCTGGGGCATGTCAGCTACCATAAGTTGAAAATAATAATGAATAAGTCTATTCTTAAAGGTCTCCCCCCACTTGAGGTCCGAAGCGATATTGTGTGTGCCGGTTGCCAGTATGGGAAGGCACATCAACTACCATATGAGGAGTCAAAATTCAAAGCAAAAGAACCTCTAGAGCTCGTACACTCAGACGTATTCGGCCGAGTATATCAGCCATCACTTGGAGGAATGCGATACATGGTAACCTTTATCAATGACTACTCAAGGTACGTTTGGGTCTACTTTATGAAAGAAAAATCTAAGGCCTCTAGAAAGTTTAAATAATTTCAAGAAAATGTTGAAGGAAAAATTGGAAAGAAAATACAGTGCCTACGCACGGACAATGGGGGAGAGTATACATCCGAAGAATTTCGTAGTACTTGAAAAAGTGCAAAATTAGAAGATAATCGACATGTCCAGGAATGCCACAAAAAAAATGGTGTGGCCGAAAGAAAGAATCGAAATCTTGTAGAAACATGTCGAAGCATGCTACATGCCAAGAATTTCCAAAGTCAATTTCGGGCCGAATGCATGAAGACAGCAGCTCATGTGATTAATCGGTTGCCACAAGCAAAACTTGGCTTTATCTGACCCTTCCAGATGCTGTGGAACACAAAACCCATGTAAGCAATCTCAGAGTCTTTGGATGTGCTTGTTATGTTTTCATACTTGATGAGCTAAGTAACAAGTTTGATAAGAAAGCAATCAGATGCATCTTTGTGGGGTATAGTGATGAAAAAAAAAGGTGGAAATGTTGTGATCCTACAACAAGTCGATGTTATACATTATGAAATGTAGTATTTGATGAGGCTTCTTCTTGGTGGTCATCACAAGAGGTGGTTCTTCCAGACACTAATGAGATTAAGGAAAGGATGGGAAAAAGGATTGCAATCGAAGAAGATGCAGAGCAATCAAGTCTCAAATCCACCATAAAGTTGAGGCCAAAAATTCTTGGAGCTGTTAAGGAGCCTGACTCGATACAAGAAAGAAAATAGGGGCTATAGCAAACTGGGGCATATTATAGAGCCCTAAAAGAGGCTCGACCAGGCCAACATGAAGACATCCAAAGTGATGATGGGCCACAACCTCAACTTAGGCGATCTAGCAGACAACAAAAGCCAAATCCAAAGTATGCTAATGCTGCTCTAGCTGAGATAAAAGAGCCATCAAGCTATGAGGAAGCTTCCAAAAGCAAAGAATGGTGGAAGTCAATAGAAGAAGAATATCAAGCACTACAGGAAAATCAAACCTAGGAGCTGGTACCTAAACCTAAAGATGTAAAGCCCATATCATGTCGATGGGTTTACAAAGTGAAGACTTGTCCAGATGGTTCAATCGAGAGGTACAAATCATGGCTTGTGGCTCAAGAGTTTTCACAATTATGAAGAGACTTTTAGTCCAGTAACAAAGCTTACACGACAGTGCGTGTCTTTTTGGCACTTGTAGCAAGCAAATCATGGAAGCTTTGGCAAATGGATGTGAAGAATGCCTACCTATATGGAGACATCGATAGAGATATATACATGGAACAACCAAGAGGTTTTGAGAACAAGGTACACCCCGAGTTTGGGTGCAAGCTGAGGAAGGCACTTTACGGATTGAAAACAAGCTCCCAGAGCATGGTATGGGAATATTTTTGAATCTTTAGTACAAAGTGGTTACACTCTTTCCCTAGCAGACTCAAGCTTGTTTATCAAGGTTTGTGGAAGTAAACTAGTTATAGTACTAGTTTATGTTGATGATCATCATTACGGGATATGAAGAAGATGAGATTCGTCGAACAAGAGAAATTTATCTGTTTGATTTCAGATGAAAGAGCTTGGCGAGCTTAACCATTTTCTGGGGCTTGAAGTCAATCATACACGTGAATGTTTGTTCCTATGCCAACAAAAATATGCAAGAAATTTATTACAAAGATTTGGAATGTTGGAGTGCAAATCGATTTTGACACCTATGGAACCCAATGTCAAGCTCTGTGTAGTAGAAGGCAAGGACTTGGAAGATGCCTCTATGTACCAGCAACTGGTAAGCAGTCTAATCTACTTAACTTTGATGAGGCCTGATATCGCCTTTGCAGTTGGAATAGTGAGTCAGTTCATGCAAACACCAAAGAAACCTCACCTCGAAATGGTTTGGCGAATCATAAGGTATGTTAAGAGTACCATTGATTAAGGTCTCTTATATAGAAGATGTGAAGCATGTAGACTGGTCGGCTATTGTGATGCCGACTATGCTGGAGATCATGATACACGCCGATCAACCATTAGTTATGTGTTCAATCTTGGTTCAAGAACAGTTTCCTGGTGCAGCAAATGACAACCCACAGTGTCATTGTTAACAACTGAGATGGAATATCGAGCAGTAGCTATGGCAGCTCAGGAATGTTCGTGGCTAATACAACTCTTAAAAGACTTACATCAGCCAATTGAGTATGCCATGAGATTATTTTGTGATAATATGTCAGCAAAGCACTTTGGCAGAGAATCTGGTATTTGATGCTCGAAGTAAACATGTGGAAGTGCATTACCATTACATAAGAGAGAAAAGTCTTGCAAGGAGAAATAGAGATGGCTACAATCGGAACAGACGAGCAAGTGGCAGATATGTTTACAAAAGGACTCAACAGTTCAAAGCTCATAGACTTTTGTGAATAGCTTGGAATGATTACTCGGAAGAAGTTCACAAGTGGATTCAGTGTTGAGGGGGAGTGTTAAAAATCACAGTAACACTGCCTCTCTCTAGAACCTTCTGTCTCCAGATTTCTTTTCAATATTCCTTATTCTTTTCATGGCTCTTCACCTCCAAAGAACCCAAAAACTTCTCTTTAGAATCTACTTCATCTAAGGATCTTTCTTGAATCTTCCCTTGTCTCTGTTCTTCTAGAGTCATCCACCACCAACTCAAGCATTGTATAAATAGGAGGCTATGGTTCTCACTACTTCATCCAACAGAGAAACATGAGTCTTTCACGTGTGAATGAGTAAAGAGTGATTTTATTGTTCATGAGTGCAAGTGTCCTCTCAGTGTGTTAGTGAGTCAAATATTCTCCTAATGTGTTAGTGGGTCAAGTATTTAAGTGTTTGCTTGTACCCTTCTTGTAGAAAATTATTTCTACATCAATAAAATTTTCATTTGATATATACCAAGTGTCCATTTTAGTCTACATAGCCCTGGTTTACACATAACATAGAATATCTTCGAGGACAACGAAAGACAATTTTTACTCTATATATGGCTTTGAAACGTTTCTAAGCATGCTGAGCTAACAATCTCTTTGTAACTTTTACAGGCGAATCAACTAAACTAGATGTAAGGGTGGTTGTCCTAGGTGTGTTTCTCATTGTGCTTATAGGCATGGCACTGTATCGCGTTGTCATTTCCAAGAAAAGGAAGAAGGATGACCAAGCCAAGATTGAAAGATTCTTGGAAGACTACGAAGCTCATAAGTCGGCAAGAATCTCTTACGCGAATATAAAGAGATTCACAAACCAATTCAGGGACCAACTAGGCCAAGGAATTTATGGAACATTGTTCAAAGGAAAACTCTCTGATGACATCCATATTGCAGTAAAAATCCTCAATAATGACTCCGAAGGCGGGGAAGGATTCATCAATGAAGTAGGTATAATCAGTACAATCCATCATGTCAATAGCGTTCGCCTTGTTGGATACTGTACCGTTGGGTTTAGACGCACTCTTGTCAATGAATTTCTTCCAAATAATTCTCTGGAAAAGTTTGAATACTCGAAAAGTCACAAGAACAATTCCTTGGATGGGAGCAGATGGAACATATTGCTTGGGAACAACCAAAGGAATTGAATATCTTCAGACACCAAGGCTGTGCCCAACAGATTCTCCATTTTGATATCAAATCTCATAATATATTTTTGGATCAGAATTTCAATCCCAAGATCTCTTATTTTGGTCTAGCAAAGTTGTGTTCCAAGGAAAAAAGTATCATGTCCATGACCGCGGCTAAGGGCACGATGGGGTATATTGCACCAGAAGTGTTCTCTAGGAATTTTGGAAACGTGTCGTCTAAATCAGATGTTTATAGTTTTGGGATGTTACTGCTCGAAATGGTTAGAGCAAGAGAGAACATTGACGCGGGAATATAGAACACCACCCAACCATACTTCCCACAGTGGATATATGATCGTTTAGGTTAAGGAAGAGAAATTTGCATTCAAATTGTGGGAGAGGGTAGTGAAAAGATAGCAAAGAAGCTGACAACCGTAGGACTCTGGTGCACTTGGTGGCACCCGGTAGACAGACCTTCTATGAAAGCTATGATTCAGATGCTAGAAGGCCAAGACATTCCAAGTACGCCACCAAATCCTTTTGGCCCTACAAATGCGATGACAGCAATTGCAGGCAGACCTAGAAAGACCTTTAGCAGTAAGCTTGAAGTCATTTTCTGAACGAGAGTGAGTGAACCAAACTCATCCTTATGAGTCAATACTCGACCGGTTTAACCTTGAATACATGACATACACTGACTTGGATGAGCTATATATAGCTTTGAGGTCACAAAAGTCCATGCCTTTATTCTCCCTGATTTCTTTATATAGTTGTTTTCCCTTTTCTATAGAGGTAGCAGAAGCTTCAAGGGGGTTAAATCTCTATTTTCACTTACAAGAATGTGTTGTTCTGGTATTGTCATTGTTTATTAACGGTCGAAAAATGTTGGGAAAGCAATGAAAGTAAACAATGAAATACTAGTAATCAAGAAAAAGTAGCTTCCTCATCCTGCCACAACTAGGTTCCTGAGCTGCAGGACATGGCCTAAGTAGTCTTATTTATAATAAGTGGCGAAGATGAATGCATGATGTCCAGAAAACAAGCATCAGAAATGATTACTTGCTGACAGAAACTCTTACTTTTGGGGTCATATGTGCTTAACATCCCAAAATTTTAAATCTCACACTCAGCATCCTAACCTTTTGATTTGGTGCACAATCTACCAATCGAATTTTTATTATCATACCTTTAATCAAATGGGAACATCAAATTACTATGATGCCTTTGTAGCGGAAACATTAGAATGCGGATTTTAACAATTTTCTTTTTTTTTAATGAGAGAGGGACATTAATATCAAAAGTTTTAAGTTATTACATAAATTGAGAAACCATTCTAAGTCATGACAACTCCATGACAACAAATTTACATAGCCCCTATCAAAAGACAAGTGTAAAAATTTCAACTATGTTTACAAAAGGATCCAGTCTTGATGTACCTGCACTCGGGCATGACATACGAATCCAGACAAAAGGCATGCTTCGTTGAGTAGTCCAGTGTCCGCTCTTCCACACAAAAGGAGTGGAATTTTGGTAATATGTTGCAAAAGTCGAACAAGATAGGTGCTACGATGTCACATATATCATCGGTATTAGATAGCTGTCAAAGGAAAGAATTTATAATTCGTTAGTGACATAATATGTTGGAGATGTTTTTCCCTGGCCTAGTTGGTGGCCAATAGCAGACCTTTACAGAGAGCGGTAGCATAGAGATGTCAAAAGGGTTGGGTTGACCCCGCCCTAAATTGGCCCGGCCCTGACCGTGAATAATGCCGGCCCTAACCCTTAGGGCCTTGGGCCAGGGCTAGGGCCAGGCCTAATTTTTGCAAAAGTTTATCCTGCGCGGCCCGGCCCTAAAAAAGCCTGGGGCCAAGCCCTAAAAAATGGGTTGGCCCGAAACCGGCCCGTTTTTTAAGGCTGGCCCGGCCTTGGCCCTTTTCTGGCCCAGTTTTTTGGCCTTTTTTGGGCCCATTTTCTGGCCCTATTTGTTGTTGTTGTTGTGTTGCATATATTGCTTGATGAATTGTATTAATTGACGATGTCACAATAAGTGGGCCCAAATATTGAGGATGTGACAATTATTCCATCGAACGTACTCCCCACTTTTTCCTATCCAAAAATTATTCCTTTGTCTTTGTGTTTTCACATTAAGAATTATTTGTAGATGAAGAGATGTCAAAGAGGCTTCTTACTTCCCTAACAAATCCTCATATATATATATATTCCTAGTATTATGGGAATGCTAATTTCAACAACATGTTACGCTTTTTGGCACTCTCGTTCATTGTTAAGAAATTTATATTTTGTTGCTAATGTACTTTTTAACGAGAAAAGTGAGGGTATGAAACAAGGCATGAAAATAAATAATATTAAGAATTAAGGTCAAGTTACATGCTAAAGTGTATCAAAATTTACAGGATGAACTACTGGTGTAGAAGATAAATCACAATATACATTTACAGATATTTTCAGAGGATGCTAACAGCAGACTGCTTGATCTCCACATGGGAGAAGCTGATAGCATGCTCTAATTTCTGGAGATACTACGAAATAAAAAATCAGTGGGATGAAAAAATAAGAGGAATTGTCAAGAGAAAATGTAAAATGATATATAAGAGAAAGTAGGAGCAGATGAATTAGATGAAAATCCTTAACTAATCAACTAATCATTCTTATTTTCCTAAAATTACAAGCAGCCTATCCTAATCCCCCGTAAAAGGAGGAGAGCCTATCAAAAATTTATTTCGTGTGTTAATATTTTCGCAACACAAAACAGGAATATAAAAAAATAGGCCCGAGTCCGGCCCTAAAATTAGGACCTAGGGCTTGGGCTTGGACAGGTCTTGGATTTCCCAGTTTTAAGCCAGGCCCGAAACCCTGTTTGGCCCGGCCCTTTTTCTAGCCTTCTGGGCCCCGGCTGGGCCGGCCCAAGCCTTGCCCTTTGACACCTCTAGTTGCATAGAATGAAATTACGGTAGAACCAAGACGTCCAAAAATTGCATAAAAGCAAGTAGGGCCATGACCAGCTTTGAGGTTAACTGTATTATGGGTGACACGTATCACTATTTTGGTCAATCATGTATTAGAACATATGCATTATGTGGTTGTTACTGGTAAAGTCTGATAGTTAGAGATATGATTCGGAACATGATAGTAATTTGGTTGAGGCAATTGATGAGGTTTTGAGGGTAATGTATTTGTATATGCACAGATGTTATCCGACGTGTGATGAATTTGATGTATGATGTTTATGGTATTGAAAGGTTCTTGTCTAAAGGTCAAATTATTGTGGTTTGTCCAAATATGCCCTAAGGTGGTAAATATGAGAAGGCAAGATGTGATGAGGTTTTTGAGATTAAGAGGACTGCTTATCCAGGTGATCAACCATTCGTTTAGACTATAACTAATGTCATCCATTTGGATACCTAGGGGTATACCATACTAGATTTGTTGAAATGATGGACAACGAACAAAAAGATGATCAATCGTCTCAGCAGATGCTTGACAGATGGGGCAGTAGATATTGTTTGTGACTGATAACCTTTTGAGGTGTGTGAGCACATGTAGTCTATCCCATATGAGTTACCAAACTAGAAAGATCATTTTGAGTGGTATCGATAAATGCTAGGGGTGAATCTAGTTTATGTCAATTTAGGTCGGTATGTCTAGGCCCAACCCCTTGTCATTAACTCATCATGCTTTGATTGGTAAAGCATTTAATAAATGGACGCCATTGAATGTTCACCGTCTACGCTATGCCCTCAGACTTTAAGGTCTTCGAGGCCAGTTGTGGGTACAGATGACGGATATTTTTTCTGAGATATTTGGTGGAAATGGTAGCAACAATAGTTCTTGTTTCCATTGGTTGTTGTGTATGAGATCACAAACTATATTGATATTCAAGCTGATACCTCTCCAAGAGTCAAGTGTTGTCCAAGGGGCATTGAGGGTCCAATTCTCTATCCATAATGGTATTCCTTGTCCCGTGCCCACCTGCCATCTTAGTCCCTGGAGTAATGCCTGACGTCGTGCTAGGATACTACGCCAGCCCCATGAGAACTTTTCAGTACTTGGTGGGTTAAAGAAATTTTCTCTAACACAATATTTTTCCCAGAGTACTAGAGTTATTAAATCTTGTGGCGCTCAGGACATACGCCAACAGATTTTTTTCCAATAGAGCACGGTTAAAAAGGCATGGGTCTTTGAAGTTTAAACTACCCTCTTCTTTAGGTCCCGATAGAGCATGCTAGTTGATCCAGTGAATCCCTTGCCTGCCTTCCTCTCCAGACCACCAGAAATTGCTAAAAATAGAATTAATTTTTGTAAAGACATATGTTGGAAAGAGGCATACATGCATATATAAATGAGAAGGGAAGATAAAACTGAAGAAAGTAGAATGGCTCCCTTTCTTTCTTTAGTAAGAGACCATTCCATCTCGCACATCGACTTCTAATTTGCTCAATGATAATCTGAAATATACTTTTTTGTACGTTATAATATCAAGGTACTTCCCAGATACCGTCCGAAGGTGTCAGAGTTAGAGATACCCAATAGATTCTGAAAAGTACGTTAGTCACTCAGACTTGTGTTAGGACTTGTTGTAAGTGAAGATTTCATCTGATTTATCAACTGCCCTAATTCAACAAGTAAATATGTAGCAGACTTCTCAAAGCCGAACATGAATTTTGGTTCATTTGGTAAAGATAAATGAGTCATTCCCAAAGAAAGGTGATTTATGGTCGGCCTTCGCAGGCCCACTTTGATCCCCAAAATTAAACTAGTATCCTTTGCTTGTGTGAGTGTTGATGACAATGCTTCGGCACAAAGTAGGAAAGATTAGGTGATAGTGGGTCTCCTTGTTTGAGTCCAAAACGTTGGAATCGCGTTGTTGGAGATCCCTTTACAAGATAGGTTATTGTTTTCACACAACTCAAGAGGAGTGAGATAATGTGCTAAGGGAATTTCATTCTTCTGAAGACAGCATCCAAAAAAGTCCATTTGACCCTATTATATGCTTTGCTCATGTCCATTTTGATTGCACCCAGTATCGTCTTAGATTTTCGGAAGGTTCGAATTTTTTCCACCAGTTCTTGGACAATGAGTATATTATCATAGACATGTCTACCCTGTACGAAGGCATTTGGGTTCTCAGACATAAGGGTTCCCAAATAAGGTTTAATTCAATTGGCAAGGGTTTTGGCTACTACTCTGTGCAGGGTGTTACAAACGCTAATTGGTCTAAAATCATTAAGACCACCAGGTCCCTTGCATGTAAGAATTAAAACCAAAAAATTTTTGTTGACTTCCTTAAGCATGTGACCAGAGTATAAGAAAAGAGGGCTACTGACTTAATCTGATCAGATATAAAATTCCAGCACCGATGGCAAACTAGTGGAAGGATGTCATCTGGGCCAGGTGCAGTAAGTGGTTATATTAGAAGAGAGCGATTTTTTACTTCGTCCGCAGTAGAGGGCTTACCAATAAATTGATTTGTCCTTCTGAAAGACCATTGTTAAGTGAATGGATTATGCTAAGAGATCCATATTCTTCACAAGGTGTAGATATTGGGCAAAATATATGCTTGAAGTGTTGTATTAGGCATTGAAATTGCCCTATGTGTCGTATGAGTGATCCCCGAGTCGTCTTTTAGAACACTGGTTCTATTTTTACTCTGATAAATAGTTGTAGAAGTATGAAAATATTGTATTTCGATCTTCAAGTTGTAGCCAATTAGTCCTCGACTTTTGTGCCCAGAATAATTTTTCACATTCCAATAACCATTCAAGTTTCTTTCGAGATTGGCACTCTAACAGTTAGCATCATAAGAGGATAATAGGCTTTGGAAATGAAGAAGTTGAGCTTTAGTATCCGATATTTTAGTATCAAAATTTCCAAAGTGATCCTTATTTTACGCCTTTAGCGAACTCATCATCAATTTTCCCGACATGTGACTTTAAATATAGAGGAACCACGTTGCGAGGTAACCCAGGCTTGATGACAAATTATGTGAAAACTATAAGGGCGTTTTAGCCATAATGCTTTAAATTGTTTCGACCTATGTAAGAAGTCTTATGCTGAGTTAAGGTCAAAGATAAGAAGGGCATGGTCTAAGGTTTGAATATTAAATTAAGAGTCTTTGCATGGGGAAAATGAGCAATCTAAATTGGCGTTGCAAATCCTCGGTCCAGTTTTTCGTATCAACATAATTCTGTTTCTCGATTGTTGCACCACATGAAAGTAGGCCTTACCCATGTGCTTTCAACCAGGTGATGTGATCAAAGGAAATTTTGTAGATTATTGTTACTAGGTGTACTGAGATGGTTTAACCCTGATTTGTCAGCCAGTGCAAGACTTGATTAAAGTCAACCTCCCCTCCCCCTGAGAATTGGAGCAGATTATAATTGTTAAGCACCTCGGTAGTGCGATCCTAAGTCCGTTTCCATTTAGATAACTACGGGTGTCCGTACACAATACCCAATAGCTAGGGTTCTTCAGTTGTCTCAGAGAATTCTAGCAGGATGAGATGTTTGTCTTTGTAAAGCACTCCTTCCATTTGCATTCTCATTCCATCATACCAATAATCCACCTTTCGAACCTAGAATACCAGAAGCATCTAACCAATCAGAATTGGAAAACCCCTTTGTAATGAGCCTTTGAGAGATTTTATGAACTGGTTGTTTTGTCTCTTGTAAAAAGATACAGTCAGGATCGTGGCTTCGAACAAGTTTAATAGTTGATTGAACTGTTAAAGGTTTTTCGAACCCTCTATAATTCCAGTTGAGAATTTTCATTGAGGGTGAAAGGATTGCTCAAGGGCAAGTCCCAAAATCCTTGAAGAGGCCCTCAGTACTAATATCTGTATAATGTTTACTATCGAAAAAAATTTCTCCTTTCACTGATAATCTATTGCCAGTCATGCGTACTTATGATCTTCAGATGTAGAAGGCACAACCTTATAATTAGCAACTTCAAAAAAAGACTGCTCTACATTTATCAGTTGTGTGATTATCATAGTATCCTTGATTCATTTTCTCTTGTCGTTACTAAAATCAATCCATTTATAAGGCATACTGAGGCTACACCCCCTAATTATAAAATCTTGTAGGCCGTCCAAAACCAATGACTTTCCTTTTCTTTTTTACCCCTTTGAAGGTGAAATACCCAAAAATCCAAGTAGTTCAGTAAAGCAGATATGAAGGGCGCATAGATCAAACATAGAGTAAAAGGAGATTTGTAGGAATATGAAGAACCTGCGTTGGACACGTTGACATTGGTGGATAGTGATCGCTGCCTCCTGCTATGACTTCCAGTATGTTTTGCCCCGTCCTCTGCTGTACTCCGTGTCCTTGATCCTATCTGGTGTGCTGAGATTTGTATGCCATGACCTCTTTCCTTCTAATAAAATAGCCATTGATGCATTCATGTTGTGTATATCCTCCCCATCATCTTCACAATCATAGGATAATTTCGGAGCTCTAAAAATTGTTCCTTAAGCTCCTTGTGGGATTTCATTGTGTGCTTCAAATTGACTTTTAGCCACTGCTTCAGTATTTAGATCCTCTGGGACTACTATAACGTCATGTATTTTGCTACTTGTGACTAGCATGAGAGTGATGTCCCTTTTTGCATTTTGCAGATACATTAGAATAAGTTCATTATTGAAGAATTGAGCATGTTCAGAAGCAAAAAAGTTAGAATTGTAAGAAGAGGAGGTCAGTGGAGCAATTGCCTTCAGCATACTTTTACTTTGGCCTACCATCATAGCTGGATTATTGATTAGGAAGTGAAGAGATCTAAATTGTATTAAATCTTGACCCATGATCAGTTTTCCCTTTTGTTTTGTATCGGTAGTGGGCAGATTTTGATGGGCTAAAGTAATTACAGCATTTGTTTTTTGGGTTGAAGCAGGTGCCTATATATGGGCTAATGTGGTTAGCCCATCATTATTGGTTTCAGGCTTCACCAACCAATATCAGTTATAAGGTTTAATTTCAAGTCATGTAATTTGCTGGTAGAGATACTTACTGGGTCAATCCAGCCTAAGTGGGTTGTAGGCGGTATGGTCTTGTCTGTCTCCAGATGTTGGCCTCCACCAATCAACTCATTATCAACAAGTGGGTGAGTCGAGGGAAATTCAAACGTCTCAGTAGAATTTAGGATAGTTGTACACTATTTTTTAGCTAGCTTAACCTGAAACGTGTCCATCTGCCTACATGAACCCCTCATCGTGAATTTCTCTGTCATAATTGATATATCTGCAACAATTAATGCACTTTTCAGTGCCATAATTAACCTAGTTTCTCCCACAGAAGCGTGCTTCAGGAGTTCCAAATTTCCTACCAAATTTTCCAATGTCTCTGAGCCGCACTCTGAGTTAGAAGGTGGTTGATTTGTAGAATTTGTATGCCACCCAAAATTTCTTCCTGCTCCAAATAGTGGTTGGCATTTGACTTAGAAGACTATCTTCTACTTGAAAATCCTTATCGTCTGGATTGAAGTCAGAGAGGTTTTCTTCAAAACTAAAGTCAAGATGCATATTCAAGTTTTGATCTTCTTCTACTACATGTTCATATGGATTGTGTGTTGGTTCCTATTCCATATAATCCCATGCATCAATGTCGTCATCCTCTACCATATTTTATGAGTTGTGGTTCTCGTTCTGGTCTGTCGAATGGTTCGAACTTCCTGAGTTGAGAGAGGAGTTGTGTGTATTAAACGAGAGATCTTCACCGGAGGCAATAGAAGTGGCTGGTGAGAAGGCATCATAAATATGGGTGAGATGCATGCCAACATTATCGGTAAACTGGAAATACAGGAACTCCAATTCCAATCAGAATTAGGTAGTGCCTGTAGCGAGCTGGTGAACATGGGTTATCGGTTGATAAAGAAATTGTCATATACTATGGCTCCACGGATGTGTTCAGTACCACGAGTCAAAGATTCCAACATCTCTACAAGAGAAGATTTACTATAGATATTGCCATGATCAATCTTCCCGCAATGGTAACATACTTGGAAACCCCTTCGTATGCTCACCATAGAGTGCAATATCCCATGTCGTCTAGCAATTGAATGAAGAATGCGGGTAGTAGTGGGAAGTCAATGAAAATGCATACCTTAATTCAAAAATAATCCGTGTTTTGTATCTACGCTTCGATCAATTGAGTTCTAACATATTATCTGATGTTCTCCCTATTTTTTCAGCCAAGTAAGGATGACAACAGTCATTAAGGATATTGAATACTTGCATCCAGGGTCTGTTGTACGGAATTGAACTACTGTATAAATAGTGTGTGGTGCCCATGATTGAAGTAGCAGTAAAGCTCCAAAGATATTCCATGGCCCATAATTCAGGACTAGGTTCGCATCTTCTACCGAAGAGAAGTAGAAGATGGATGCTTATTTTGGTTAACCCAAACTAAACAAGAGTTTAACACATCAAAATGTAACATTTTGCTTCCCATTTTGTAAAGTCGAAAAATCAAATTAAATTTTTTTAACCCAAGCCAAATAAATTATTTTCTTGATGTTTCAAATTTTCAATTTAGACCGAAATATATTTAGCTTTAAAGTAAAACTTAAACTTGGGATGTAGGAATATCGTGAGTAGGGAGTGCTTATTTTGGTTAACCCAAACTGAAAAAGAGTTTGTCAAATCAAAATGAAACATTTTGGTTTTAGTTTCCTAAAGTCGAAAAATTGAATTAAAATTTTTCAACCCAAGCCAAATAAATTATTATTTTGTTGTTCCAAATGTTTGATTTAGAACAAAATATATTTAACTTTAAAATAACACTTAACTTCAAATTTAAATGTCATTACCTTCAAATTTAAATGTCATTAAAGATAGACAACTTTAATCTTCTTAAAAAGATGTTAATATTTATTTGTATATAGTGAATTGGTAAATCCGCTCCATTTTTTAACTCTCCCACTCTAAACAGATTTTAGTGGCACTTGCTAATAACATGACTTTAACTTTTAGTCACAAAAGCAAAATTAGATTACCAGTTCTCATATATACAACCTAAAGTGACTTAGGGTTAATGTTAGTATCTGTAAACAACCCAAGATGACAACAACAAAGTACTAACATCCATAATATTTTTAAGATATCATTGGATTTTTCGTGTTGAACACGAATTGAGAAAATCGTAACCGAAAGTGAACCAGATAATCGAGATGTTCATTTTAAAAAAAAAACCTAGTAGCCGAGTTATATATATTTTTATTTTTTTGAATGCTTCAGGTTGACCTGAATAATGGGCATCCCTGATCACCGATAAAAGTTGAAGGGTTCTTTCACTATTCACAAACTTAAGGTATCTTCGCATTCTACACCAAGCTAAATTCTATGAGTAACCTCATGTTTAATTATTTTTGTAAGTCTTTGAGGACATTTAGGTAAATTTCTAACAAAAATAAAATTTCTTCTCTCTCCTCCCACCCATGACATTATGTCTTCCCGATTGCCCATTTGTATCGCCGATACCAAGCTGCCACCAGAAGTATAATATTTTGTTATTCTCCCACTCCCTCTACCTTTATATATGGGATGGGAATTCAGAGGCCTAATTGCAATCCTGCCATTGGAGTCTCGTCTCCCCCCCACCCCACGCCACGCCTGTCCTACCTTGCACGGTACTTATTTAATTAGGGAGGTCGTAAATGGACTTGGGACATATCGGTTGGCATAGATGGGGATCTAATACATTGGGCCTATATAGATATTTCTTATCCCAACTAAAGCAAAATATATTCTTAAAACCCAACTTAAATACATAGTTTCTTTTTCTCCTTTCTTAAACATGCATAAGCCCATTACAATCAGACAAGAATACCATTGGTCATGAGCTAGATACATACTACACCCTCTTTAACTTCTAGATCACGTTCGTGGTAGAAGAGATGGTGAAGAAAGAAACATGCAACCACCACTAGCCACCTTCAGCATAACTACCAATTTCAGTCACCATCAGGCATCACCTTTAGGCCCCAGTGGCCACACTAGCAGCATCAACTGTTGGCAGCCACCACTACTAGAGACCACTCTAGGCAACCACCATGACAACAGTGCTTGCCACCCCAGCAAGCCCCCACTCTAGGTGTAGCTGCAAGCAACCTGGGTAAAGGAAATATTTTTTTATTGTGATTAGTTAAATAGAAAGTTGGATAGATTGACCTGTATTAAATAGGGTCACATGGGGCAGGTTAGATCGAATGGGGCGGGGGAGGGGATCTTCCTAATACCATCCCTATATCCATAACTTTGCCCTCATTGCCGCTAGCCCACCTTCCGATCCCTTACCCACCACCACCACCCGTCCTTGTTGATCTCTTCTCTATTTGCCTCCACCTCATGATCAACCCACTCTGTGGTGCCAAAAAAACCAAGTAGGTGGAAATGATCTTCAACGGAGTAAGGGCAAATAGGATGGATGTGTGTGTCTGGTTGGGGTGGGGTGGGGGGCTATGAGAATTCTAACAAGTTGTGGGGTAAAATACATTCAACTACTTAGTTTTAATAAAAAAAAAAAATGGGCACATGTATCCAAAAATGTTTTAAAAGTGTATCAAATTCCTGTAGTATTATGGCTTGGTGACACTAACTAATAATTTTGGCTTACTTGGCAAAATTTATTTTAAAAATGTCAATGCTACCTTTAACTCTGCGTTTACGTATAATTTTGTATATGTGTCAGTTGCGAAATCGCTCTAGATAAATATGTATAGAACACGATAACCAAATAAGAAAACACAAGAAATATGACAGAACTCAAATCCACTTTCCACAAGTCAGATTTACAACACTCCCCCACGTGTATCTCTTAATTGTTTTCCTACTCAAAGAAGAACTTTTCTTTCTTTCTTTCCTACTCAAAGAAAGACTCTCCTCTCTTCTTTCCTCAAAGAAGGACTGTTCTCTCTTACCCTTAAACATAATATAAGACACCTTACTTATACTTGGAGAAAGCAGTGATCTTCTCTATCTAACCAATGTAGGACAAGATGTCTTATATACTAAGGGACAAGTTACAACCTTCTTTGAGTAACCAATATGGGACATAAATACAAGACATATATCAACAGTGTCCTCATCTTCCCTTTACTTTTCTCCACTTTTCGACACACAAGTACAATGATATGCGGAAACACACACTGATATGCAATAACACGCACACGTGCACGCACACAAACACTAACTTGCTAACTAACTAACTAACTAACTAACTAACTAGATCTATGTGTTGTCTAGTGAGTGCATGGGTGTGCACGTGTAACATCTCAGAATATTCCGAACGTTAATACTCACTCGATCATTTACACTAAGACAAAATGCCCTCAAACTCAACCAATATAGTACCACCAGCCAGTCAGAGTAACTAAACCATTGAATAAGATAATACTCTTAGTGTACTGTCATGGTTGAAACATCAAGTCTAAGTCAAAAATTTTAAATAACATCTCTTTCCCTTGCTCGGCTCTAATCCATACCCAGTGCGATTGATTGTTAGTTATTACATGTAAAAGGAAACATAAAAAAAGGGGTAATCTTTTGAGAGTTCAGTAAGGTCGGTCAAATCTCAATAGAGGGGTACAAATGATTTACAGATTTTATTTCAATGACAATTTGGGAAGAGATTCAACGTAATCCCTTAAATAAAATATCAATAAAAAAATTTCAAATATACTGTAAACAATACAGATGATATTTAACATGAGTAAATGTACAAAGTCACATAGACAGTGCAGGGTTAGCAAAGCCACAAAGGCGATGCTCAATAACACTGATAACTACTACATATGCATATGTACACTAGTTAGACCATTAAGGTACCAGTATTTCCCGCAATAGTAGGCCATCCTTATATCACCCCTAATACAGACCATCCTTATTACACCTCAATACACTGACTCATGTCAATAGACAAAGTATAATAATTTCTCATCCAATGAATATCGATAAGAATTTTTTTACAAATACTTAAGACTCAAAGCAAGGGTTTAAGGGCAATAAAACATTCTTGTATCAATGTAACAGAGTCCAAAGAAATAACGATAGCAAATTAGAATAACAAATGAATTAATTATGAGGAGTTAGGTTTGGATAAAAATCATTTACGTCAATCTAAGCTATGCGTGCTATTCAACCTTAATCAGAAATCCTTTGAATTAACCTAAATAGGAAAAATCATTTATTAAAATACGATCTACGCTGTAATGTTATAAACCCGATATTAACTTCCTAAATAGTTTTCATCCAAACTCTCAAAATAAGCTAACTACAAGCGGTTCATTTATATCAAATAGAGATTTCTCAAAAATAGAAAACATATACATTTATGTACACTAGATAGATGGAAATTTCACTTACATAATGCCACACATTTCCTCAATACCAGAATTATGTGCGATGATTACTTGCTACATCTGACCAAAAGAACCGCCTAATCATTCCAAGCTCCTCTTGAATGAGCCAATGATCTATGCACCCATCTCCACTTCTTCCAAAACTCACTTATAGTAAATCCTAAAATCCTCAATTTATTTCATTTTCCTTCTCTCCATATGCGTCTGACTCATCCGACTTTTCTAACTCTTTGGCTCACACTCTTGAACTCTACAAGATAACGACTAACACCCCCTCCCCCCCGCCCCCGGGTCTTGACAGCCTGTACTAATACACATCCCATTTCTTTTTCTATGTCACTTTTTCTTACAAAGACGCACACACTCGTAGCGCGCCATAACACTCACATGATAATCCTTGTCAAAAAAAAAAACAAATGCATGTATAATGCATACCTATACAAGCATACAATAACCTGCACACGATATCACTAGGTTCATCACCGGCAATGAAAAATTACCAAAATATCCCCTAACACATGTAAAATTATCAAAATACCCCTTGTTGGCGATCACACTACAAAAGTTTTAAAATACTTCAAAACAGTTCTATAAAATTATTAAGCTGAAATTAGGCAAGAAAGTCCTTTGAAAGACGTTCTTTTGCTCCAAAAACTCCATGCAGTTTATAACGGCGCAGAAGGCAACCAAAGTCACTAGACATGATATACGATACTGAAAAATCTTGAAACTTTAGGCAATAAAACATCTAGGCGGTAAAAGGTCACTGTGAAATTTTTAGGCAAAAATAATCTAATTTACTATTTTTATGATTCAAGAACCATATTTTTAGATAAAATTATTTCACGCTCTTCGAGGACATTGAAAAAATTCAAGAAAATTACACATTATAAATCTTACAAAAATAACTAGGTTGCAGTTTTGCACTTAGCTAAAATCAAAGCGGAAATGACTTTAAAAAATTATAATCTAGACCGTAAGAAATAATGGACTTATAGCAATGCTTTCCATCATCTTCTTCTTCTTCAACGGCCTAAATCATACTCATTGTTCGCCTACCTTCTCTATTTCAAGCCACGAACACCTTCACCTTAGAGCATACATAGCTCCAGAAAATTACATACACCCATTAAAACACTAGAATCCATACACCCTATACACACTCATCACCTATAATCACAAACACACTCGGTATTACACACACTAACATACATATGCATTGAACTCTCTCTCTCTCTCTCTCACACACACACACACAAACACATGCTATATACATACATACATACATACATACATACATACATACACTCACACACCAAAGCACACGGCTGCCCACACAGTCATTCATGCATACAGATTCACACACAAACTTTCGGGGCACACTCTGTTACACACTATCACCACTCCTGCACATCTGCCAAAGACACACAGCCTACACCCACCATGCACACATACAAACCACCCATTTCATTCCATTTCAGCTACCGCCAACACAGCCGCTAAGAGACCATTTCACCCTGTACCCAGTAAAAAAAAAAACCAACTCCAGATTTCAATACAACCAATGCTCCTCAGCTCGCTAACTCGTTGTATGAAATAAGGCCAGTGAACGACAATCGGAACTTTGCTACGCAGTGGTTGGCCTGAAGACCCATGATGACAAACATCTTTTTGGTCTCCGGAGCCACCCTCGCCGGCTCGTTGGTCTCGCCGTCCCTTAGCCTGCTGTACATGCAGATCTGGTCGCATTAAGGGAGGTATTAGTGGCGGCAGTTGGATCGAGAACTCGACAGTGGGTAGACTGATGGCTGCCCCGAAGCCGCCTTCATTGGCCGGGCATCCGTCGCCGGAATTGCTGCCGGTGGCTGTCGTGAGTTCTTCCTGCCTCTCTTATCAAGTAGCCCCCGCCACCCTTGCTTGCATCGTTGGCCAGTGCTCTGGGTGGTGGCGCTGGCCAGAATCGACCATCAGAGACAGAATATGTAGCTGGCGGTAGCAATCGCACGACGGCTTGGAGGTGGCAGTTGGCGATGCTTTCAACGGAGACACGAAGGCGTCGGCAACGAAGTTTAGGGAACAGGGCAGCGGCAGTGAAGGCCGTACTATAGGGATTTGATGCCGGCAACTGTGGGTGTAGCCGAAAATTGGGGAAGGGGCTGACCGGAGATGGCGCCGGTGTTAGAGGAGCATTAGGGTCGGTGCCTCTCTCTCCCCTGTTGTCTCCTTGTTCTCTCTCCCTTTAGATATTCTACCTTCTTCTATATATATATATATATATATATATATATATATATATATATATATACATAATAGTCCAAATGTAGTTATAAACAAAGCCAACCGTAAACTACTATTTGTTTCTCTAGTGCACCTGCTTCTTATCTACAACTAATGGTCACTAGAATTTTCATTGCTCCCACTAATTGTAACTAAGGACTCCGAGAAATAAATTGCCTCATTGTATTTTTATCTCGCTAAAGATATAAATTTATTTTTATAATTTACCATGCAACCAGTTTCATCATCAAAACTTATAATCATCAAAAAAATTATCGCTAAAAGTCCTAAATTATACTGTTTATAATAATTGTCGTTAAAGGTTCTAAAATAATCACTTAGAAGGACTACGATTAAAGTAGAAAGCTAATGTATGGGAACAAACCTATCTCTAGGTTCGGCGTGTTACAACTCATGAGCATCTTTGGGCGCGTGCAAATTTGTGCATGTGTGGGCAGGGGGAAGGGTTTTTTCAAATACAGTTAGGGCTGTAAATGAATCGAGCCGTTCACGAACGGCTCGTGGTTCGTTCTCCATAAAACTCGTTCATGTTCGTTCGTCTAATATACGAACAGAACATGAACAAGTTTTTAGAACTCGTTTAATAAACGAGCCGAACATGAACACGCCAAAATGTTTACAAACGTGTTCGCGAACAGCTCGTCTAAATAATTAATTAATAATAATATGTTATAATAATTAATATTTACTTAAACCATATAAATAAAAATTTAAACTTGGAGGGCTTAAAGTTAATTAGCCCAAAACTCTAAGCCCACTTGTTAACATAGCCCATTGTATGAAGCCCAATATCTCAAAAGCCCTAAGTATATAAACTACAACTAAAATTAAAACCTAAACCTACACACTCAAAGTCACAAACTCTCTCAAGCAGCAGCCGCCCCACTCCCTTTCTCCCTTGTCTGAAAAAGACACCCACACTCCCTCGTCTCAAACTCACACCCTATCACAGATCGGCAGCCGCCGGCACTTGCTCTCCCCGGCAGCTTCCTCGTCTCAAACACGTACACCCCTCATAGATCGGCAAGCCTCTCTCCCTCAGAGATCGGCGCCCAGATCGTCGCCTCTTTTCTCTCTCTCTCTCTCTTTTTAATCCCGATGCCGGAATCTGCTTCCACGCGAGTCACCGGAATCTGCTTCCACGCGAGTTGCCTGAATCTGCTTCGACAGGAGTAGAAGGCGGAAAAAGTGGTGATGTCGCAAAAAAATCAAGACCTCTTTTTCATTTTTTTTTATTCTGCATGTATCTTCAGTATTGTGATTTTGAATTTTTGATTCATTATAGCTTGATTGTTTGAAGAATTTGAGATTTTGAGCAAATTTATGGATTTGGTTGTTAGGGAGAACACGAATACGAGTCGAGTTTGCGAACTCGTGTTCGGCTCGTATCGTTAAACGAGTTAAACGAGTCGAGCCCGAGTTTGATAGTCGCGAACTCGAGCCGAGTTCGAACATTGTATTTTTTGCTCTAAACAAACTCGAGTCGAGTTCGAACATACCAAAACTTAAACGAACCGAGTTCGAACAGACCCATGTTCGGCTCGAACTCGGTTCTTATACAGCCCTAAATACAGTAAGACTGAGACGGAAGATTTGAAGGGACAATTTAGTCTTTTCATAATAAAAGTTCAACATATCTCTATTTTGTTTGGTCAACTTGGTACGATTGACATTATGTCATCACTGAGTTTTTTTAGTCACACCCTAAAAGTTATTATCCTTACTAATATATGTAAAAAAATTATGTATTACTAGGACAGAGAAAACTTTAGTTTCTCTGCCATAACATCATAACATCAGGAAGACAATAATGCCCTTTTATCCGCCTAAAAGTTTATTTATTAGGGATAAGTTGGTAATTTTAATTTAAAGTCTGCACACCCTCATTATTCACTTTTTTCTCCACTCATCACCACCACCTACAGCGCACGGCAGCAACAGCCACAACACGCTGTGCGACGACGAAGCGAGGTGGCATGGAAACTGATGCTCCCCTATCCTTGAATTCGATTAGTGATTTTTTAGATCTTCCTAGTGGATTGTTGCTACCGCAGTGGGTGGGTGCGATGGTGGGTGTAACAACGATTTTGGACAAGCGTGATGGGTGGGGGGGGGGGGGGCGATGGGAGCTTGCCGTGGTGGATGGGAAGACCTTGGGAGCTGTCCTTGGCTGCCAACGTGATGGCTACTGTGGTGAGTGTGGCGGGGATGGTGGACGAGCAGGGGATATTGGTGACGGCCGACGGGGAGCAAAAAAAGAGAAATTAATTATGATTTTAATTATTGTCATAAATTTCGAACAAAATGACAGCTTTGTATTTAATAAAATAATTCACAGCAACACATCTCCTTTTGTATATTTCCAAGGGGGCCATCTCATCAAAACCCAGAATTAAATACTTTATCTTCTTTGGTTCTATTAACCACGTGGATCATCAACTGTGGACACATAGATGGACCCTTTACTGTTGAGGTGTCAAACTGAAAGGCAAACAATTGATGAGAACCTGAGGAAACCTTACCGCAGTAGATGTCTTTCCTCTTTGGGAGTTATCACCTCTGCCAAAACTAGTTACGAATCTAAAGGGCGTGCGGTCAGATGGATTCACTACTCCTCAACTGGGTAATTCTCAACTGGTATGTACCCTCCTCTCTCTCTCTCCCTCCCTCCCTCCCTCCCTTTAAATTGACTTTATTGTTTCAGATCTATCTTAGATTCATATAACTGGATCCTGTACGTAAAAAACTACTGTTCAGCATTGATGTAAACTACAAACAAATCAGCATCGCCAACTTGTAAGAAGTTATCGATGAAGAACTTACCCAGAACTCCAAGAAGGGTACTCTCATCATGGTTGTTGAAAGATTTTAGCAGTGTAGTAAATACATGTATGTGCTTCCAACAGTAGAATATTTGAGTGCGTGCACATCGATCTTCCTTGAAAACTAGACATCAAAGGAACTGAAAAGAAAGAAAAGTACCTTCTCGAAGAACTACATGACCAGTTTTGTGCATGCAGTTAAATGGGTACTCTATTGAGGATCTGTCGAGTTGTCAAAGAGACCCTTTTTCAGGGACAGGGAGGATTTGAGCGAGACCTTCTTGATGGATACTAGTAGTACAGTAGTACAGCAGAGGATTGTTTAGATGAAGTTCAGTGTTAGCTCAGGAGGTTGTATTGTGACATTGCTCTCTTCATAACGAGAAAAAATAGTTTTTTGTTGGTCGTAACTATTATATTTTTTGCTCTGAATTAACATAAAGAATTCAAATGCGGTTTAATTTTCCTATGTAACAAAAGGTTAATATCTGAAGTGATTGTTTATGGTCATTGCATAGAAGAGAGTTTATAATGTGCCATATAGTAGTTATTAAGTGATTGAGTTGTTGTATCTGCTGCTAGTGCATTTATATACAACAAGAAGTGCTGAACGCAAGTGCCCACCTAACAAAAGGCAGTAGCATTGATATAACTTTAACCAAAAGATTATAATTTGCACCCACCAAAACACTAATTTGCTCTCCTCACTAGTTATCATCATCTTATTTAAAAACTTTCATCATGGAACAAGCTTGAGTGCATGCTTATGATATTTGATCATGGCTTTCAAGTGGTTACTTGTGCTTTTTTTAGTATTGTCCAAATAGATACCGCGCTACTATAAGGGAATTAGTTGCGCCCCGCGCATTCCAGATACTCAAGTTGTTCTGTCTGTTTTCCTTTTCCTGTTTTAACTTTGCTAAACTAAAGGGCTGATCCAATACAGGTAAGCTCTGCCATGGCCTCTTTGGTCAGTCAACTTGTTGTTCCTTCAAACGGCAGTCATAGAGAGTGGGAGGATCCATCTATCATCAAGTGGAGGAAGAGAGATGCTCATGTTTCACTACACTGCCATGATTCAGTTGAAGGTGACGGCACGTCCATTATGACATTATTGCTGGGACTAACAAGTTCTTTAAATGACAAGATCCTTTCAAGGATTTTTTTTTTTGGGTGTATTATTCCACAGTTATACTCTATGCAGATTCAGTCTTTAAGGTTTCAAAAGCTCAAGGATAAAACCAAATAACCCCCCCCCCCCCCCCCCCGCTCCCCGGTTCTTCAAGAACGTAGCCAAACACTAGCCTTTGCCCCCCTCGCTGTTCTTTTTCTCATCTTCTCTCCTCCGGTGGATTAGATCTGGTTGTTTCACCCTTTTGCTTGATTTTGTGGCTCTCTGTCTGAAATTCGTTGATTCTTTTGGTCTTTTTTGGAGAATATTGGTTATTATGATCTTCCAATGATATGAGAATTTTTTCGATTGAGGGAAGTTCTAATTATTCCCCATACTGTCTTCATGCTATCATATTGACCACCTAGTTGGTGTCATAATACTTATGACCCTATTTCCAATGTCACAAAGTCTTTGATTTGTGTTAATCACTAGTCTGGTGCTTGTTTTAATTAGCAAGCTCTTACATTTAATTTAGTGGTATGATCAAAGGGCAGATGGATGAGTTAGCGGGCAATCAGGAAGATCTTCAAGGGGAATCCCATCCGTTTGAAGCCTTTGTGTACATACTTTAAGTTTATCTGGGAACATGGAAGATCAAATGAGTTATTCAGATTTAGATAAAATCCTGCACCTTCTTTGTGGATCTTAGGCTACGGATCACAGGAGACCGTTGGACCGGCCCAACTTCATCTGTTTGTTTATGCCAATTGTCTGTTAAATGATTATGCTGCAGCCAGTAGTACTAAATCAAGGAAGAATGTTCCTCTATTGGAGCTGTTATGATATAAGCTTGTTATAGAATTTTCAGGTTTTGTTGGAACATGATATTTGTTTCCTCTTTTTCTTTATAATCTCGATTGTTGATCAGAACATGAATGAAAATTAGCAAAACAAATTGTTTCCTGTTCATCGCATAATTTGATGCATGACAAGAATGAATGGAGCATGCGATCCAGTGTCAGCTCCTAATTTTAAATGGTTGAGTTTAATTGCCTCTAAAAGAAATGAGGTGAGATGCAATTGGGTCCTTTACATGGTAAAACTTTGTAATTAAATGCTCTAAAATTGCCATGCATTGTAGCATTCATCCCCGTATGTAATTTGTTAGCTGAAATTTACTGTTATCATGTGGGTAGGATCTCTGAGGTACTGGTACGAACGCAACAAAGTGGATTTTCATGTATCCAAGTCAGCAGTTTGGGATGATGATGCTGTTCCTGAAGCTCTTGAATGTGCTGCTTTTTGGGTCAAGGATCTGCCTTATGTTAAATCTTTGTCTGGCTACTGGAAATTTTTACTAGCGCCCTGTCCTGCTAGCGCCCCGCTGAACTTTTACGATAGTTCATTCCAAGATTCTACATGGCAAACTATTCCAGGTAAGCATATTCACCTTTTATAGTGCATTTTTCATTGCTTGCTTATTCTTCTGATGCACCTGCTCTACAAAATACAAGGCAGAAAGTAAAGGGGTGGTAAAAATTGGTTAAGTTTATTCCCTTTGAAGCCGTTGGCAGCATTATTGAAATTACCATTTGGGCTGTTGCATTAGATTTTCAAGTATAACATATAACACAAATGCAGAAATCATAAGTCATTTAGTACTCCCAAAAATATCTTATTGGCACATTTATCTACATTTGGCCTAAATGTGTGAGCTTTTGGTTGCACTGATATCTTCCTGAAAAGATGATATTTTCAATCAGCTATGCATAGCTTAACCTTCTGTTCCAATTCAGCTTTTGAGTTTATCGTTAGGTTATCTTTGGATGCTCGTAATTTCGATAACTTTAGTAAACAGTAACATACTTTATTTCTACACCAGCCATTGGCTCAAAATTTTCAGCGACTTCTAGGTTTCAGTAATCTTTGATTGTTACTAGATATATAAGTCTGAAGTTGAGATGAGCTGTTCAGCTGGATGAGTACTCAACTTGCAGTACAAGTTTCTGTTGGTCACCGAGCGGCTTTAGGGCTTCAATTCAATCGAAGAAGCAAGAAAGGTTCACTGCTTCAATTTGCATACTTCAAATCATTTTGAAGCTATTCAACATTCCAACAATATCCGGCATCTAAATACAGCCTTTTCTTGTGTCGCCATAGTATTTTCGATTGTTGGCAACGCTGAAAATGGACTTCCACTGTGCATCTATGTTGTTTTTGTAGTTTTATTGCTGTCATTCACATGTCTGTTTTTCTATTTCATATCAAAATTTCTCTTACAAGAAGTAACATTTTTGTTTTCTTTCTAATTGGAACAGTACCCTCCAACTGGCAGATGCATGGATTTGATCGGCCTATATATACAAATGTCGTATATCCATTTCCACTTGATCCACCTAATGTTCCTGCTGATAATCCTACTGGCTGCTATAGGACATACTTCTACATTCCTAATGATTGGGAAGGTACTGTTTTCTTGAAAGATGTTGGCCTCTTGAAAGGCGCCGTATACATGTCTTATTTTTCTAGTTGCTATACCTTCATTCCTTACTCTCCTCTCTTTGTCCTTTCTGAACCTAGTTTGTTTTCTTAATGGTATTTGAGAGAACTGTAAACTCATGATATACATTACTGGGCCCATTAACTAACAGCTTTATTTTAAATCGTCACTTGACGTGTTATGAGTATTTTGCTTGTGCACAACCTTGGTTATGTAGTAAATTGACTGGTTTCTGACAGGTCGTAGGATACTATTACACTTTGAAGCTGTTGATTCTGCCTTTCATGCATGGTTAAATGGAGTTCCAGTTGGATATAGGTTCGTAGTGCACCGGTTGAGTTTATATTAAAGACAGCATGTATATATCTGCTAACATTGTTCCATATTATGATAGGTCAGTCAGGATAGTAGACTACCCGCTGAGTTTGAAATTACAAATTTCTGTCATCCATGTGGATCCGACAAGAAAAATGTTCTAGCTGTTCAAGTTGTTAGATGGAGTGATGGTTCGTACCTTGAAGATCAAGATCATTGGTGGTTATCTGGCATTCATCGGGATGTGCTTCTTCTCTCCAAGCCCAAGGTTTGTTTTCAAGTTTTATCGTATATGCAAGGACTAGTATATGAGTGCACTTTTCGGCTTTAAAATAATTCAAGCGACTTGGGAGTTAATTTTGTTTCAACTATGAGAAGGACACTATGGTATGAATGTCCTTACCATGATATGTTGTGAGGAGTCCAAGCAACAGGTAGACAAATAGGCCAAGAGCCTAAAACTGCATTAAACAAATGAGGCCGAATACATGTGGGAAGTCTTGAACCCCGAAAGTTGCCGAACTAAAGCTGTCATGCTATGTGAAGCATCTTCATCTCAAACCCAACTGGAAAAGGTTGGAGACCTATGAGACTTATCAACTAAACTTCGATGCTCCGGTTTCCAGATGTGGGATATTGTGCTTGTGACAAGATGTGATGCAACACGAATGAAATAAAATATCTTGACTAGTAAACAATTGTCTCACGTGGTTCAAGACGTGAACAATAGAAATCAGTCGGTCAAGATTGCAAGTCGGTGTTTAGGCTTTTCAAAGTTATATAAAAGGCCTTGGAGTCCTTAGCTATTCCTATTGGTACTCAAAAACATTTAAAGTGCTGGGAGCAATGAAACTTGTGTTTCTTCTGCTTGCTACTCTGAGTTGTAAGCACTAAGCAGGGCACCAAGTAATATCCCTGGGTTTAGCACCTTAAGGAAGTGAATATGATGATGAGTTATTTAAATCTGATCGTACATATGTCTATGGGCCAAACGCAGCTTGTACATTACATGAATCAAAAGTCAAACCCACAATTTAAGGTTTTTTTTTCCCCGTTTTAGTTGAATGAGATTTCTTCTAGCTACATTTTCGTGATTCTAGCAAAAAGATAATCTTGTTAAGCACCAATTATAGACCACTTTGGGTAGAGCTAGATGTCACCGTAAGCCCATCGTAGCTGCCAATCTGGCTCTATATCTGAAGCAGAAACATTTAAGTAAAAAAATATTTTCTTGTTATTCAATATTTAGTGGCTACTTTAGAGCCAGCGAATTAAATCGCAAACTTCATATGTTAAGTATGATATTTACCGGGAGAGAGACAGATGGACCTCAGTTCATGAACCCTAATGGCCTTGACCATTTTTGTTGCTGTTGATACAGTACTAATGACTTGGTATTACAGTAGTTGTTGCAGCAAACTTGTTGAAAAAGTGATTTTTTGTGATGAAGGCCAGTCACAAATGGGTTCAAGAGCAAAGTGTGGAAGTGATGAAGAAGTCTCAATCTTGACAACAAGTCAAGTTAGCTTAATCCCCATGTTGCGATTAGAAATGGTCAAACGCGTCACTTTATTTCTTTAGGCTTGTCGTTGGAAGAAGAGGTACCAGTGGGCCAGTGACCCCCAAGCCCGTCCCGTTAAATTAATCCAGGCCTGGCCCAGGCCCTGGCCCTAAGCCCAAAATGGCCGGGCCAGCACTGTTCATGTATGCATATTTGACAACTCTAGGTAGAGCAATGACACCGTAAGGTTCGTAAGTCTATATGAAGCAGAAACAGAAGTAAGAATATCCTTGTTTTTAGTACAGGTCAAATCTAAGTGTCAGTTCATGTGTTGTCTACAGCTGCCAGAATTTTGAAGCGCCGAGCGTGGGGGCTTATATGGTTAGGCGAAGGAGGCAGTAGGTCCCAAATTAATGTCCATTTGGACTTGGCATGTAGACGGAAAATGGGTTGGTGAAGGGTTAAATGTGGATAGAAAAATAGAATTAAAAGTGTACAAAGGGTAAACATGAAAAAAACATCTACAAAATCTTTCTTAGTTTGGATGAGCAATTTTGTTGGGACAGCCCAAAGAGGAAAATTAATCAATTTTTTTTTGTGACGGCTGGAGTAATATATACCAACTATGCAAGAACTCTATGCCTTTCGTAATTCCCTCCTGAGCGGGAGTCTAAAGAGCTTGGTTTTAAAAGCTGAGATTGTTTTCAAATGTCTAGGTGAAGTATGACTTTTGAAAGAAAACTGGAGAACTCCAACTCCTTGATGAACAATGATCAAGCGTAAGAGTTCGTAAAATTTTTTCTTAATTTTTCCTCCATTGTAGTATAATCTGATTTTACAAGATCTTCTGACTCATGACCCAAGCATAATTAGATCATGGGCAAGAATGCAGGGGAACTCTGCAGTGCGTAGTTGTTCAATGCCTATCAACCAGCTAAAAATTGAACTCAGTTACATACTAACTATGACCTTCTACTTGGAGGTGGTGATCCCCTCTCTGATCTCTTGATCTTTACTCGTGGACTTTTGGTTGTAATATTTAGTTTCTCCTGCTATATATCTTGGTTGTGGCAGGAGAATTTAGTTGCTTCTGGTTGTGGAGTTGGCCTCTAACTAGAGTACCTCAGTTGTTCTTCCTCTCTCAACAGTTGGACATCGTGATGACATGGGCAAATAGATAGCAGAGGCTAAGGGACAATCTGAATTACCATGGCTTTAATTCCTATTTATTATCTGGGGGCATCTACCGCATTTTTGTTTGTGAAATCTCGTATTATTAGGGTGTCCTAGTATAATGGTTGATGTATCTCGCATAATTTGTTAGAGCTGGATGCTATTGAGTTTATAATTTGTGCCATTAGCCTTTTGTTACTGCGGATTCCTTGCGCAGTCTCTGGTCTTTCGGTTTTCCTGGCACTATTAATACTCCGGTTCTGCTTTTCTTTGTTACTCTGCATCCCAATCCTACCGCACCACGCTTTGGTATTTCCAAGTCCTACATCAACCATATGTGGGGCTTGTGATCGGTTCTTATTCATGGTGGGCTTCTCTTCCTCTTGAGCATACTTTTGGGTTGGACACCAGGCTCTAATATGGTATTAGAGTTAGGCCGAAGCCCTGACCATTCAGCCCCATGGTCCTTAGGTCGCTTTCTTGCTGCTTCTCTCGGCTCAAAGGGATCAACTCATATTCCACATTTTTGCGTGCATGCGGTGTCATGTCTCACATCAACCATACATGGGATTTGGCATTGATTCTTATACCTCGTGGACTTCTCCTGCTCTTGAGCATGCTTTTAAGTTGGACACCAGACTTTGCAAAATAAGGTTACCAAAGTCAACTATTAGCGAGGGCAAGGCCAGAACTCTATGTGGTGTAAAAATCTGAAAACATTTGTGTAAATCATGCTAACACTCCCCCTCAAATGAAAGTTCCAGCGCTGAATCAAGTTGTACTAAAACACTAGTAAATGGCACTAGCATAAATGAGGACCACATCCAAGTTGGAATATCTCCAAGATCTTGCAAATCCATGTTAAGTTAACAATTTGTCTAAAAGCTTAAGCTGCTGTATCTGTCTTCGTATATTCTTTTAATACGTGTCATTGATGCCAAAAATGCAATAGAATCTTGTAATCAGAAGTGGAAACATTTATGTGCAGGTTTTTATTGCAGACTATTTCTTCAGATCAAATTTGAGTGAGAATTTCTCATATGCAGATGTACAGGTAACCATAAATTTTTCAGATGAAGTATTCTTCTACCGTTTTCTAACCATAACTGCCAGTTGTCATTAAAACTTGTTTCTGTAAAAGATATCAAGGTCACCTGAGAAGTTCCACTTTGTAAGTTATAACATTTATGTTTGTCAATTTCGTCCAGAATTAGCTAGTTGCACACTTGTATATTGTCTCCGTCATAGGTATAACTCCCCGAGGGAGGGCCCTTATAAAGTCAAACTTTCTGCATCACGAGTTTACCCAAAAATAATTAAAAATTGAACTTTTCTGCATCACGAGTTAGGATCCCACTGATTCCATGTTAAACCAGTTCAACATGCATTTGTACTGGGTATGGCAAATGAGTAGGAATATTGGAGCCCGCACTTTACTTTTCTTGGAGAATAATTGGCTGTAATTACTCATTGAAATTGGTTACTTAAAGGGTTTGATAGACCTGCTCTTTTTAGCATGTTATAACATCAAACCCAAAAAACAATTGACAACGAGTAGAGAGGCCTACAATGCAAGGCACTATTTTCTCAATATAAAAGTATGTTGGCTTGATAAATTAAGAATCTAAAGAACAGATTTTGTGCTGAAAGTACTTATACTGTTTCCCTGACTTTCTTTGTTGTTCTACTTTAGAAAGAAGGGTGAGGCGATATTAGTATTTACCAGTCTTCTGAATATTTTGAGGTGTTTGGTACATTTTTTTGTTTACTTAATGTCTCTACATCTTTATTTCTGACACAGAGACTAACTCTATGGTGCGGACCAGATTTTCGAGTTTACAATGTAGTCTTAAGTTATATTTTTCTTCCTTTTTGATTTGGATTCAACTCATCATGTGTCCATTGTCCAGGTTGAAGTGAACATTGATAACTCAAGGGAAGCATCCAAGGACAATATCCTTACCAACTTCACTATTGAAGCTGCAATTTTTGACAATGGGATTTGGTATAGAAGTGATGGACATGATGATTTGCTTACAACTGCTGTGGCTCATTTGGAACCCCATTCATCCTCTGGTAGACGTCTGGGATTTCATGGATACCTCCTTGCAGGGAAACTGGAAATGCCCAAGCTTTGGTCTGCAGAGCAAGTCAGCTCTCAACTCATTCAGTACTTGATTTTTCCTTTTGCAGTTAATAGTTCATAAGTATGCATCTTGGTTAGATGATAGGACTTTTGGGCTTACAATTTATTTTTTTGCCTTAAGCCTAAGACACATTTAGAAGAGCATAAGCAATACTCATACAAAGATATAACCTTACAGTCATAGTTTCCAAAATCTGTCTGTTCTACCAGTCACTCACTCCAATCAACTTTAGCTCTCCTCCTAACCTCCACAGGGGTGGGCAATTCCACAGTTACTTTGGTTGCGAGGTTCTAACGAGTAGCCTGGTAAGGAGATTCTTTTATAGGGCCCGTCTTGGGGGTCGAACGAAGTAGCCCGGGAAGATCTTGGTCTTATAGCCCCAGAGGATCCAGTCAGCCTCAAGGGGTTCTAGTCCTAACCCAATTTGAGACATAATTAATTTAGTAGTAGTAACAAAACTTTGGTTTCTTCAATGCACTGTGCTTTGTTATTTACTAATTTCCTTCTTTTTGCTTCTGAAGGATAACGTAGAAAGAAGACTTAAGGGTGGTACTCACTTAAAAAGGTTTCTAAACCAACAGTGGAATTTTTGTGACATTAAGTTTGAAGAATGTAGTTCTAATGCCTATATTTTGAATATTAACGTGCAGTAAATAAAGAGTAAAGCGTATAGGCGATGACCCTGAGCTATTTTGTATCAGAATGTGAATCTTTGGATTAAATGAGGCTATTTTTGTTAATGCATCAGCATGGATAAATCTTTCACTAAACATATCTTGAATAATACCTCTTGAATTGTTAAATGTCAATTTACCCATCACCCCAACAAGTTTATTGAAGAACAATGAAGGCAATTCCTTCTATGAAGCAGTCTTTTCCTGATAATTTTGCTTATGTGCGATTCAATCTCAAAAGTACCTCTTTAAAATAGCACATTATAACAAAGATTAACAAAATAATTGTATGAATATTGCTGTTACATAAGTACCAGCTATATGCTTGTAGGTACACTTTGGATGGCCACAAAATCATCTGATATTGATAACTTGTTCAACACTTTTAATAGCCAGAAGCTGTAGCTCGAGAAACGTAACATTTTTTCTTACTACCATGTGATTTATTGCAGCAATGATCCACTTCTTTACTGCTTACGTTCAATCAGGATTATCTTTCTCCGTCCCTATACTTTATCCTTTATCCTTTTTGGGGTTTTTCAGCATTTCATTTCCCGTGGATCTCTTACACAGTTGTCCGCATTGTTGGCAGCCAAACCTTTATACACTTGTGGTCACCCTGAAAGACGCATCAGGCAGGATACTTGACTGCGAATCATGTCAAGTGGGTATACGGCAAGTATCTAAAGCCCCAAAACAGCTACTTGTTAATGGGCATCCAGTAGTAATAAGAGGTGTAAACAGGCATGAACACCATCCACGCCTCGGAAAGACAAACTTGGAGTCTTGCATGGTTAAGGTGGAAATTATTTTGTTCCTTTTGGTACTTTTTATCTCTGGCCATTGTCGCACTTCCACTCACGTGATATTTTTATTCGTATCCATTTAGGATTTGGTGCTGATGAAGCAACAAAACATTAATGCTGTTAGAAACAGCCATTATCCACAACATCCACGTTGGTATGAGTTGTGTGATTTGTTTGGAATGTACATGGTCGATGAAGCCAATATCGAGACACATGGTTTTGATCTTGCTGGACATGTAAAGCATCCTACACAGGAACCAAGTTGGGCTTCGTCAATGTTGGATCGCGTTATAGGCATGGTGGAGAGGGACAAAAATCATGCATGCATTATTTCTTGGTCTTTAGGAAATGAGTCAAGCTATGGACCAAATCATGCTGCTCTTGCTGGTATCATTACATTATTTTTGAGGAAGTATTTTACAGTCTAAAAAAGCATTGACAATAGTTATTATCGTTTAGTAGTTGATTACTAAGTCATTTAGTAGAAACATACTCATGCATTTGTATGCCGTTGATGTTACATGACTGTAACTATTTTGACTTTGCACGACTCTCAAAATTAACTTGTGGATTCTGTGATGGCATTATACGTGACTCTTTTAGCAGTCACGAGTTTTACGCAACGGAAAACGTACGGCAAAAATAAAATGAAGAAACAGAGTTGTCAATCCATTGACATTAGCATTATTCCGCTAAGCCAGTTACTTGAAGTTTCTTATATCAACTCGAAAGCTGTTACAACTTGTTAACATGTATATTGTTCTCAAGAAGTCCAGCACAAGTCTATTTCTTCCTAAAACTGTCGGCCTGTATTTGCAATTTCCCTACGAAAGACGCTATTTCCACCCCCTTCTTTGCCACTAAAAGGTCAAATTTGTGACTAAATTACATTTTGAGCAACAAAAAGTGGGTGAAAAAGCATATATAAAGTGGTGAAAATTAGCATTTCTCTTTCACAAAACGTCTTCCATAAGTATCAGTTTTTGCAGAGCGCTTGTCTTCATCTAAGAATTACATATTTCAGGTTGGATTCGAGGAAAGGACCCGTCAAGGCTCTTACATTATGAAGGTGGTGGATCCAGGACCCCGTCAACGGATATTGTTTGCCCCATGTATATGCGTGTTTGGGATATCGTTAAGATAGCAAAAGATCCTACCGAAACACGACCTTTGATACTGTGCGAGTATGTTCCTCTTTCACTGCTAAAGTTCTAATTACAACTGCAATAAACCCCTAGTTGGTCCTTTTGGTTACGACCTTGATACTTCGACCCTAAATTGGCAGGTACTCACATGCAATGGGAAATAGCAATGGTAATATTCATGAATACTGGGAAGCAATTGATAGCACATTTGGTCTTCAAGGAGGCTTTATCTGGGATTGGGTTGATCAGGTTTGGCACCTTTCAAGTCGTTGCTTAGTTGAATGACCAACATCATGTCAACATTGTTTAATTTAAGTGCATAATTTTCGGCACCCATGGTAGGAGTTATAGCTTTGTGTAATAGTGACTAGAAGGGGTGAAGCTCCCCTCGCCCCTTGTTATCCCTTAAACCAATCAACCAACCCATTGCTCTTCTTTGGACAGTAAAATATTTAAATGAAAATTAAAAAAAGAAAAAAGTACTTGTTTGGTGGGTGATTTTGGGGGGGTTGTTGGGGGGGGGGGGGGTAGTAGTAGTTGGGTTTAGGTGATAGGTCAGGAAGACAAACAATTCAGGGACTGTTGCTGACAAACCTTGTGCAAAATCACCCTTTAGGACCTTCTTTGTCACCCAGAGTGCAGAGCTACTGGCTGGGCTTCTAGCAAAAGATAAGGAGACAGACTTCTGTTTTGAGCAGATGGGTATGATATCTAAGAGTCGAGACCGAACTTCGCATCCTTCCATGGTTTATCAAGAGAATTAATAAGTTGGGAATCTGACTCTATGATGACTTTTTGAGCCCCCCTGTGGTCACGTGTTTTCTAAGGCTAGGGCTTCAGCAACTAGAGAGGACGAAAACAGGAAAGTCTTTGCTTTAGTAAATAGAGCCTCATCAATATAACTTCTGGAAATAACGATATATGCTCCTTGCACCAAATTCTTATTCGGGGCACCACCACAATTGATCATGGCTGTAAAGAGAGGAGGTGGTTGTCATTTCTTCCAGTCTTGCTTGGGGTTTGGCTGCCCTCAATGTAGCTGGTAGATGCCTCAGCTTGCTGGAATATGCCACTCATGCTGAACAATTATAGTATTGATGGTTTTTCTTACAGTGCCCAAAGAGGAATATGTATGATTATACTCCTGAGTTGTGGGCTTAACCACTGATTCGAACAATTCTAATATTGATGGTTATTCTTACAGTGCCCAAAGAGGAATATGCATAGTATTAATTCTGAGTTGTGGGCTGAACAACTGATTCGAGATCTTAGTGCTCCATTCCCTTTTGGTTAGGGTGATCATATTGCAGACCTTTTGCTGAGGGCAATTTACATGCTTTGTGAGATTATTTTCCCGAAATCCCATCAATCAGTCCATAGGTTGACTTTGTCACACAATGGAAGTGTGTTGAAAGTAGAGGCCTTTCAAAAGTTTAAAACACGGTGCTTCAGGATTAATGTATGTCCTTCATAATTGCTTTGCTAACATGGCCATGCTAAAAGTTTTAAAATCCTTAATCACCAGACCTGCAGCCTTCTTTAAACAACTCAAAGCTCCCCAGTTTCTCCAGTAGATCCTATGCTCTCCTTTTGCATTGGCTCATCCAAATTTTACAATCAGGCTGTTAAGATTTTTGCAAGTTTTCAAAATTGTTATTTACCAGACCTGCATCCTTTTTCAAAGAACTCAACAGCTCCCCAGTTTCTCCAGTGAATTTCATGTTCTCCTTTTGCATTAGCCCTCCAAATTTAACAGTTAAGCTGTTAAGCTTTTTACAATTTTTTTAGGGAATTTGACCAAAGGTAGGTAGGAACTGCCTTAACCAAAGTGTATCCACCAGTTCTACCTTTCTGCCCCGTGAGCGTTTGTTGTACCCTTTCAACCACCCAGTTTAAGGCCTGCCTCATATATCCCTGAAAGTACATATAAATTCAAGCCATATGTCTTTTTATCAGTTTATTGACTTGGCTGCTTATTTTTGCGGGTCTTCCTCCCCCACCAAGGGTCTATAAAATGCATGTCATTGGAAAGTTCTGAACTGTTGCATATACTGTAGGGCCTACTGAAGGATGGTGCTGATGGTAATAAGCATTGGGCATATGGAGGCGATTTTGGGGATTCACCTAATGATTTGAACTTTTGTCTGAACGGCCTTACATGGGCGGATCGAACTCCTCATCCTGCACTTCATGGTGACTAGAATATTTCTTGCAGTTTTCTTTTCATTCACGAGTTTTTAGAAAATCGCTTATGGTATTAAACCATAATTCTACCTTTCTTTTTTCAGAGGTGAAGTATGTTTATCAACCAATTAAGGTTTCCTCCAAGGAAGGCATAGTAAAGGTACAGTCATCATATATATATATATATATATATATATATATATATATATACTGTGGAATTTCTCTGGTACAAGCTTATACTCATCTGGATCTTACGTAGTAGATAACCAACACAAACTTCTATGACACAACGGAAGCACTGGAGTTTAATTGGACGGTTCATGGTGATGGATGTGAACTTGGATCGGGAATCCTTCCTCTTCCACTAATAGAGCCTCAGAGAAGTTGCGAGATAAAGTGGGAGTTAGGCCCATGGTACTCTGCTTGGGCTTCGTCGTTTGCAGCAGATAACTTTCTGACAGTAAAGGCAAAGCTTTTACACTCCACTCGCTGGGTTGAATCTGGACATGTCATTTCATCTTCGCAAGTCCAGTTGCCTGCAAAAAGACAAGCTGTTTCTCATGTATGTGTTCTCCATCCTTCGTGTACTGAATACCTATAACTAGTTTATTGTGTTACTCTCTAACTATGTTCCAAATCATGAGGATTCAGGTCATCAAAACTAGGGATGTCGCCATCCTATGTGAAGTTATTGAGGACACAATAAGAGTGAGCAATCAAAATATTTGGGAGATAAACTTCAATACTCGAACATGTGCCATTGACAGCTGGAAGGTAAAACATAACATACTCGTTATTGCCAACTAGTATATTTATCATCCGAAGTAAAATGCAATGCTATTTTTCACATGCTATGCTTATTCGTACTTGTCTTGTAGCCCGTTGTTTGATAGTCTCGATTTTTGCTTGAGATTAGTATTTCTTCAAGGGCTCACAGTATCATTGTAATTGCTAGGTTGAAGGAGTTGCAGTGATGAATAAAGGTATACTCCCATGCTTTTGGCGAGCACCTACTGACAATGACAAAGGAGGAGGTGTAAATAGTTATTTTTCCAAGTGGAAAGCTGCCAATCTTGATAATGTTATCTTTCGAAAAGAAAGTTGTGCTATTAAAAGTAAATCAGATCATCTGGTTCAAGTTGCGGTTGCTCATTTTGGTGCGGTAAAGGGTAAGGAGACTTCTGTGCTTTTCAAGATGGATATGACATACTCGATTCATGGTTCGGGAGATGTTATTGTGGAATGCAATGTAGAATCTAGCTCTGATCTTCCTCCTTTGCCACGTATTGGAGTCGAATTCCATCTAGACAAGTCAATGGACCAGATTAAATGGTATGGTAGAGGGCCATTTGAATGCTATCCTGATCGCAAAGCAGCTGCCCATGTTGGTGTTTATGAGCAAAATATGGATGACATGCATGTTCCTTATACAGTTCCTGGAGAGTGTTCAGGTAGGGCAGACGTTAGGTGGGTGACCTTTCAAAACAAGAAAGGGTCGGGAATCTATGCCTCCGTATATGCTGGCTCTTCCCCTATGCAATTAAATGCAAGTTATTACACCACGGCCGAGCTTGACCGGGCAACTCATGATGAGGATCTTATCAAAGGAAACGACATTGAGGTATCACTTCCCTCCATGTTTTAGAGCTACAGTATATGGTTTTTTTCTTTCTTTGAATTTTTTTCTTCTAGTTTTGCATTTCAATCTCGTTTCTTCTCTATTTTTATGGGTCAGTATTGAAAGGCACCTTAGGGATTGACTGAGTTTTCACTATGGCCCATCCACTAAAATACTCCCATACATTTCATACTAGAGGCTGTTAATAAAAGCAACAAAAGCTGGAAAATGACAATTATATACCTCCGACTTTCAAAAAGTTACAATGGTATGACAGTACTTTGCTTTTATTAAGATTTGATTGAAGAATAGCAATTCCCCCCTTCTCTTATGAACACACTTATTTAGCACATCTCGCACGCTGTTAATTACATAACATAACCGTTGCCATTTCTCCTAATTATTCCCTCCACCCTTCAGCAATTGTTTTTCTTTCCAGACACTCCTTTTCTTGGCTTAACCTTTGCTATATTGTTGTTTTATCATCACAGGTGCATCTTGACCACAAACATATGGGTGTGGGTGGGGATGATAGCTGGTCTCCATGTGTCCATGACAAATATCTGGTTCCGGCGGGGTCATATTCGTTCTCTATCAGGTTTTGTCCGATCACTGCAGGCATCTCTTGCCACGACATCTACAAATTACAGCTTTGAAAGTGTGATTTGATGGTATATATGAGTCATGGATTGTCAAGGCTCATTCTTTCTTCCTCCTCCGGTTAGCTTGTCTACCAAGTGCCAGAACTCGAATGAGGAACTATTCAATATGCGAAGTAATAGATGTTTAAGTGGAGATCATTATCGAGATGAACAAGTATGTGAACTATCTTGAGTTAGTCCTTCAATAAGATTTCGGTTACTTTTAAGAGTTCGAACATTTCTGTTACCCCCCGAGATACAGGGCACGTACAGCATACTGAAACAACTTGAACATCACTGAGACGGGACTGTATCTTCAGATCCTATTATCCTGTTTCACGCTCCTTTTTGTTGCTAAAATGTATTAGTGACAAAACATAAATCTTTCACGACAAGTGGAAAGGAATAGTTTAATGAGGAGATCCTCACTAAAAAAATGGAAAATACGATGAAGTTACTATTAACTCAAACCTTGGTGTTCCCCGAGTTTCGAAATGCCTTGGGGGTGATTAGAGGCCGTGCAACTCTTTGGCTTTGGCAGGGAAAGGGGACCGTATTCCATGGATCACGGGAACTCGTGGAGTTTGCTGGACAAAGGACAATTTAACACTGTGAACGTGAGACTCGGCGGATCAAAAAACTGAAAACCGGAGAAAAACTGATGAAATTTGGAACACAATAACGATTATGTGGAGTCTCTGTGTTTGTGGTTTTGTGTGTATGACTTTGTATGCGATTAAGATATTATGGTGATTGTATTAGAAAAGAGGAGGCTGTCAAATCTTCATTTACTTCAGTTGAATCACATATCAGAGGATGAATTGACTGTGAAACAGCTTGACAGGTCTCTTAGAATTTCAGAGACAAGGCGACGACGTCTCTCTCAGGCATTTCATCGAATAGCTTGCGTCCCGAGGTGGCGAGGCCATCTCCCACCTCTGGCACCATCATTCCAATCTACAACCTCACCAACACCACCCATACAAGACCACCAAGCTTTTATGGGTGTAGAAGAGATCCATTTTGCAGTTTTTGGTGAGACTAAAGTGAAGAGGGGAAGGGAGAGTGAAGGGGTGATTTGGCTCTGAGAGCAACGTTTATGAGACACAATCTTGGGGATTATTGATGTTTATTGTTGATGATAACTTTCTAAAGGCAGTAGCTGAGAAAGATTATCAAATACATTATTAGGTTATAAAAGTTGAAGTTATTTACAGCAAAAGGTTGAGCACGTATAAAGCAAACAGGGCACATATCGAAATACTCTAGTGATATTTAGCGTTCTTTCACAGATCCTTTTGCAAAAATACTCATGATTGTAGTTAAAAAAAGCTTCTTAAATACCAAGTATTCGCATTTTTAATTAAAGTATTGCTTTGTTGATTTGACGGTGTTTAGGTGTCTTCACTGAAATATTCAGAACTTAATGACATGAATCATACTACCTAAACAGGTGGATGTTTGTATATATTACTTTGCACGCGGATTTTAATTTTATAGTTAAAAAAAATCTTATTTTAATAATAGCGCGTATAAATATCACGCTTTGTTAATAACTAAAGTAGATATGTAAACTTTATTTATGGTACTTTGTTATTCGTCACAAAGTTTGATAGTAAAGATCGTAAATAGTGAGAATAATCTCTCTCTCTCTCTCCCCCCCCCCCCCCACCCAACCTCTAGTTATATCTTCAAGGATCAAGCATAGGGCCATCATATACAATATTCTTTTTACCTTTTTTTTTTTTTGATGAGAACAATTGTCACAAAGAACGGTAGTGCAACTGTAAGATATGAACAACCAAAGAAACCAGTAATCTTCGAAAAATAGATAGGATAGATTTTTATTTATCTTTTTGCTTAATTATCACCCTCATATGTGACAATAGAAAAACACTCATGTCCACGAATATACAGAGTAAGATAAGAACAGTTTTTTGCTTAAATGCTCAAATATTTAATTACTTTGGCATACATTTAATAAAACTTTACAAGTACATCTATAGTGCTATAGAGTGCTGAGTGGGTTCTTTGCATGCATTCGTTAGTATTCGTGGAAAGAAAGCTTGATCGCATTCAATGGAAAGGTGAGTGTAGTTGGCTCTTAAGTTCAAGACTAGCAGTATCAAGCCCTAGCCGTAATAGTGCTTTTTAATACTCTCTAGAGTATTCTTTCCACATCAACTTGTCTATTGAGAATCCATTTGAAGATTACTCCGCATAAATCATGTTGAGTCCTGAACAAATGAGTGCTTTTTGACGCAATAATAGATTTAGTAAATTCTGGAGGGATGTGGTGTTTTCTTCATCTGTGGTCCAGGAGGGACAGGGAAAACATTCTTATACCATACATTGTTCGCAAATGTGAGAAGAAGAAAGATGAAAGAGGATTTCATGATATTACGACTGGCTTCCTGTAAATTGGCCCATTGTAATTTCTACATGGATAACATTGTCTTCAAATTTCTTGCAAACCATTCCTGTCCCGTTACACAGACCATTAGATGGATCTGAGTTTCTTAGAAACATGAATGGATAGTTTTCTTTCAGGACTACACAATGTGGAGGTAAGCCATTAGGGGTTAAGGAGTTCAAAATTTCCTTTGTATAATAATGGTTGGTATCGTCAGCTGCTTCATCATAGCTATTGAACATTTTTACATCAACATGAAGCTTTTGTAAATCATCTTTTCATTAAGATTATCCATGTACTCATTTTTGGGTATTGCACGCTCTGTCATGTACATTGATGAATGTGCATTTTCTCGCAAAGAAGGAAAAATACAGTCAATTAAGGATTTCTCTAGGTCTGCATCACTGCCACCTTTGATCATTATTTCAGCTGGATAATGTACCATGCTATTCTCGTTGGTTGGCTCGTCCCCATCCCCAACTTGTAGAAGTAATTCACTGAAATATGATCCACCTCTTACTCTCTTGTTTCTTGTTAAAGTGTATTTTTTTCATCATTGAGCACAAATATGATTTCACAAAGCTTGCATTTACATTTTATTCTCTTGTGCTCTTTGGAACCACTGGTAACGTTTGGCGAAAATCCCCTCCAAGGAGAAGTACTTTCTTGCCAAACTCTTCTTGTTGTCCATGACATCTCTCAATGTTCTATCAACTTTTTTAATTGCAAAGCGTTTTGACATTGATGTTTGATCTCAGTTAATTAGTTTTGATGCACGTGCTTGGGTATGTTACAAACAGTTGTCTCATTGACTATTATTAGAATATTCAGATGTGAAAAAGTTGTCCTCCCACTAGGTAATAGAGATGCTGCTACACCCGATGTCGCGGTTGCAAGTACTATCATCTTTCTTCTTCTCATATTCTCTAACAACGCATGGTACAAGAATTTTTTCCCTGTCCCTCCTGGACCTTTGATGAAGAAAACACCACTCCCACCAGAATCTAGTCGATCTATTATTGCATCAAAAGCACTACCTTTGTTCAGGATTCAACATGTTTTGCCAAGTAGTCTTCAAATGGAGTCTCAATAGACAATTCATCCCTCAATTACTTTGAAATATGGTTCAAAGTATCTTTATGGTTGGATGGTAGACTTGATAAGTCATATTGGCTGATGGATTTCCCCGTGCTCTCAGGGAAGAAGTTGATGCTTTTCAGAGCACTTGACATGTAAGAATTGGGTGCCATTTTAGGTCCTCATCTAAAATCTTCTAACATTGGCTCATAAAATATGTCCCATAGTATTCGTACATCACTTGGCTGGTGGTGAACTAATAACGTAGCAAATAGTCTATGCATGGCATCTGAAATGTTGTCACTTTATTCAAACAATAAAAAATGCTTTGATCAGATTCTAGTAGCCCTTTTTTTCAGTGCAACCTCTTTAAATGACATATATTATCTTCCATTAACTGTTAATTGATCTTGAAAGGATTTTGGACCCCTGACGTGGTTTAATAACAATCTTAAGTAGCATCTCTCTCGTTCTACTAGATTTGTGCCATTGACACGACCAATCACTTCTTTTTTCAATTTTTGCCTTGTAATCCAACATTTCTACTTGTGGTTTCCACATGTAATGCTCTGAAAAATCTCTGTGAAGATACTTGGTTGATTCTTTACCATCTGTATATATTTTAAAAAAACTATATGATCAACGTTCGTGAGAGGTTATAATTGGCTATCTCATTTTCTAAGTTTTAATTTGCCCAAGAAATGACCCACTGCTTCCTGAGAAGGTGGAACTGCAAGTTTATAACTGGTGGGTACATCTCATTCAGATTAAACTCATATATATCCTCCATATTGTCTCTTGAGCTGATACCCAACTTGCATCATGGAAATGTTAGATTTCCTCAACCACATTTTCATTATCTCTAGTGACGATATGTACAACAACTCTGTCATGTCCCTTGCAGATATACTTGTAAAGATACTTAGCTGCCTTCAATCTAGAGCACACTTTAACGTTAGTAAGACAGTTATATCTACTAAGAAGGTAGGGTTATCATGTTAAATACTATATAAATGTTATAGAATTCAGTGAAAAGACATTAAAATTACTTGATATGATCTTTTTAGCACGTGTAATGCACATTGTAATATAATCTACTTCAAAAATGAATTGTAAAAAGATGTTCAAACAATAGAGCTTCAAAGTATTACTGCTAATAATTATCCAAATTTATTCCTCTCCTATAATGTAATACTATTACCGTAATCCTTCTCAACCTTTATCCTCTTCCTTGAGATGTCTTTGATCATGGCCCTAACTTTCTTATCTTTAGCATTTTTCTTCCTTTGAAAGCTTTTGAGTATGAATGGCAATGGGACGAGTCGAATGCGGATCTTATGAAATCCATACCCATCCCGGTGGTCCTAAAACCCTGCCCTACCCCGCCACTAGGTCATCTATGTGCAATACCATAACCGATCCTAAATTTGTTTAGAAAACCCATCCTTGCCCCGCCCTTCCTTGTAACACTCCAAACCTGCAATAACGCGTCTCTGAAGTCTGATAAGCTAATTTGTTCATGATAGTTTTGTGCATTAAAAATTGTTAATTTACAATTCAATCACAGAACCAAAAAAAGAAGAAGAAGAAATAAAATAGTGACTCAAAAGCTAATTTTTAATTCACGATTGAATTGAAACAGTGAAACACGGACCAAATAGAGCAATCATAATCATCATGTCCCTCTCTTGATCTACCAATTTACAACAATAAACAAGAAAACATAGCAGGATTTGGAATTATCATAGACTTGAATACCATAAATCATGGAAATTGGAATGAATTGGCCCCTGCTTGCTCTGCAACTCGCTCAGCAAGGAGTCTCTTTTCCTACTGTCCCCCCTCCCCTTTTCATAAGAAGGGACTTTGGCTCGAGGCTCCAACTCGATCATGTGGTAGACTACAGAACTTAGGAATAATCTGAACTTCCTCTCTACCTTGCATTCACTGCTCATTGCCTTCTTTCTTGTAGACTGGTAAGATGAACTCGGTAATGGAATTTTTCCACGTGATCGGCACGATCTTGCTACTTTTGGAGTCTACCTTTGAGCACCTGAATCAATTCAACAAAAATAGATCAAATCCCCAGTTGGGCTGTCTTTGAGCAAGCTCTTAGCTTTCATCGTGAAACAAAGTCAAGCAGTAATGGAAGAAGGTATTGCATTGGATGAATGCCTGGGCCTTGAGATTACTTACCTTTAGGCATAGTATTAACCTATTTTCGCGAAAGCCTGATCCCCTTCTGCCTGTTCAATCCTTTTCTTTTGCTTTTGGAACTTCGGGGACAAAGAAAGTGACTTTGGTTGTGTTAGGTGGTGGTGATGGTGGTGGTGGTAGGTGGTCGTTGGCTAGGTGGCCGTGATGTTTTCGGGGGACATATTAAAAAGGATGTCAAGTTAGATCAATGGCTTTACAATGCATCAACAGCTGATCAGGTTGCAGTATTATGAATTGAAGGGACCAAACATACATCTTGAAAGAGATTGTAGTTCATGCACTCAGACCATAGACATCACGTGAAGCATTATTATAGTTGCTATGATCCACTTCTAAACTCAATGACCATATGCTTGTTGGGAGACACGACTCTAAATAAAGGAAAACTAGTAGGAGATATTGTTGACAAAAATTCAGTTATTGCATTATCAAACTTAAGTGAGTCCACGTTCCAAGGTATGGCACATGTGAAATATATCGACTTTTTATAACTTACTACATTCCACTACTAACAACTATATTACAGGAGAGAATCAAGAGTCAACATCGTCACTTTTGGTTCCACAAGTTGAACCTATGTGCAAAGAGGCAACAAGATCAAGAAATGATTTAATAATTACGATAACTTTTAAACATCATAAATTATCTATAAGTTCTTTCCTTGTATAACATCATCGGTTAACGATTTGTGATGTTAGGATGAAAAATGCAACAAGGACCAAAGGAATTGAGTTCCTATTCTTGAAGAAACAAATGAATCAAGCAAAAGCAGCGACGTTAGGAGAAAGTATGTACAAACGCGCATCATTGAAGTAGGCAAGTCAACATTCATATATTAGTAATGCATGTGCATAATTATACATAAAGATAATATTCTACAAAAAATCACAACTCCCTTACATTGCTTACATGACTGCTTTGAAGCAATAATACTTGAAAATAAAACACAACCTTACTATGATGCTTGCATACTTTGTCAAAGATCATTTAGAAAACATGACGCGCCAACATTGAATACACAAATGACCACGAGCCATACGCAAAACACAGTCCCAAGTTAGTGTACGATACACATACATCAATAAAATGCACCAATAATCATAATACTAACATCTTTGTAATTGCATCAAGGTGCAATACTAGGCTCGATGTGGTAGATAACACATAGAGGGCTATAGTTATCTTATTTGATGAAATAGGGCTACATCAACAATCATAATACTAACATCTTTGTAATTGTATGAAGGTATAATGTTAGACTTGATGTGGTAGATAATGCATATAGGGCTACAATTATCTTATCTGATCAAATAGTCATAACGGTGACTAGTTGCGGTGTAGAACAGTACAAAGAGTTTGTCATGATTAAGGTGATACACTCATAACCTTTTTACAGATATTCATGTACATTTGAATTCATACTAATATTATTAAGTCAATGCAACATTCCAAGTACTGCAAAAAGATGGTTGCATACAAAAATGAAAAGTACAAGTTTCTTATAAAACTATAGAGAGTCTCTGAAAGTATTGAAGGCAAGCCATCAATTACTGCAGAAGCAATTGTAGAGAAATCGACCTCAGAAGCGGTTGCACTAAAAGAGAACATATGAGCACTTGTAGAGAGACATAGCATAGAAGCCAATGCAACCAAATAGCCTGCACTGATTAATGATGAGGACACTCTCGAAAGCTTTCAGAGGAAGAAACATGCTAAGGACAAGAAATAGGGTCATGATCAAATACATCTCTAGGAAGAGGATAAATGTTGAGAAGGATAGAGATATTAGTGTTACTTTATAGGAGAGGAACAAATTTGAATAATTATTTGCGGTAATACTTTCACTACAAGAAAAATCACTTTTAGTGACGGATTTTTTCGTAACTAAAAGTTCACTTTCCATCGGAAAAGACTTTTAACGACGGATGTCCGTCGCTAAAAGTCTGTTGGGAAAAAGGGCGTTACAAAAAGATTACGACGGAAATTAGTGATCCGTCAGGAAAGAAAAATTTATTTTTACCAACGGAATTAATTACTTTTAGCGACGGAATATTCCGTCGCTAAAGGTATTTTTTGCCAAATAAAAGACTTTTAGCGATAGAATATTCCATTGCTAAAAGTCTGTCTGTTATAATTGGTCATTTTTATAAATAAAAAAAATTCGCAAAAGATTCGTTGCTAAAAATATGAGGCCTTTCAACAACATTTTTTCCGTCACTAAAAATCAACTTCTAATTTATTTGAATTACTTCTAGCGACAAAATTTTGTCACTAAAAGTAGATATAAGCTTTTTTAATTTTATTAATTTTCAAAAAATCCAAAATGTTTCTTATAATTTAATTCATACGAGCAATTTAACATATCTACATTTAACCATAATCAACCAATCCATCCATACAACTCCCAATACAAATATGCATACAATGTCACGTCATCGATATTTTCGGAACTGAGATAACAAATACATCTTAGGTTCATCGGACAAGAACCTTGAACACTTGAAAGGCATCTAGTTGGATGTTCTTGCTCGACTCCTACAACCAAACAAACACCACCAACTTCAATGATAACTTTAGAACATAAGCAAACAGAACAAGACTCTAACTCGAACTGAGAAGTTGAAGCAATACAGGAAAAAAAAAAAGCAATGCAACAAAAAAAAATTAAAAGGCAATCTACAACAAGAATTGACTAACTAACCACAACTATGCGAAGACCTCCTTGATAGAATAACACACTTATTCTACTGGACTAGGTGATAATTTTAACCCCTCTTTTATTTCCCCTACAAGAACTTATTGGCTTCTTACATGCCATCCTCTCTCAATAGAGGTTGCACTTTCTAGCGAACTTCTCTACATAATTGCATCTCCATTTTAGACGACATTATGACATATAATATGTTTGACTTGTAAATACTACTTGGTAGTGTATTTCTAGCTATATACGTTATGCATACAACGCATTTTTCTGAGATTAGAACTGATATGCTATTGTCATATTTTCATGCAGGTATATTTATGACCATAATTAGTACTGCTGACTAGCATGTGCTTTGACAAGAGTCTTTTTTTGAATGCAAGACATGCACTAACCTCATCCAATGTCACTTTGCAAATCAAATACAGAACATTTACCATCAAGCCTAGTATAGACATATGATCTTATCAACAATCTTGCCAGTAATTTAATGAACTCAAGAAAACTAATTTAATGGCAGGACCAACTTGCTTTGCCATGTATTAAGAGCAAAAGGTCTTGGATACGTGATTAGAATTCAATGAAAGCTTAGAATTCAATGAAAGCTAAATTAAGAGGCCCCATTATGTCCTCAAACCAAACAGAACATAATCGTGGAAGAGACATATCTTCATTTTATTCCACCTTGATGTGCTTAATCATTAGACAGATCTTCATCTTATCTTCATCTTTTGGAGACGTGGTTTGCAGATTCCAGTAGATCTGAGTTGAATCTAGCAAAAAACTAGAACGAGAAAAATAAGAACGTAAGATGGAAGCAAACAAATAAAAGAGAAAAATAAAGTAATAGAAAGTCTCACCTAATCTTGGTATCTGCTAATTGGTGGTGGTGGTGGTGGTGGATCAACTAGACATGGAAGTAACATTTCACAAAATGATCAAATTGATTAGGGGGTTGGGCCTACGCATCAGCATGGTGGGGGAGTGATTTGGGCTGTGGCAGCGGTGGGGTGGGATGGATGGATGCCTTGGGGCAGCGGTAACGACGGAGGGAAGGTGGCATGGGAGGCAGCCGGTGAAGAGGAGAGGCAATTGAGGTGGGCGGCGGCAAAAGGTAAGTCGATCAGTGTGTGTGTGTGTGTGTGAGAGAGAGAGAGAGAGAGAGAGAGAGAGAGAGAGAGCGAGGGTGAAAGGAGAAAAGTTGCGGCCATGAGAAAGAGATGAAGAGTAGGGTTTCTTTCATGTGATAAACTTTTACCAACAGATTGGATCCGTTGGTAAATGTCTGTTGCAAAAACCCTTTTTAGTTGTTCAGCCTGAATGAAAAAGTGGGACAGGCCAAAAAATACGAAAAGCATATTTACCAACGGATAAATTTGTCGCTAAATATCCGTCACTAAACGTCCGTCGCTAATAACATTTGGTGACGGAATGTTCCATCGCTAAATATTTTTAGCGATGGACTTTTACTGATGGAATATTCCGTCAGTAAAGGACACTTTTAGCAATGGACGTTTAGTGACGGAATATTTCGTCGGTAAATGACACTTTTAGTAGGGGTGCAACTTGGGTGGGTTGGACGGGCCCAAGGGTTAGACCATGACCAACCCGATCTCTAAAAGTCGTGTCCATGTCCAGCCCAGCCCATCTACGGGCCAAATAATATGTCCACGTCAAGCCCATCAAAATTTTGATAGACACGGGTTGGACGCAAGCTGTCCACGGGTTGTCCATGGTAACAAATTATTTTTTTTGAAAAATAATTTTGAAACATTTCATTGACCATCCAACTCTACAGTTTATTCAAGATAATGAAAAAAATTACATTAAAGTCTCAAAATGAACTTAAATATAAGCGTAGAAATAAATATTTGGGACAAAATGAGAGAAAAAAAATACAAGAGTCTCTAATTCTATAATAAGAAATAAAGTAGAAAAAGTAAAGGACAAAATGAGAGATAAAAAAATATAAGAGTCTCTAATTCTATAATAAGAAATAAAGTAGAAAAAGTAAAGTCTTCAAAGATCTATAAACACGAACGAAAAGTGGGAACCGTCGCTCAACCTGGTTTAGAAAAATAAGACAATAATATGAGCATACATTTGGCTTTGAGGCTTTGACTTTGTCGAAGTGGGGATTGAGAGTTCAGAAAGTAAAAAAAAGAAATTATATTCTATTACGTTAAGAGTTTGACGGTTGAAATTGCATAAACTTATGTGATCCACGATTTTTAATGACTAAAGGAAACAAAATAAATATATTGTAACATATATATATATAAAGTATATAAATTGTAATTTATATTATATAATAGTTAGACGGGCTGATTTTCCCACGGGCTGGACGGGCTTGTAGAAACATTTGCCCATGTCCAGCCCATATTTTTGGCGGGCCCAAAAATTTGAGCCCATGTCCACCATGATCCCTACAAAAGTAAGTACATGCCCATATTTTTGCGGGCTGGCACGGGTTGTCCATGGGTTGCCCGGCCCAAGTTGCACCCCTAACTTTTAGCGACGGATTTCATTCCGTCGCTAAAAGCGAAGTTTCTTGTAGTGTTTGAAGCTATCCTGTTTGAACATCTTTTTACAAAGAATTTTGAAATAGATTACATTACAACGTACATCACACGTGCTAAAAATATTGTACTAAGTAATTTTAATTGTGTTTTCACCAAATTCTATAATATTTTTCCTTTGAATCACTATTTAACATGCAAAGCACATGATCATTACTAGTCATCATTTAAAGGTATAGCAGAGCCATGAAATACCAATTCAAAATCCTTGCAAATACATGGTAACAGATTCACTTGCCGAACTTCAAAGTGCAGGTCATATACAACTTCACAGCAGTCAGCTATGTCCATAATCACACCTTTCGGACAAAATTTTTTAGAATACGAAAGGGAAAGCATATTAAGAATGATTTATTCCCGCAAAAGAGCTTGAACGAGACACAACGTTTGTACAGGCACAAGAACTCAATCACAAAGGATTTTGTATCATAGCTAATAAGACTTCTATTGAGGCATCTTGAAAGCCAAAGACTAATAAGTTGTTTGGCACTAAAAGGGGCAGACCCATATATGTATCTGAGGTGGTGCCATAGTGATGGCATGGTGGAGAGTATGGAGGTGGTAAGTGGTTGTGGGGGGAGGGGGGAGGATCAATATCGGTGGTGCCGTGGTGGTTGGTGATGGTGGAATGGTTTCACAGTGATGTCACAGTGGTTGTTAGGTGGCGTAATCTATATCTATATATTATATATAATTAGCGAAGAAAGACCTTTTTTGGACAACGCATCATCGCGTAGACAACTTCTTTTCTAACGCGTCGTCGTATTATGTTTCCAATATGAAATAGAATTGTAATCATTATAGGTGCCACTAAAGGTCTAAAATCTTATCTTGAATGAGATTCTTATTTCTTGATGAATTAATTTTTATATTAGTAAGCCTTATGTAATAGAAAAATTAATTCTAAACATTTTGAAACTCTAACTAACTAATGAATAAGCTTATTAGAACTTAATTTTGAATATTATATGCTTAAAACTACTCTAGAATATAAACGTAAAATTCATATATATCTGAAAATTGAAAATAATATTACTTTTAATGAGATCCTTATTTCTTGATAAGTAAAATTTGATAATAGTAAGCCTCGTATAATCAAAAAAATAATTCTAAACTTTCTATTTGTACGACAAATATTCACAGAGATAATTTCTTTACTTGACACGTCATTGCATTATGTTTCCAATTGAAATAGAATATAACCATTATAAGCGTCACAAAAGGTCTAAAATCTTTTATTGGATGGGTTCTTATTTCTTGATAAATTAATTTTTGTATTACTAAGCCTTATATAATTGAAAAACTAAGGGACTGTTTGAGTGCTGAATTCGTAAAACTGAAAACTTTAAGCGACTGAATTTTTACTGAAAATAAGTTAACATGTTTGGTAAACCAAAAGCAGATGTCTGAAAATTATTTACTTATAAATTTATCCATTCTTATCAAAATTATGCATCTGTTTATGTACTTTATAACTCTTTTTTGGGAGGAGGGGGGGGGGGGAGGGGTTGGGGGGCTAAGTTCGTGTTGGTGGTGGTGGTGGTGGCAGTGATGATGGAGTAATACCAGTAGTGATGGTGGTGGCGGCGGTGACGATAATGGTGTATGGAGACGTGATGTTGGTACTTGTGATGATAACGATAGGCGGTGACACAGCTTTCATGGTAGTGGTTGTAGTGTGGTGGATCTTTAGATTATTTTTGCAAAAATGAATGTGGTGATAACAATGACTGTATGGTAGGGGTAGCGGTGTCCTTGTGGTGGTGTTAGTAGTGGTGGTGATAGTAGCTAAGTAGTGGTAATTATGGTGGTGGTAGCAAAAGAAATAATGATTGTTGTGGTGGTAGTATTGTGGTGGAGGCAGTGTTGCCAGCAAATCAATTGAGGCGGTATCGTGGTGGTAATTTTTTTATGTAAAAAATATGTTAATTAATATTCAACTATCTCACTTAGAATTAAGTAATCAGTATTAAGTAAGTCCATCCTGACTTAAAATTTTAGTCTATTTTTGGTAGAAATTAATTTTTTAAGTGATACAAGTTCAAACATTATCAAACGTAATTAATTGAAAATCATTAAAAATTTTAAGTTTTAAGTGCTTACTTCCGTTGTCATACACATCCTAATTCTAAACATTCTAAAACTCTATCTAATTAATGAATTAAATTATTAGAACTTAATTTTAAGTATTATATCCTTAAAAACTACTCTAATATATACAAAAGAATTCATAAAATTAAAAATTGAAAATATTATTATCTTGAATGGGATCCTTATTTCTTGATAAGTTAATTTTTATATTAGTAAGCCTCATATAACTAAAAAAAATAAAATTAAAATAACTTATTTTGATTTAATTATGAATATTGTATCTTTAAACCACTCTTTAATATGGATATAAAGATTCACATACTTACAAAATGAAAATAACATATTACATTTAGAAGAAAATGATGTTACACTTGAAATAGATATAATTATATTCTTCACATACACACACATCGGCGCACACACACACACACACACACACATCAAAAAATATATAATGAATACTATGTGGTTAGTCGGTTAATTATATTTCTACAAAAGGTAATAACGTATATTAAAAGTAATAAAGTGTATGCATAAGTCCTGTTAAATTTGAAATGCAACTTTTTTTCCTTTTTGATTTCTATTTAACCGTTGTAATAACTTCAGAAACATATATAACATCTTAAAACCCCTTTGAAGTTCAAGATTTAAAATTATATATAACATTTACAATTCAAAAATGATACATGATAGTGCCACTATTTTTTTAATAACGACTACAATTGTATATTTAATTCTATAGGACACCATCATGATTATTCTACAACTCTAAGTGCTAAGCAAAAATTCATTTGAAATATTTACCTGACAATTTAAAACAAAAGCTTAAAGAAGGCAAGTGTCCAGTGGCCCCAATATGTCGCTACTCTTCTTTGTCTTTCGACTTACTATATAAAGAAATGACAGGTAAACACACATATATATACAAACATCTCATAGTAACTGCATGCATCCTAATCAAACAAATGCAAGTGAATTCATTTTTTAATATTTTACTTAAATTAGTTGAGATTAAATTAGGTACTAAGATTACTCTTTAAAGTAAAATGATATATTTTTTATAATGTTAATGTCTTTTTGGTTTTACGATACGTGATAAGCATAATACACCTTTTCAGAACCTTATGATACACTGTACTTTATAAACTGGCCCGAGTTTGACTCGGGTTACTAAGCTAGTATTGGGATAACTTTACATTAATTAGAAATGTCAATTGGTAGGCCTCTAATCTACTGTCTAGGACCTTGAAGTTTGATTGGATGAGCCTCACCGGGCTCCTTCCCAACCTTCTAGTTCTACAAACCACCTCTGCATGCTTTCAGACCTTCATTTTATAATGGAATAATTGTGTAAAATACTACTGTGGTTTGGGGCAGTAGCAAAAATACCCCTCCAGTTACGAAAATTGCAAGAAGACAAGATTTAAAAAGTGTTACACCCGTCAACTCCCGTTACAGAATTAACAAATTTCCTAAACTAGCCCTGTATATAAGCACATTGGTCTTGTTTTTGGGTTTTTGTTTTGTCGCTTTTTTCTGGTTTTTCGGCCATCTTCTTCGCTGGTTTCTGGTTTGGCCTTCAGTTCTTCTCCCCGGCACTGTCACAGTCGTCGCCGGTGACAACCACGGCTCCCTATCCCCTCCTCTCCCCTTCCTTTAGTTCCCTGCCTTTCCCCTTCCCTTCGGATTTACAGATTCTATCTTCTTCTTACCCAAATCCTAAGCCCTAAATCCCACCGCCGCCTCAGTACGATCACCACTGTCGTCGCCATCTACTCTGCCAAATCGCCATAGCCCCTCAAGCCCAAAACCTAGCCGCGACCCTCGTCAGGCCCCATCAACCACCGCACCCTCATCAGGCCCCATCGACCACCCCCTTTCTGCCACCGCCATTTTCTGCCACCATTTTCAAGCCCCATCCACCTCCGGTTTGACCTTCGGTTCTTCTCCCAGGCGCTGTCACGACCATCGCCGATGACAACCGTGGCTCCCCCTCCCCTTCCCCTGGTCCCCTACCTTTCCCCCTTCCCTTCTCCTCATTTTCCCCGCTTTCCTGTTGTTTTTTGGGGCCGGCCCTAATTAGGGCTTGATTGCAAGAGAGGTATCTCGGGGCAAAAATGGGTTTCCAATAATTATTTAGCAGTGTCACTTGCTCTCCAGGCACGTTTACCACAAATGCGTTTAAAATAAAAGGTTTTATTGACGGGTGTAACACTTTTTAAATCTTAAGTGTCTTCTTGCAATTTTTGTAACTGGAGGGGTATTTTTGTAACTACCCCAAACCACAGGGGTATTTTACGCAATTATCCCTTTTGTAATTGCATAAGGCAGATTTCCTATGATATATTCCACTGAGGCAAAAAGTAAATTGTTCGTAGGAGCAGTAGAACAACCGTTCTTAATTTTCATGGCTACAACCAGTGTTATGCAATGCACGGGGAGCGTGCCTAGGTGCAAGGCATGAGGATCGTACATCCTTAAGGCTAGGGGCAACCCCTAGAGATGCGCTAGGCCCCAGACACAAGGCCCAAGGTGGTGGTGAAGGCGCAAAAGAAGATAAAATTGAGTTGCACTGTGGCATAATCTCATGTGTTCATTGTCTTTAATTCTATGTGCCATATCATAATATATCAATACTTAAACCACAAACAAAATCCTAGAACTTTAAATCCCCAATCAATCGATTCTCTTATTACTATTCACTGTGCCAGTTCCTCATCATCAATTGTTGCTCTAAGTGGATTTTACTCCTTTAATTCATCTTATAGACGAAGAAGATGAAATTGTGGAGTACTATCTTCAGGGCTTAGAGCATATGATCCCTTAGAAGAAAGCATTGTTGCCTTGGCCCTCATTGATAATGAGGATGACATTGTCATGTTCACTTAAGATTGCCTACTTTTCATTGGATTTGAAATTTTTTCAAGTGTTGGAAGTTTGTTATATTGCCATGTTCTTTATTTTTTACGTGATTTTAGCACCAATATCTATCTATTTTTTATGTTGTACCTCACTTCGAAATGGCTCGCGATTACATCTTGCGCCCAGATTTGAGGAATCCTTTACATCTTAGGTGCACATACAACTATGGGTACGATATTATCGGGCTTTATTTTCAGCCAAAATTCAAAGCATCAAGCATCTCCCTAACTGCATTCACCCAAAATCATCTCTCGTTGCTGACAAGTTTTCATGCGTATGTAGAAGTATGGACTTATATCCTACGCAATGGTAGCTGTCGGCATTAACGATGGTGGAGGCGCTGGCTTGTGGTGGTATTCTTGTGCCACTGACCATGTTTAAGCTCCCGAGTACGTACACGGCTGAATCTGATCGGTTTAAAATTTTTGCCACTTGGATGGACGCAGCATTGGAGAAGAGTTTGGTCCAAAACTAATGCTCTTTTAAAATTTTTTAGCCTAAATCCAAAGCATCAACAATAACCAAATATATGGTAGCTCATGACCAAAATTTTCAGCCTAACATAATTGCCATAACTTCTCCAGACCTAACCAAAATCATCTTATTTCTAAGGAATTCTTATGGGTGATGGAATTATGAAGTTATCTCTTGTCTAATGATCAGCAGTGCATCATCATCATCATCGTTACAGTCGAACAATCTGTCGATGGAGGTCTGTATTGATAGCGGTGGAGGTTCTAGCTAGCTTGTGTCACTTACCATGGTTATGCTCACGAGTGATATGGCTGAATGCGATCCTTTTTAAATATTTGCCACATGTTTTGGTTAAAAAGTGGATTGAAGAGGAGCCTAGTCCAATATTATGGTTTCTTTATATTCGGCCTAAAGTCAAAGCATCCTTGGTTGCCAAATAGCATATGGTAGTGCCATCCTAACTGCCAAAATATATCAAGATTTAAAGAAAAGTAAGGGGCTAATGTCAAATCTGTGCTCAAAAGAATCCCCAAAACAGCTTAAGTACTCATCGTTTACAAAATATCAAATTAGTATCTGAACACTTTGTTAAACCAAACAAGTCCGAAGGCTGACCGGAAGCTGTAAGCATTAAAAAAACTAGGAGCGTAATTGTTTTTATGAAAAGATGTCATGGATAGATCCCCATGGCCGTCCCTTTCTTTCATTGTCTGCTTTTCTCTACTTGATTGGTCCATGTCATCTAATATAATGGCCGGTCAAATGAGTCAACAGCGGAGGTGAATGTTGATGCAGGCATGAGACAAGAGTTGTGTAGGTGACGTTTTTTGTGCCACCAACCATGTTTAAGCTCAGGAGTGAATTGATCCTTTTTTAAAGTTGTTTGCAACATGTTCATCGTCCAACTATGCATCAAATGAAATTGAATGGACGGTGTATTGGAGACTGGAGAGGAGCCTGGTCCTTGACCCCAACAGTCGCTCCATGCAAGTCGACTAAATAAAAAAATTAGGCTACATGGCTCCATGCATGCATGCATAGACAGAATTCGCATCCTTGATAGTCGGGGTTCGAGTTCTAGAACAGTTGAGCATCTTTAACCCCAAATGGCAAACAAGCACGTCATGGTCACTGATGTAGGAGAAAAATATCACCCACGAGATGGTGCCACGTGTCACCATCTTGTGGTACCAAAACTGTCAAACCACTAATGGGGAAGTGAAAAGTCTAAACCGCCCACCATTATGGTAATAACTCCCCAACTTAGTAGTATTAACTGACCATTAGTGCAAGTAACCTCCCATTAACATGGTAACTTCCAAAGTAAAGGGAAATAACTACCCACTAGGTAGAGGACTATATAAAAGGAGGAGAGAAAGGTGATGGGGGTAAGTGACTCTTAATCAGAGTTTACACTAAATCTATCTTGAGTTTATTCTGACTTAAGTATCAGGTGTTTTTTTGCTGTGCAGGTCTATTCTCGAACGAGTTCCAGATTTCATCCACAACATTTTGACGCCATCCGTGGGACCGAAATTTGTGAATAGACCATGTCTCAGAATCCTAATTTACAAGCTCAGCAAGGTGGGGCCCTTCTACCGGGGTCATCCTCAGCACTGATACACGACCCAGCTCGTGGGGTATCCGCATCTCAACCACCCAACCGTGGCAAAAAGGTCGTAAGTGTGCCAACAATCGCTACTGTGGCAAAAAGGTCGTAAGTATCAGGTGTATTGGAGACTGGAGAGGAGCCTGGTCCTTGACCCCAACAGTCGCTCCATGCAAGTCGGCTAAATAAAAAAATTAGGCTACATGGCTCCATGCATGCATAGACAAAATTCGCATCCTTGATCGTCGGGGTTCGAGTTCTAGAACAGTTGAGCATCTTTAACCCCAAATGGCAAACAAGCACGTCATGGTCACTGATGCAGGAGAAAAATATCACCCACGAGATGGTGCCACGTGTCACCATCTTGTGGTACCAAAACTGTCAAACCACTAATGGGGAAGTGAAAAGTCTTAACCGCCCACCATTATGGTAATAACTCCCCAACTTAGTAGTATTAACTGACCATTAGTGGAAGTAACCTCCCATGAACATGGTAACTTCCAAAGTAAAGGGAAATAACTACCCACTAGGTAAAGGACTATATAAAAGGAGGAGAGAAAGGTGATGGGGGTAAGTGACTCTTAATCAGAGTTTACACTAAATCTATCTTGAGTTTATTCTGACTTAAGTATCAGGTGTTTTTTTGCTGTGCAGGTCTATTCTCGAACGAGTTCCGGATTTCATCCACAACATTTTGGCGCCATCCGTGGGACCAAAATTTGTGAATGGACCATGTCTCATAATCCTAATTCACAAGCTCAGCAAGGTGGGGCCCCTTTACCTGGGTCATCCTCAGCACTGATACGCGACCCAGCTCGTGGGTTATCAGCATCTCAACCACCCAACCGTGGCAAAAAGGTTGTAAGTGTGCCAACAATCACTACTGTGGAACGAGCCACTACAGTTGCGGTACTCGTAATTCTTGCAGTGATACCGACGACCGTAGCAACGACACCGGCATCTGTAGCAGTGGCACCACCATCTATGACGCTTACTCCTCCCTTCGTAAGCACTATTTACGTCCACTTCAAATTGTTAACGTATCTAAACCTCCCACTACCAGTGTCATCACAACAGGTGTGATCAACCCTACTCCACCAACCATGGATAACCAAACCGACCTGATGGCTGTCATCTGTGCAATGCAACAGTCCATTGAAAAGTTGTAAGCTACTATAGAAAATCCACCTCAGCAGTCGGAGCCTTTCAGGCCCCCAAAAGAGCGCCATGTATCCGAAAAGCAAACACAGTCCGTGAAGCAGCGATTGAATTTCCATGAAGGACAGGGTACCTCAAAGACGCCAGAAGAGACAAATTTCGATCAGCACATGATACAAGTGGAGGATGAACAATCTGACGATGAACTACGAAATCTGAGGTCTTAAAGGCATGAAGAGAGTTAATACGAGGCTCATTCCACCAAAAATACCTACGTCAACAGTGGTGGTAATCGAGCGGAGCGCTATTCCAATGCTCCAGTCATAGTCGGACATCCGTTCACAGAAGATGTTGATCTCTTCCCAACTCCTCCAAATTTCAAGATGCCTCTTTGTGAGTCGTATGATGGTATAGGAGATCCAATGGAACACTTGGCTCATTTTACTTCGGGCATGAACCTACACCTGGTCCCCGACCAGATCATGTGTTGGGCCTTTCCTGTAACATTGAAAGGAGCTGCACATGTGTTGTTTCAACACCTCGCACCCCGTTCCATCTCCTGTTGGGCTCAATTGGCAAAATCTTTTCGAAGCAATTTTCTCACGAGTTGAGGGCAGAGGAAAAACTCCTTAGTCCTCTTTCGCATAATTCAGGGGCCAAAGGAGTCCCTAAAGTCATATTATGCTCGCTTCAACTCTGAAAAACTTCTTATCGACCACTTAGATCCAGGAGTAACGTTTGCAGCCATGGCCAGAGGAGTTAGACCGGGAACGCCCCTACGATTCTCTCTAAACAAGCGCCCCCCCAGAGAACATGGCGGACCTCTTGGACAGGGTGGATAAAAAAAGTACTTGCGCACTGAAGAAGATTCGACGACTTCAACGCATGAAGAAATACATACAAGACAAAAGAGGTGAGATCATTCTGAAGGGAAAACTCCGGATGAGCCCAAACGTTCACGTGCAACACTCCCTAAGTCATTTACCCCTCTCAACGCATCCCGTGAGCACATCCTAAATCAGATTAAGGGAAAAAACATCCTCAGATGGCCAAAACCCATGTGAGGTCCAGCCGAGAAGAGAGATTCTCAATTATATTTTCATTTCCATAAGGATCATGGTCATACAACAGATGAGTGCAAAGTGCTCCAGCGCGAAATTGAGAACCTCATAACTAAAGGGCATCTCAAGCAATTCATCAAGACCAATGATCGACAACAGAGAGGAAGAAGAAGAAATCAGTGGAGAATAGAGGAGGCGCTTATGAAGGACCCTTCAGTGATAAACACCATCTCTGGAGGACCTAGCGCCGGTGGACTGTCTAGCTATTCGCGAAAGGCCTATGCTAGACAAGTCAATCTTACCCAAGGACCTGCTAAGTGCACGAAAGTATCCACCTCTCTAGCTCTAGAGTTCGACGATGTAGATCTCGACAGAGTGAGCCTTCCACATGATGATGCCTTGTCATCACTTTGCGTATATATGCTTTCCAAGTCAAATGCATCTTGGTCGATACAGAAAGCTCGACCGACATCATTTTTGAAGATGCATTCAGTCAGATGGGGATCTCTAACGATAGAGTAAAACCAATATCTTCTCCTTTGTATGGCTTCACAGGTGCCTGCGCACTGGTGAAAGGAATCGCCCCCCTCACAATCATCGCAAGGGAAGCACCTCGTCAAGCGGTACACACTCGATTTCCTTATTCTCAAAGTCAAATCATCATGATATCTGGACATCCCAGAGTCAAGTCTCACCCCATCGGACATGACCATTGCTACGTATGACAGTTAAAAAGGTCTTCCATCGGGCTTACGCTTACACAGTGTAAAGCTTGACAGCGCCTCATTCAATTGGACATCAAGTTCGATTTTACAATAGTCCCAATTGAATTCTATGTGCTAGACATTGAAGCAGAAGCAGAAAATCTCCTGAATGGCCATACTTTTGTCCAAACTATTCATTCTTTTCAGATTCTTTCCTCCAGGTGTTGGAGTGTCTTTGAAAGTCATTTGATCCGCTATTAACAGAGAGGATTGCCAATGAAATTCCACGGAATGGAAAAGTAGACTGCCGTCGATTTTGGGACGAACGGGCCTCAACAAGCTACAAACAGTAGCTTCAACCTATCATTTCATCATGAAATTCCCTATGCCAATATGGGTTGGCTTTGTAAAAGGAGATCAGATCCTAGCCCCCAGGTGTTACGTGGCATCATGCAAAGCCGAAGAGACACTCTCCATTGATGACCAGCGAGACGAGAAAGCATTAAGATGCGCGGAGCCTGTAGAAGCTCTCGTTTCTAAACCAATCATAGAAGGAGATAAAGAGTGAAAAGTAAGGATTGGCTCAATTCTATAGCCAAGCATTAGAGACCAATTAGTCTCCTTCCTTCGATCCAACACGGACATCTTCGCGTAGAGCGTAGCAGACATGCCAGGCATCGATCTGTCAGTGATCACACACCAACTTTCAGTTGATCCCATGTTCAAACCTGTCAAGCAGAAAAAATGCCCTTTCACACCAGAGCGACAAATGGTAATCAAGAAAGAATTCGATAAACTCCTGGACGCTGGTTTCATCAAGGAAATTGACTACCCGAGTTTGAAGCCAATGTCGTTATGGTACCGAAAGACGGCTTAAACAAGTGGAGAATCTGCATCGATTACACGGATCTGAATAGAGCATGCCCCAAAGATAGCTACCCGTTGCCACGCATCAATACATTAATCGATGCTACGTCAGGTCATCAACTACGTAGCTTCATGGATGTGTTCTTCGATTATAACCAGATCTGCATGCATGAAGAAGACGTAGTCAGGACAACTTTCAACATGGATCAAGGCTTATTTTGCTATAATGCCCTTTGGGTTAAAGAATGCCGGCGCCACCTACCAAAGGTTAGTCGAAAAGATATTCAAATCCCTCATATGGAAGAGCATAGAAGTCTATGTCGATGATATGCTCGTTAAAAGCCTCCGAGTAGAAGATCATATTACCGATCTCTAACAATCTTTCAGCCTCCTCCGCGAATATCATATGCGCCTCAACCCTACCAAGTGTGCCTTTGGGGTATTGTCCGATAAATTCCTTGGGTTTATGATCTTGGAAAGGGGAATCGAAGCTAACCCCAAGAAGATTAAAGCCATTGAAGAAATGGTTACTCCTAGACGCGCCAAGGAAATACAAATCATGACAGGGCGAATCGCTGCCCTCAGCAGATTCCTCTCTAAGTCGGCCGAGGGCTGCTTGCCATTCTTTAAAGTGTTGAGAACATCAAAAATTTTGAATGGATGGTTGAGTGTCAAACTCCCTTTGACGAGCTAAAAGAGTGTCTTACGTCGCCACCTCTTCTCTCTAAGCCCATCCTAAAAGAAGACCTTTTTCTTTACTTGGCCGTTTTAGAATCTGTTGTCAGTGCAGTTCTAATTCGAGAGCAGGATGGTCGACAGCTCCGCATCTATTATGTGAGAAAAGTTCTTCAAGGAGCAGAACAGAGATATCTGAATGCGGAGAAATTGACATTTGCTTTGCTAATCGCGGCAAGGAAGCTCCGGCCGTATTTTCAGTCTCACACGATAATTGTGCTCATTGACAAGCCCCTTAGACGAATATTGCACAAGCTCGACCTTTCGGGTCGTCTCGTTTCTTGGTCATTAGAGTTGGGTGAGTTTGACATCCATTATCGTCCACGACCTTCAATCAAAGGGCAAACCCTGACAGATTTCATTGTTGAATGGACCTTCCCCATTGAAGACGAGGAGCCACTCCTCTCTGCCCAACTTGAATTATTCACTTGGACACTCTTTGTGGATGGATCGCCGAACATAAATGGGAGCTGTGCGGGGTTGATCCTCAATGGACCAGATGGCCTGACCATAGAATATGCTCTTCGCTTTGACTTTCAAGCTTAAAACAATGAAGCCGAATACGAAGCATTGATGGCAGGAATGTATCTTGCTCGTGCCATGCGAGCAATATCCCTATATGCTTTCAGCAATTCAGCACTTGTTGTAAAGCAGATGTCGGGAGAGTACAAAGCGAAAGATCCAAAGATAGCCAATTACCTACATAAAGCAAAAGAGGTAGCCAACACATTCAATCTCTTCAAGATCATGCAGATTCGTAGAGAAGACAATACTTCTGCAGATGCACTCTCAACGTTGGCCTCTCTTGATCCATCCGGTTTTGGCTACACCATCCACCTCGAACTTTTGCATAAGCTGAGCATTGCGACAAAGGAAGTTATACAGATCAAGCATGAGTCATCATGGATTGATCCCATCAAGGCCTACCTTCAGGATGGCACATTGCCTACCGATCGGAAGCGAGCCAGGATGTATTATACAAGCGTTCCTTTACACTTCCTTACCTTCATTGCCTCACCCATGAGAGGCCAACTATGCTCTGCCGGAACTCCATGAAGGCATTTGCGGACATCACTTGGGAGGACGAGCATTAGCACACAAGGTTCTTTGACATGGACATTATTGGCCAACAATGCATCGTGACGCTTTGGACTACACTAAAAAATATGATGCTTGCCAGCGCTTCTCCTTAATCCCCAGGCAATAATCACCAAGCCCCTTATCATCACTGAGTAGTCCCATACCTTTCGCTATGTGGGGAATGGACATCATGGGTCCTTTCCCCCCAGCTACAGCTTAGCACCGATTTGTAATTATGGGAATTGATTATTTCACTAAGTGGGCAGAAGCCGAAGCCCTAGCCACAATTACTGAAAAGAAGTGTGAAGACTTATTCTGGCATGCCATTGTTTGTCGCTTTGGAATTCCACGGGTGCTCGTCACAGATAATGGAAAACAGTTTGACAACCCAACTTTTTGGACTTTTTGTACTAATTTATCGATCGAGTAACGCTTCACTTCCGTAGCACACCCGTAGACAAATGGACAAACTGAAGTTACAAATCGCACACTTCTCCAAGGGAAAAAGAAAAAGCTTGACGATGCAAAAGGCTTTTGGGTTGAGGAATTGCCCAAAATCCTTTGGGCATACAATACGACGACAAGAACTCCTACAGGTGAAACTTCTTTCAGTCTATCATTTGGGACGGAAGCAGTAATCCCTGTGGAAGTAGGGTTACCCTCTCTTCAGCTCACATCCTATGACCCGATACAAAATGAAGAAGCTTTTCGAGCAAACCTCGATCTCTTAAAAGAGCGTCGAGAGCAAGTAGCTGTGCGATTAAGAGCCTACCAGCATCATTTTCCAAGTTCTATGACCAAAGAGTCCGACCTCACACATTTTGAATTAGTGACCTAGTCTTATGCCATATAGAAGCTTCAGCCACGCGTGAAGCCATTGGAAAGCTAGCCTAAACTGGGAAGGTCCATATAGAATATTCAAGAGGGGCGACCTCAGAGCCTATCACCTGGAACACATGGATGGGCAACCAGTCCCTCGAACGTGGAATGCCACCGATCTATAATGATACTACACACAAGCAAGCCTTGGGGGGGGGGGGCATATACTCGATCCACCCTTGCTTGATCATGCTTGTTTGAACTCCTAAATTTCTTTGAACTTATTTTAGATTCCCAGGCTTTGACAGCCAAGTCCAGTTTGCTTTATCGAATGTACTTCATCTTTATTATGAATGAAAACTGATTTGTGACTCACACAACTCAAGAATGCAAAAGAAAGCCTTGATTGCATTATAAAACCAAAAGTTGGTACAAGTTAGGCTTCAAGGCCATACAAAACAAAAGTTACTCCAAATGATTAGTTATGCAAGCAAACGCCTAGTCTAATTCTGTCGCTCAGCAACATTCTCTGGTAGCCCCATTGCAGAGTTCCCCTCAACCGTAAATGCTTGGGGCCTTGGAATTGTCCTAAAGGTTGGCCCAGAGGCTCCCAGGCTATGACTAACTGAAGGACTGGCTAAGGATCGGGAACTAGCAGCTCTCTTCCGCTCGGCCTCTTCCTTAAGAGAGTCCTCAGCAGCAACCTCACGAGCAAACTTATGCTCATAAAATGCTTAAATCAAAGTTGGGATGATCCTTCAGAATGTCACTTACACTCAAGATAACCATGAACCAATGCCCTCTTTGAATCACGATAGCGGTGAAAGTCTTAGATTTCTTGAAAAGTTGCACAGCTTGAAGAACGACTGTCGACTTCCCAGCCTCCAAATGACTAACTCGAGCTACCAGTTCGCTGTTCCGAGTAGCTACTTTGGAGTTGGATAGCCCTAGCCTTTCAACCTTTTTGCCCAAATCCTCAACTTTCTTCTCGGCTTGTTGACGAAAGTTATTCTCGATCAGTGTCTTTTTCTTCTCTTCATCCAGCATCTTATCCGCAGCGATCAGCTTCTCAGCGCCAATCTGCACCTGCGCCATCACTTACACGACAAAAGTTAGAATTAAAACAATCTTAGCCTTCAAATGAAGCCAAAGATAGAAATCAACCTGTGACATCAGATGAACCATCCCGTTCGTTGTATCAGTGGCGTCGTAGCCGGACAGAGTTTTGTGATCCAAAGGAATGATCGTATTACTAGACCAATCCCATGTTCTATGAGGAGATTTGAAAACAGATTCCTCAATGGATACCCCCCAGGCAGGACGATGATGAGTATCAGGACAAACAGAAGACGATGTAGCTCTGCTTCCAGCTCTACTTGAAGCCTTCCTTTTCTTAAAAACTTCTCTAGATTTGTCGACCGAAGACAAACCTAGGACGAAATCCTCTGTATGCGTCTAAATCACCTTTGGCTGGGACCCAGAGACCAGTGCGCCAAAGTCCAAATCTTGCACCTCTTCCTCTTCAGCGCCATGGATAGATGCAAGTTCATCAGGAATGATATCCCCAAGGACCCCCTGAGCATTAAACAACGGAGGACCTCCTTGTGCTCGCGATGACACGGTCTTTGCACACACGATGACAGTAAGACTACCGTTAAAAGGAAAACAAACATTTAAATTTTGATAAAAGCATTTACCGGGGTCATTTTTGCCCTCTTCTTCCTCGTCAAAATCTTGAGGCTCAGGGGAGAAGATGATGTCGCATTCGCGGAGCTGAGCGTTGCTCAAAGGGTATCTAGATTCTAAAGGCACAACTCTCTTAAGCTTCTTAATATGTTCGAGGTGACCTGACAAGTCTTTTTCTTTTAACGCATTACAATCTTTAGTCACACACTCAGGTATCCATACGTTGCAAACTTCATTCCGTTGGGACTTGGGCAATTTAACAAACACAAATTTCTCCTTCCAATGGTGATTTGACGATGGTGGGTGTGGAAATAAGTTAGCCTCGGCCTTTGGACGACGACTTAAGAAATACCAACCCACCTGCCTCGTAATTGTACATATAGTAAAAAACCATCTGAATACTCTAACTCTAGGCCTTAAACCAAGTTTATGGCATTGATAAATAAAGAAACTTAAGAAACGCCAGGCATGAGGCGACAACTAACCGGGTGCAAGTCTATAGGCATTCAAAACCCTAATAAAGAAAGGATGGAGGCGAACTCTAAAACCATTAATGAACATATCCCAATAGACTCCTATTTCATCAATAGTCATCATATTTGCTGACTCGCCCTCGTCCGGTAACCTGAGTTTTACACTTGGTGGGATCTCACATCGTTCCCGTAAAATCTTTAGGTCATAGCTACTAAGCTTACTTCTGAGCGTGTGGGCATCAAAAGGTGGAGGAGACCTAGCTCTCTCCGTTAGTACCTCCTTTGGGGGAACTCCCCTCGACTCTTGGAAAGGAATTAAGGGAACACCAACTTCTAAAAATAAGGGATCAAAAGATGGTTCTACCCTAACATCTTGGGCATCAGCATCAAAACCAGAAACACGTTCTCCAACTTTGTTTGACATATTTTCAAATCAAAACGAGAGACCTTAAAAGAAAACTAAAAGGAAAAGTTTGAAGCTAACTTGAAAAAGAAGAAAAACCTTTAAACTCTTTAGAATTCTCCTTTGAATGAAGCTTCTAAATCGACTCTCTCTCTCAACACCACTTAAGAAATGAGAAGTTATGATGAGGGTAAAAGGTTTTATCCCTTCTATAGAAATAACAGACTCATCTAACGGATGAGATCTCATGACCGTTAGATTACCCTGAACGCGTGGCAAGATACAGTAAAATGATTGGGGGAAAAATTACTTGTTTACCCCAGATGATGACTACAACATAGCCGAATAGAAGAGCTACTTTGGTCCTAGCCTCTGCTGAACAGATGAGCGCATTGCACCACACGCCTCTACTCTAGCCAAGTAGACGAGTTACTTTGGTCCTAGCCTCTACCGAGCAGACGAGCGCATCGGACCACACGCCTCTACTTTAGCCGAGTAGACGAGCTATTTTGGTCCTAGCCTCTACCAAGCAGACGAGCTATTTTGGTCCTAGCCTCTGCCGAGCAGACTAGCGCATTGGACCACACGCCTCTACTTTAGCCGAGTAGACGAGTTATTTTGGTCCTAGTCTCTGCTGAGCAGATGAGAGCATTGGACCACACGCCTCTACTCTAGCCGAGTAGACGAGCTATTTTGGTCCTAGCCTCTACCGAGCAGACGAGCACATTGGACCACACACCTCTACCCTAGCTGAGTAGACGAGCTATTTTGGTCCCAGCCTCTGCCAAGCAGACGAGAGCATTGGACCACATGCCTCTACCCTAGCCGCGAAGACGAGCACTTCACTGTGCCTCTACTCGGCCAGGCCGAGTAGACGAGCACCTCTGGCTGAGTAGACTGGCACCTCATTGTGCCTCTACTTGGCCAGGCCGAGCAGACGGCACCTCACATTCTTCTACTCGGCCAGGCTGAGTAGACGAGCATCTCACAATGCCTCCACTCGGTCAAGCCAAATAGACTACAGAGTAATACTTCCACTCGGCCGGGCCGAATAGAAGAGCTCTTGGTAGTGTCTACTCAGCAACCTATGATGCCCTTCCTTGGTCAGACCGAGTAAAACGAAGGGATCCTAACTATTAACAATGCTGAGTGGAAGATCTCTTAAATACCCAAGAATAATGATTCCATATTCTCCTCCAGAGAACATGGAATGAGGGGGCAAATGATGTAGGAGAAAAATATCACCCACGAGATGGTGCCACGTGTCACAATCTTGTGGTACCAAAACTGTCAAACCACTAATGGGGAAGTGGGAAGTCTTAACACCCACCATTATGGTAATAACTCCCCACTTAGTAGTATTAACTGACTATTAATGGAAGTAACCTCCCATGAACCTGGTAACTCCCAAATTAAAGGGAAATACTACCTACTAGGTAGAGGACTATATAAAAGGAGGAGAGAAAGGTGATGGGGGTAAGTGACTCTTAATCAGAGTTTATACTAAATCTGTCTTGAATTTATTCTGACTTAAGCATCGGAGATTTCCCGCCGGAAATCCTTTCAACGAGTCACCGGTGTTGTTTTTGCTGTGCAGGTCTATTCGCGAACGAGTTCCGGATTTCATCCACAACAGTCACAAAGCAACAAAAAAAAAACAAAGTACCTACACAACTTCATCTCTGTTATTTGAAAGTCAGTGATCATACAAGAGAGATTAAACAGTAGTTGCAGAGTTCCTTTCAAATTTGCCATTTCTTCATATAATCACAGATCTGCAGTATCCCTGGAACAAGTTCAAAAAGAAAGTGGAAGATGCAACTGCTCGTCTCTTCCCTCTCTATATAGCTAATTAACAAATGCGGCTTAGCAGCAGCTTTGACAAAAATTAAAAACTATACCCCATATCCAAAATTTAAGTACAAGAACAACAAGAAAGAATGTCAATAACAAAAGTACGACGATGGATGGAGCATCTCATGTGATGCTACTGGTTGTTTTTGGTAACCTTATCAACATTAGCACCCGCCTCTGGCGCTTCAGTGGAGGCAGTTACCACGGCGGCCACTTTTTCGCTCTTCCCCAGCACAATCTCAATCTGCAAGTCGTTATGAAAAGAGATATATACCACCCAAGTTAGAAAGAGGTGGTTCTTCTTGTTAGCTCACAACTTGGTAATTAGACATGCCATGTAGCAAGTAAACACTCACCCTGGCTTTTTGAACTAGTCGGCCTTTATTCTCATCCTTCATCCCCACGGTTGAAGTTAGTACCCCTGTCCAATTCCGCAAACATTATCAACAAGACCAATTAATAAGGGACTAACAGTACATCACATACCAACATATAAGAGTCTGATGAAAAGCTTCAAGAGGACTAAAACTTACTCTTCTCAGTAGCGAATCCGTTGTTCTTCAAAATCTCTGCAACTGTAACAACAGTAGTGATTGCTGCAATACATGCGAAGGTCGTCAGAAATTACAATTGTAGTATTAGTATCTTTAAGGCAGTGCAATATATAACACGGGGAATATGAAAGAAGGTTTGAGACAAGTACCCATGCCCAAAGCAGAAAGTTCCACCTCATTGTGCTGTTGTATGTACCTCTGCATCAAGACAGAAGTTTCTTAAAACTGATGCATGTAGATTGAGCCAATATATATGTTTTCGACAGGGGAATGGTAAAGCTTCAAAAGGAGCACAACAGTAGTAGCTAGCCTCTGTAAATTAACTCAGACGCACACCTTTAATTAACTGGTTGTAAGGGACACCTACTTTGATTTCCTTGTGTTGTTCTTTAGGTTTTTTGGAGTATTTTCGCGGGTCCTAACTTCTAATCTCAAATTGGCTTTCATAGTATACATACAATTGGCAAATAGACTCACTTCGTTTGTTCTTTTCAAGGAACTCATATGTTTTAACAAAGTTTCAACCAACAGAAGCTTAGTTGAAAAACAGACAAAGTTGGGTAAGCTGGGCGTATTTTAAGCTATGCATGACATAGCAGAAGCTTTTTGTAGGTAGGTACATCATAGAAGCAGAAACAGGTGTTTGTGATTTTTGAGAGTAGAGAATGGAAGATAAGGGAAGAGAAGAGAAAGGAAAAGAACCCAAGACAATTTTTCTTTCTCTTGTAAGTGAGTTCAGTAGGGGGAAAAAAAGTATCATTCCTTTTTATTTCTGCGTCCAAAAGCACATTTTTCAAATTCGATAACAAATTTCGCGTGCTTTCCTCATCTATTGAATACAGAAAATGTGAGACATGTCAAACATCATGGACGATGCAAAGAAGAGTGGCGGGTAGCTTACCTTAGCGAGATTGACGTAGAAGAAAAGAGGCTTCTTGGTGTTGGAGACCTGAATCCTGTTCTTCTTGCCATTAGTGTTGCTCTGCGCCTGATCATGAGCAGCAGCAGCAGCAGGAGCAGCAGCAGGTTTGACAGCATTCTTCGTTTCCCCTCCCGCTCCTTCTCCTCCCTCTGCAACAGCAACCTCTTCCACCATCATCTTAACAATTCTAACGGACACTTTATCTTCTTTAGTCAGTACTGTTGTTTTTGTAGAGCGATGAAATGGGGAGACAAATTCTCGAGACACCAGTGGAACCATTTGCCATATATGGCGGGTTGTATAGGGGGAGGGAGTGGCGAGGCACCCATCTGCAAAGGAAGCCAACACGTGGCTGTTTGACCAAGTTGCATTGAGCTAGACAGGATAGCAATGGTTGTCTGAAAACAACCGAGTATACACCACCACAGATGCAAATGCGGGTTTATTTTGGTAGGGAAATGAAGGAAGTGACCGAGAGAATCTCTGCGTCAACCCCTCTTCTTAAGACCCACGTAAGGCCGACATAGCTGATACACTCCGATATGCAAACCATCCAACAAGATTTGTAAAAACAGTAATAGATATGATGCGATACAATGGATGACTCTGATCTGATGATAAAAGAAATTTTAAATACTTAAGGTTTGCAATATTTGCGTGATAGATATGACATTTCAGTTACGGACGGCTCAGATCTAACGAAATTGAGAAGATTTTGAACAATAGTGGTTACTATTAAGGTTCTATTTTTCTCGCATTTCATCTAACTATTTTTTATCTCATGCGTTGCATACAAAAATATCGTATTTAGAATCAATTACTCCCTCCGTCCCTAAAAGAGTGATCACTTTTATTTTGCACGCATATTAAGGGCCCGTACGTTAATGGTATTCGTTTTTTGTTTTCATTTTCTGTTTTCGTTTTCATAATTTTCGTATTGAGTTAAAAAATTCATTCTTATACTTTTATTATTTTCACAATTGGTTTTAGCTACTTTTTTTGTCGGATTTGTGTACTAATATCATTTTCACCTTTTCAAATTTTATCCTTATTATTTCTAATGTATACCCTACATTTATGACAAAGTCCCCCCTGCCTTTTCCAACGAGCCGGCCTCATCTACGGCCGCCCCTTTCCAACAATCTTCCCCATCTACCGCCACCCTGCACATGTGCGACTTTCATGAATTCCAATTGATGACCATCTGAGCTTCAAGATGGGCGACTGCTAGACGGGCTTCAGGATGGGAAACTACCAGATGGATTCCAATCGATGAACAACCGGGCTTCAGCTACCAGATCGAGGCTCTTTACCTACCAGATCTCTTCAAGATGGACAACTTTCATGGATTCCGAAAATAATACACAAAGACATCGAGGCTCTTCACCTACCAGATTTTTTTTTTTTTGAAATGGTGTTATGGTGGTTAGATTGGCGATCGTGGGTTGCAATCAAAGGGTGGTTTATGGTGGCTGTGTGGAGTAATGGTGGTTTACGGTGGCTGTGTGGTGACGAAATGGCCGGAAGAAATGAGGTTTGAGTGTTGAGTGGTGGGCATGGTGGCTGTGGTGTGATTCTTTGTGGTGGTTCAGTGACGAGTCTGGATAAACACCGGTGGTGCATGGTGGTGCTAGGGAGGAGACGAGGTTTGAGTGTTGAGTACTGGTAGGCATGGTGGCTGTGGTGCCTTTCTTTGTGGTGGTTCAGTGATGGATCTGGACAAACGTGGTAGTGTATGGTTGTGCTAGGGAGGAGAGGGAGGGAGGGAGCAGGAAAATGTTGTGTCAGATTGTGAACCGACTTTTTTGCCTTTTTTCTGATATTGAGTCCAATTTTTTGGAAAAAGGTGAAAACACCCTTGGGGTGTTTTCACGAAATTTGCTACTGTTTGGATTTTTTTTATCCAAAACGGAATTGAAAAAGATTAAAGTACACAAAAAAAGCATCTTTTTATCATCATTACTAAAAACGAACACGAAAACGAAATTGGATAAACATACAGGCCCTAAGAATTTAGGTTTTGTATTGTATATTTTTCCCCTTTTACACTTTAGAGATAAGGGAGAAGAGAGTGAACCATGAAAGAGAAAATTGGTTGGGAGAGTGTTAAATGAGGAGAGAGAAATAGAATAAAAAGATGTAAAGTGGTGTGCCCGGAAAGAGAAAATTGGTTGGGAGAGTGTTAAATGAGGAGAGAGAAATAGAATAAAGAAAGTATAAAAGGGTAAATATGTAAAAATATCTACAAAATCTTTTCTAATTTGGAAGTGATCAATTTTTATGGGACGGTTCAAAAAGGAAATATGATCAGTTTTTTTAGGGACGGAGGGAGTATAATTTTGTCACGAAACTTGAAGTGGGGTCTTGGACCTAACAATCCATTTTAAGAAAACATAAAATGAGGAAAGGTATTCAGTAGTGGAAATTAACTTTGTTCATAGGGAAAATTGTGTAAAATACCCCTGTGGTTTGGGGTAGTTGCAAAAAGACCCCTCCCGTTACAAAATTGCAAGAAGACACTTAAGGTTTAAAAAGTGTTATATCCGTCAATAAATCCGTATGTTTTAACCGCGTTTGTGGTAAACGCGCCTGAGTGGCAAGTGTCATTGCTAAATAATTTTTTAAATGTCGTTTTTGCCCCTGGGTACCTCCTTGGACCAATATAACCGTTGCAAGCAAGAACCCTACGCAGGAAAGGATGCTCATAGAAAAATTGGTGCCAAAGAACTTTGTTCGACTTGATTTTTAATCTCAAATTGACAAATTAAGGAAATTGAAGGTATGAGACCCTGTTTTGTGTTCAAAGTAATTGTTTTCTTTTAATATTCTTATAGTTTTGTTTTCTTTTAATATTCTTATAGTTTTGTTTTTGCACACCAAGTGTTTGATGAAATGACACAATGGCTAGGTAATGTCTTCTTCAAGTTCATCTGTTCAACGTGGGCATATGGTTGACATAAGATATTCATGGAAGCTTTGTGCTTGTGGTAAGAGAGCTAAGATAAAAGTTGTTGAAGATGAGAAGAAAGCAAGCTGTGGGAAGCTTTTTTATGTATGTGACAAAGGAGAATGCAACTTCTGGGCTTGGTGTCAACCCTATAATGCAAGCCAAGATGATAGAAGAGGAACCATTGGGGGAAACTCTATGGGTTTAGGTGCTCAAATTTGTGGCTGTAGGTGTAATGAATTGGCTACCAAACTTGAAGGAATTGAAACCATTGTGAAGTTTATGAAGTTGTTTATTATTGGGGGATTTATGTGTACCTTTCTTATGTTGTTTAAATGAATATTTACAATGATCAATTACTTGAGGCATTGTTATGAAGATTTAATGTTTATGCATAATGGTTATGCTTGTGTAATGTTTAGGCTGCAAAAGTTTACAACATTTTGAACTGTACTCACAACACTAATCAAATTTCCAAAGTTAAATGTAATCCAAAATGCTATCCACAATATTCCAAAGCATAGTTTACTGTTAATTTCCAAATGCTGTACACAATGGACAATGACCAATGCTACAAATGGGCAATGCTACATTCTGCCCCCAAGGTTTTTGCTACAAAATGGACAATGCTGCTGTTTTACAAAATGGTCCTATATATACCACATTCTGCCCTTATCAAAATAGTCCAAAAACACTATCATTACTCCTGCACTCACTTCTGTCCCTTGTCTCTTGCAGCCTATTCTTTACTCATGTTCTTAGCAGCTTTGGCTGTTGATGTAGTGCCCTTGGTTACTTTTGATCCCCTTCCCAAAGCAGCAGCTGACATGGACCTTCCTCTGGTTGTGTCAGCCATGATAACTCCTTCAGTGCTACCTTGGGGCCTTAGATTGGTTGGAGTTGTTGGGGGCCTCTGACTTGTAGCTCCAGGTGGAACCCAGACAGCTCTTGTCTATGGCAACAAAAATAGAAAGACATATATTCTTAGAAACCATTTTTCAAACACCAAATCATAATCAATCTTTGCAGGAGTTCATCTGTAGCTATGAACCAGTTGTTTGTGGTCTTGGTGGATAAGTTGGCTGTGAAACAGCTGGCCTTGGTGGAGGAGTGGGCTATGAAATAGGCTGTGGCCTAGGTGGAGGAGTGGGCTGTGAAATATGTTGTGGCCTAGGTGGAGGAGTGGGCTATGAAATATGTTGTGGCCTAGGTGGATGAGTTGGCTATGAGACAGCATGTGGCCTTGATGGGGGAGTGGGCTGTGGGGGAGTGGGTTGTGGGGGAGTGGGCTGTGGAGGAGTTGGCTGTGGAGGAGTGGGCTGTGGAAGAGTAGGCTATGGAGTGGGCTGTGGAGGAGTGGGCTGCGGAGGAGTTGGCTGTGGAGGAGTAGGCTGTGGAGGAGTTGGCTGTGCTATTGATGGATTGGAAAGTCTTGTTCCCTAAAGAGTTAACATTAAAAAAACCATATGAATACATGATCCAAATTATTAAGAAACTTGATCCAAATTAAAGTTGAGGGGGCTTTTTAAAACATTAACAAAATATCATATGGCTTGTTGAGACATTAGTAAAACTTCAGGTGCCTCTTTGCAACACAATACATTATCAAGGTGTTGATTTGCAACCACAGAAGGTGTTTATTTGCAATAATGTTTTAACAATGGGTGCTTTTTACAACAGAGCAAAACACAAGAAGCAGACTTTGCAATAATGTTTTAACACTGGGTGCCTTTCTAATGCAGACTCTCAGTCCCTAAACATAATAGCACAACAAAAAAACACAGGCTTTGCATTACCAAATTGCACATGTGATTAAGAAAATACCCTTTTTCCTTTTGGCTGGAGTGACAGTACTGTCCACTGTCTTTTCTTTTCCTTTGCTTGTGTTGGACTGTAAGAAAAAGAAAACATGGCTCACATTAAGCAAATCACAAGAGTTTCATTTGGCCCAGAACATGTTAAAAGAGTAAGATAACAAAAATTTTACTGAGCCACACCTAATGAGGTTCTCTTATAAGTCTGGACTAGTCCTTTGCATGACCTTCTGTTGTGACCCCTCTCCAAGCATCTTGCACATGTGACATACTTCTGGCTCCTACCCACTGTAGCAGGATCTCTGGGCTCATCATCATCTCTTCTCCTAAGCTTTTTGAGCCTGCCTGGTGGTCTTCTGTAGCTAGGTGGAGCCAAAGCATCCAAACCAATAACCACCCATGCATCGTCACTTGGAACAGGATGTATCATACTGCCATAAGCTCCCAAATAAACATCCTTGCTATAGCAATTGTCTACGTATGCTTCAGGCCTCTCTCTGTTCACAAATATGGCAGCCACAACATGACAGCAGGGTATCCCAGTGAGATCCCACATCCTACAATTACAAGTCCTTGCAGCCAAGTTCACAATCCTAGTTTTATTAAAATGCTCCACTCAAACTCCAGCTTACCAGACCAACTTGAAAAACAGTTCCTAGCTTCTGCCACATTACACTCTAACTTCCTAACAATATTAGGACATATTGCACCCTCATATTTTTCCATCCCTTTCTTCTTTATCTGCAATCTGTTCATCAAATTTTTTCTTATCCATTCAAGCATGCTAACAATTGGCAAGTCCCTTGCTTCCATAATGTATGCATTAAATGACTCACTTAGATTATTCACAAGTGAATCACACTTGGCATGGGTACTAAAGTGGGATCTTGACCATTGACTGGGATGTAATGGTTCTAAATAATTCATAATTTCTCCATCTTTATCTAAATTCCTTAGCTTACCAATCCAGTAATTGAAATCATTAATTGTTCCTGCCCTGGCAGCATTCCACAGATAGTCCTTCACCTCTTTACCACCCCATTTCTTTTTAAAATTTGCATACAAGTGTCTCATACAAAATCTGTGCTCTGTGGTAGGTAAGAGATCCTTAAATGACTCCACCAAACCTTTCTGTCTGTCAAAAATAAATACCAATCTCTCACTACCCCCAAGATCATCAATCAGTTCTGTCAAAAACCAAGACAAACTATCCCTGGTTTCTGCCTCAACAACAGCTACAGCAACTAGGAACATGTTTTCATTCCCATCCCTAGCCACAGCAGACAACAATTGCCCACCATAAAGGCCTTTTAGATGACAACCATCCAGTCCAAAAAAGGGCCTGCAGCCTGCCAAAAATCCAATTTTGTATGCCTCAAATCTAACATACACCCTCTTGAAAACAGGTGCCAGATCTGGACTTGGCCTAATTGTCTCAACTTTGAAACATGTGTCAGGGTTGTGCTTCTGCAATGTTGCCCCATAATCCCACAATCTTGCAAATTGTGACTTGTTGTCCCCCTCTAATTGTTCTCTAGCTAACCTTTTTGCCCTATATATCTTATGCTTGCTTGCATTAGCAAACATTTTTCTATAAATTTCTTTCTTCATAGCCCCTACCTTCTAGTTGGGGTCATCTCTTAACTTTTCCTTATACCTCTGTGTAAGATACTTAACACTAATTAAATGGTTATTGTAGTCCCTCCCATAACTGTGATCTGGTCTAAAGGTCTTGATTTGCCATGTAGTGGTTCCCTGCATGGGAGAAGCATGAACCCTAAAGTCGCAGTTCTCATATTTGCAAACACAGGTAATCCTTTTGCTATCATTGTGCTGGTAGTCAAAGTCATACCCCTGTCTAATGCTCCAATCCTTAACAGCAGCTTTAAGCAACTCCCTATTTGGAAACATCAAGCCAACCTTCAATGTTGGCCCATCCCTATGGTTCAAGTCATAAGCACAAAAATCTGGCCACCTATATCCATCTTGATCTTCATCTGAGTCATGAACACTCCTCAGATCATCCTCTTCCTCACCCTCAGAATACCAGTCTTCAGGGGGATCATTGCTATGACCCTTCTGCTTAGGGTTAGTGGTAAATATGTCATCATCTCCTGGCCCCTCTAAATCTTCACCCAACTCAGGAATTGTAGGGTCATCAGGCTCTGCACCATCATCATCAGCATTCACACCACCATCATCAGTCCCTTCACCCTCAGCAGTTCCTTCACCCTCAGCATTCACACTACCCTCAGCTGTCAAACCACCATCAGTTGTCTGTCCACCAACAACACCAGTGTCTAACACACTCTCAGTGACACCAGCATTAGTATTCACACCACCATCAGTTTTTTGTTCACCAACACCAGTGTCCAACACACTCTCAGTGACACCAGCCTCAGTATTCACACCACCATCAACATTTTGTTCACCAACCCCAGTGTTCAACACACCCTCAGTCACACCACCAACATTTTGTTCACCAACCCTAGTGTTTAACACATTCTCAGTCACACCACTTTGAGTACCTTGACCAGCCTCAGTAGCTACACCCTGAGTACCTTGACCAAGATCAGTAGCTTCACCCCGAGTACATTGTCCTTGAATACTTTGCCCAACATGAGTAACTTCAACACCCTGAGTACCTTGCCCAGCATCAACAACATCCCCATCCCCTATTTCCACATCACCATCACCTACTGGTGTAAACCATCTCCTATTGCAAGGTGGGGAGGATTATTATCTACAACTGCTATGGGATCCATGCCCCTTATGACATATATGACTACATTGTGACCATGATAATGGTACAATGCATCATTTAAACCCCTATCATCAAGTATTAACATCAACCCATTGTTAAATGTCTTTCCAGGTATCCTATAAGTCATGGTGCTAGTAGCAGGTAATCCTAAACTCAAGCACATATCTAGAAGCTCCCGGTATGAAAGGTAACCAGGGTCACATTCAAACTATTCTACTTTGTCTCCAATCCAAGACCTATTGGGCCCCCCATGATGAATTTTAATGGTGATTTTGCCTGACATTCTGCCAATTGAAAAATAAAGGAATAATTTAATAGAGTACTTGTCTAACCTAAAGCAACCTTTTTAACACGTGAAATCATTAAGAAACAATAGGGTTCAATAAGGTAGGGTAAGGTTCAATATGGTGGGGGACAGAGGGACCACAAGCAATCAACAACACAACAAACTGAATAACTTTGTAATACAGAATAGGACAATCGGTTGCATGCATGTGAATTAACAGAAACATATAATACACAAAATCCCTAAGCAAGGCCGAAACCTTAGATTACATAGAAACCCTAGAAATTTAAAAAATCGTAAATTAACACTTAAACCCTATATTGCATAGAAACATTTCCCAATATCACGAATTAAATATATTTTCGTTTGTCAAAATCACGAGTTCAACATAAAAGCATTTCTCAAAATAATAAAATTACCTGGAATCGCACTTAGTTTCGTGTTCGACTTCATCTTTGGTTTCCACCAGTTCCAAATACTTCAGTTTATGACACCAATGTTCGATTTCATTCCTGATTTGTGTCTTCCTTGTAGACTATTTCACATTCTTTCAATTTGGTTTATGGGATCATATTAGAAAGTGACGGGTTGAGGAGAGAGATGGTGAGAATTCGAGTCAAATGTCTTGAGTATACTGTTTGCCAAACGAGACCAATGTGGTTATATACATGGGTAGTTTAGGGAATTCCTTAATTCTGTAACGGGAGTTGACGGATGTAACACTTTTTAAACCTTAGGTGTCTTCTTGCAATTTTTGTAACGGGAGGGGTCTTTTTGCAACTACCCCAAACCACAGGGGTATTTTACGCAATTTTTCCTTGTTCGTAATCAATGAAAAAGCTGAGCTAAAATAAACAAAAGTTAATTTAACATACCTTTTTGGGGGAAGAATGACCCACTCATAACTATTATTCAAGAATTATTACAAAGTAGATAATAGTAGTTAGATCCATTAGAATGAAAAGAACAAAACTTAGAGAACTAGCTATATGTTCACTGAGCAAATAAGAACAATAGTGAGCCTCCAGCAATTGAATTTTAGGACTTTGATATATAGCATAGTGTGACAATAAAATTTAGCGTCTAGAAATGTAAGAATAGGGAGGATAGTGGTGGCGTTCGGTGGGGGGAGCAGCATGCTAGAGTCATACCAAAACAACTAGAAGAGATTAGTAAAGACGTTGAGATCTTAAACCTTGAAACTTAACTTGTTAGAAAAATCGAACAATTCTATTTTGCATAATCAACCTATGTTTATTAGTTGTCAAATAAAGAAAAGTATACTCGTTGATATTAGTCGATAGAATAGATAAACAACATCCAAAAAATAGAGCGAAAAGATACTCACTTTTTTCGTTTGCATGTCATCCAAGATTAGTTTTATACCAAAAAACCCAACTGGATTCTGCATTAGCATAGTGTAGGTCAAGCACAATAATGAATAAAGGTGTAGAAAATGTCAAATATACATGTATAATGGTGTAGAAAGTAAAAAGGCTAGAAGTCATACCTTAGAAGAGTCCATTTTAAATGGCAGATGGAGAGAGCAAGATAAAATCACAGATCGATGGTAAGCTACATGTAGACTTAGACATCAAATTATAGACTTCACAATTTAATCGTGATTAGGATAGGTAATCTAATTTAGTGATAAGAAACATTGAAGGTTTTGGTGTGAGATCATATTTTAATATCAGTAAATGATAAAGGAGATAATTTAGAAAGTTAAAATGTGTAAATGTTTTTCAAAATAATTGTTGGCTTAAATTTGAATTGAAAAACCCATACAAAATTCGAATTGCTTTTTTTTTTATTTTATAGATGAAGGAAAGTGACAACAAAGTAAGAAATTACTCAATATCTAAATTAAAAAATAGTTAGATTATCTCCAAATGGTAAAAGGAGAGAATGTCTAAGTCGGCAATGATTTGGTAATATTCTCTCATTTTTGCCTTTACTATATGTATAATTAGACGTACAATAATATAAGAAAAACTGTAAGACGTGCAACCAAAATTAAAGAAAATTGGGAGCAAGTGAGGCTTTTGTTGAGAAGGACGAGAATGTTTTAAGAGTTGTGAGAGACAAATTACGTAAGAGGAATGTGAATCTCGCATAAGGGAATGAGAGATTTCGGGAAAAAATTATTCTCTTGAGAAGTGGAGGGAAATAATTGCTATTTGTCCAATAAGGGTAGGGTATTACCCAATCTTTTAAATTTAAAATGGATAAAAGAGAAAATATGATAAAAATGACAAATTTAAAGAAGTAAAGTTTTCAAATTATACCGGAACATAGAGACGGATTAAAAGAGAAAATTGTGATAAAACGTGTGATGATGGAGATAATTTAGTAATTATACCCAGAAAAATGGAATAAGAGATAATTATGACCTTACAAGAAACAATAATTATGGAAATGAGGTGCTAAATATTTTCAAACTTAAAATAAAAAACTAAAGCTACCAAGTATAATAATGAAAAATTTTGGCCATTTAAGAAAATGAGTTTTACGTGGTAGAAGGAGAGAAAATCTACATAGGCGATGATGTGACAAAATTATATCAATAATTATAATTAGATTACACCGCGCCATTATTATCACCGTCACATTGAAAAATTTCCTAAACTACAGGGTAAAGTGTAGCCCTCACCCTCCCTTGCGGCCATACCTCAAAAGTATGTCCACTCCCCAATCAGACCGGACCGGACTGTACCCTTGCTCTCGGTAGAATTGAAGGTATATGTTCCTGCAAAACTTCAATCAACTTTTGAAAGTGCAATAAAGTCTTCTTTTTCATTATTTAGGTGACAAAAAAAGTAAATATGTTGCTCTTCCGTATAAATTGTTAAATTAAGCATTTTCCTAGAGCGATAGTTCCACTTTTTTCCGGATATTAAATGACAAAAATACCACAAATACTTTAATGAGATATTAAAACTAGTGATGAATTGGCCCATGCACATCATTTTAGAGACAGAAAAAAGACGTAACGTAAAGCAATATAGTAGTACTTTTTTTAGCCTTCTTCGTTTTTGTTAATATTTTTTGTCTAATCTAAAATTATGCTCATCAGAAGGATAGTCCATTAGGTATAAGAAGCAAATCCACCACTTGTTTCTAGTTAATAACCTTGATCTGAATCAGCTTGAGGATAAAAGAATAAAGCATTTCAATCCGAGCTACGGCACAAAGACAAGGCTCCAGTTTTATATGACTCGTGCTAGGGCTGGGGACATTAAAACCCGTCGAGCCCTATACCAACGATGGCTTTCGGGCATTCTGAGCCCCCTCTTTTTCTTCCAAAAAAGGCGAAGGAGATGGGGTGGTTCAGAATGCTTGAAACGCTTAATGCAACCATCTCGACGCGTTGCACAAGTCAAGTAAGACAATTGTGAGGCTGAATTAAGAGGAAGACGATTCTTTCCTTATGTCGCATGACTGTAGCTTTTTATTTCAGATATTTGGACACATACGATATGCATGAATTCTCTCGATCTATTTGCCTAAAGTATCTATCTATATATATAAGAAGCTTTTAGAATCCTATTTTTTTGCACTTGCTTGTTTTTAAACAATTCTACCTCTCGTGGCATCTGAATAAGTAAGGATAGGTGAGCAAAGAAAACAATATACCTCCCCCATATTGGATTTCGATGACAATATTTTACATCTTTAACGCTTCATTTGGTTACAGAATCACTCTATTAAGCTCAACAAATAACTGTAACTGCACCAAGAGAAGAAAAATGTAATGCACATGTTCTAATGAAAAAAAAAATTGAATTGCACTGAGTGAAGAAAAATCTAAAATTAACACTTATTCTATAATAAAGTTTTTAATTTGATTGTCTAAATTGTTGCATCTTTATGTTGTGGAAATACGCCATATACATCAATGTTTATATCAGCATCACAATTAACAAATTTAATCATGAAGCTGTTGCTACAAATCTATTTATATATTAAAAGCTGAAACATTTGCTTAAAATTGTCATATGTAGGATTTTTGGGACTCTATCTCTGCGACAAGTAAGACTATTTAAGAGCATTCTCCTTCTGACACACAAGCTCCAACTTTGCATGTGGTAGTCCCCTAACTTAGTTGGTCTCTTTATTTAGAATCCAACTCGTCAGATATATAAAATTTAAGAGTCCTATTTGTTTTTGTATTCTTTTCTTTTCTACTCTATTTAACTCTTTATTATAATTTATTATTAAAAAATTTGTAGGTATAATTTATTATTAAAAATTGGTATGTACAATTTATTTAATATTTTAAAACTTTATATAATTACGAAACTAATTATACACCTTCTAAAACTCTACCTAATCAATATACTTATACATTATGTCTAAATTTTGATTATTAAAACCTTAAAAGTACTTTAAAATAATAATATAAAATCTCAAAAATGTAAAATATAAAAATCATACCCTACTTACTAATTCTTTAGTATGATCATTGGCTCGACTTTTCTATGTAACTCTTTACTATAATTTATTATTACAATTCATATGTATAATTTATGTAATATTTTTAAACTTTATAAAATTAAAAAACTAATTATACGTCTTCTAAAACTCTACCTACTTCAACTTTGTATGTGCTAGTCTCCTAACTTAGTTGATCACTTTATTTAGAGTCCAAGATTCAAGAATCCTATTTGTTTTGGTATTCTTTTCTCTTTCTACTCTATTTAACTCTTTACTTTAATTTATTATTAAAAAATTCGTAATATATAGTTTATGCAATATTTTTAAACTTTATAAAACTAAGGAAATAATTATAAACTTTCTAAAACTCTACCTAATTAATATACTTATACATTAGGCCTTAATTTTGATTATTAAAATCTCAAAAGTACTTTAAATTAACAATATAAAATCTCAAAAATATAAAATACGAAAAATCATACCCTACTTACTAATTGTTTAGCATGATCATTGACCCAACTTTTGTAAATTTTATAAATTAAAAAACTAAATCTACTTATTTTAAAGCTCTATATAATCGAAAAAGGCTTCATTTTGGACTATTAACTTCTTAAAAACACTTAAAACAAATAAAATAAAATCTCGTAAATGTAAACAACGAAAATTATGTATGAAAATAATGATTTATCTTTACAAATTAAAAGGTAAGCTTTTCATAGCGAATATTTTCATTTTTACCCAAATTTTTTAGCTAGGCAAAACATCATCCTATTTGTTTTGGTATTTTTTTCCTTTTTAATGAAATCGTATTTCTCCATAAGTTTTATTGTAACTTTCGTCTTTTTGCACCAATTTTCTTAAAATCTAACATGTTACGCACAATATGAACACATATTTAGAACCAAGTATATTGGATCTCCAAGGAAAATTAAAATCAATTGAAGAATAATTTGTGACAAGCTGAGAATAAATTTGTACAATAAAAGATTTGAAAAGATAAATTAGTTATAAGAATATTTTACCCTTCATAAATAACTACAAAAGGAGAGAAGCCTGGGTAGCCCCAGGATGGTAATGGTATAACCGAAATATCAGTGCTAGATGTAAGAGTGTGAGGGTGGTAATATATGCAATTATATGAGTGATCAGTCATGCTAATTACGATAGTGGTAATTGTTGTGGTAGAATTGGAATGTTAGTAGTGAGATTTGGATTACGTAGTGACAACATGTGGCTGTAACAATATTGGCGTGTAGTATGTTGATGCTTATGGTGGTGATAATCATAAATAAACGGTGGTAGCGCAAGAGGTGATGGTTATTGTTAGAGCTGTTGTAGCGGTAGCACTAAAGTGTTTCGAGGTAATATTAATTTGCATTACAGTATTGATTGATAAGTTATGATCTAAACTGGATTGAACAAGTGATGAACCTAAAAAAACTGACAATAGAAACATGAAAGTGCACTGACGAGCAAAATTCATGATATGATGAAGGTAACTGCATTTGTAGTGGCAATTATAGCGCTAATTAAGGTAGTTGGAGGTAGTGTTAGTGTAGTATTCATAGACGGGTTAAGGCGAGAATCTTATGCAGACAAACGATGAACTTAAATATAGTAACTTGAAGGTGCATAAATTATATCCAGGATTAGAAGCCGTAAATTTTTTCTCCCTAGAATGACTTTTATCTTTCAATTTTGATTTTGGTCTCACATTCTGATTCTTTAAAGTTTCGTTAATTAGGCAAGACGATATTTTTGTGGTTAATCACTTTCTAGCCCCTGGCTACACTAATATAATATTCCAATGGTATTTTTATTAACTCATGTTAGCAACACTTTAATAAGTTATGTATAGATAGAAACACTTTCAATGTCATTTTTCCTTTTCATTATGCACGGGACAAATAACATACACAAAGAATTTCTCATGAAGAAAGAAGGTGAGTGAATTTGACATTTATGCTTATAGGAAGATTGAGAGGTTCATATACACCACTAGTAAATAATGTTAGTCATATGGTTGGATAACCTAGGCTTACATCTTGTTTTGATGATAACTACACATTGATTATGTTCTAATGTGTGTTTTGAGTGTATTCTTAGTAGGCATATACATGCACACTCATGAAGACACATTTGAGAAGTTGGATAGATGGATTGAAGCCAAAGAAGCTTAAAGTTATAGTGGACATACTATGGAAGCTTCATCAAGTCCTATGTCAAAGAGCAAGAAAGAATGCAAAGGCTAAGTTACTACGATTATGATTGATCTTTACTATTATGTAACTAGTCTTGGTTTGATGGTTGGATTGATGACTATGACCTAAAAAGACCTTAGGACACCTTGTGCATTGCATGTGAGTTCATAACCTTTCACACAAGTGTGGTTCTTGAAAATGAGTGAACTTTGGAGCTCACTCAGATTTTCTCAAAAACTATTTTGGTGCCAATCTTTTCATATCTTGATAAAACTTTTCATTAGCTTTCCAACGCAAAAAAGGCACCTCAATTCGATTTTTCTAGAGAAAGTTATGCCCAAAATAGGAAAGGGGGTTCCGTGAGGCAGCCAAAAGGCAGTAGGGTAATACAGTCGACTGTATTTGAATCCAGTCGACTGCATTGGTCAAAATTTAGCTCCAACGGCTATTTTCGAGGACAAAACTCCAACAGCTATTTTAGGGGGAATCCAGTCGACTGCAATGACAGTTTTGCTCATATAATACCTCTAACGGCTATATTTCATTTGCCCTCTATATAAATGGTTTGGGGCTTCTTCATACACCATGGAAACCACATTCTAAGCCTCCATTCATTAGAGAAACATCAAGGCTCATAGATTAAACTTCTCTCTCTTCATCTTCATGATTTTACATCATTAAAGAGAGCATCTTTGTGAGCAATTCTTTGATTGAGAGTGAGCATTCTTCAAGTCATCAATTCTCTCATCTCTCTATTGTACTAGAGCTTCATTTGTACTCATTTCCTTTCAAGAGGGTTTCTTTGTACACATTTGATCTTTGTAAAAGGATTGTGATCAAGGCTTGGGTTTGTCAAGTCTTGAGTGAGCTTTGTGGATTCAAGGCTTGTGCTTGGTGTGGGGATATCACCAAGTGTTGTAAGGGTTTTGATCTTGACCCGGAAGAAGATTGTTGCTAGTGGATTCTAGTGCTCTTGCAAGGGACTTCCTTGAAGAGGTGGATGTAGACTTGAGGGTAGTTCAAGCCGAACCATTTAAATCTCCTTGTCAAGTATCTCTAACTCAATATCTTTACTTATTGTTCTATAATTGCTTGAGATTGTGTAGTTAGCATCTTCATTGAAATATTTCTTGGATTGATTAAGTTTCATGATTGTGTTTTGTTTAAGTTCCCCATTAATTTTTAAAAACCATATTCACCCAGTTTTATTGGTTTCAAATAAGTTATAACACTCTTTACTAGATTAAACTCACAAAAAGCCGAAAGTGATGGTACAAATAACTAGCTTTTTTAATCATATTGGTTCTGGATATATAATTGATACATACGAACAATTATATCTACAAAGCTCCAAATATTAAACTAAAAAGTTTAAATTCAGTTAAATAGTAGTACGAGATTGTTGTCATATGTCGTCGCGAAACGTTAATGAAAAGGCATCCTAAGTTTATAAGACTTTAATTTTAATTGTAACGTTCACATCTTATTCGTGAGTAAAAACTAATCATATTTAATCACGCATTCTACCTTTGTTGCTAAGGTATGCTATTATAATGCTAATTTTTCAAAAGTTCTATTCAAAGGCAATCTTCTATATAGTAAATTTATTGCTTGCAGTTCAAACAATAACAGTTATAAACAATTTATAAAAACACCCTATAAAAAATATTTTTAAAAAGTTAGGAAAATTGACAGTCAGGTAAAATATCTATAGATGTAAATATTAGACAATATTTAAGAAATTAAAGAACGCCCCCTGCGTTGCACGGGTCCTTTAGCTAGTTGATTTATATTGACATAATCAACAGCATATTTAGTACTATTAAATCACTTCTGTAGCAACTTCTATTAATATTTTACAACTGTTAATTTTTCTAACTCTCTAAAAATATTTTTTATAATAACTGTTATATATTGTTTGAACTGCAGACAAAAATTTACTATATAGAAGATTGTCTTTGAATAGAACTTTTGAAAAATTAGCATTATAAAAGCATACCTTAGCAACAAAGGTAGAATGTATGATTAAATATGATTAGTTTTTACTTACAAATAAAATGTGAACGCTACAATTAAAAGTCTTATAGACTTAGGATGCCTTTTCATTAACGTTTTGCGACGATATATGACAACAATCTCGTACTACTATTTAACTGAATTTAAATTTTTTAGTTTAATATTTGGAGCTTTGTAGATATAATCATTAGTATGTATCAATGATATATCCGGAACCAATATGATTAAAAAAAGTTAGTTATTTGTACCATCACTTTCAATTTTTTGTGAGTTTAATAAGATGTGAATGTTACAATTAAAAGTCTTATAGACTTAGGATGCCTTTTCATTAATGTTTTGCGATGACATATGACAATAATCTTGTACTACTATTTAACTGAATTTAAACTTTTTAATTTAATATTTGGAGCTATGTAGATATAATCGTTAGTATGTATCAATGATATATCCAAAACCAATATGATTTTTTTTAAAAAAAAATCAGTTATTTGTACCATCACTTCTGATTTTTTGTGAGTTTAATCTAGTAAAGAGTGTTATAACTTATTTACTTGTAGTGTATATGAACCTCAATCTTCCTAAAGCATAAATGTCAAATTCACTCACTTTCTTTCTTCATGAGAAACTCTTTGAGTATGTATTTGTCCCGTGCGTAATGAAAAGGAAAAATAGTATTGAAAGTGTTTCTATCTATACATCACTTATTAAAGTGTTGCTAACATGACTTAATAAAAATACCATTGGAATGTTAGATTAGCGTAGTCAGGGGCTAGAAAGTGGTTAACCAAAAAACGTAGTCTGGCCTAATCAACGAAACTTTAAGAAATCAAAATGTGTGACCAAAATCAAAATCGAAAGATAAAAGTCATTTTAGAGAAAAAAAAATTACTGCTTCTAGTCTTGAATATAGTTTGTGCATCTTCAAGTTGCTGGTAGAACCAACTTAAAGTTATTATGTTTTTATTTAAGTTCATTGCTTGTCTGCATAAGATTCTCGGCATAATCCGTCTATGAATACTACACCAACACTACCTCCAAATACCTTAATTAGCGCTATCATTGCCACTACAAATGCAGTTACCTTCACCACATCATAACTTTTGCTCATTAGTACACTTTCATATTTTTATCGTCAGCTTTTTTAAGTTCATCACTTGTTCAATCCAGTTAAGATCATAACTTATTAATCAGTACTGTAATGTAAATTAATATTACCTCGAAACACCTTAATGCTATCACTACAACAACTCTAACAACAATAATCACCTCTTGCACTACCACCGTTTAGTTATGACTATCACCACCACAAGCATCAACATACTACACGCCAACATCGCTACAGTCACATGGTGTCATTACATAATCCAAATCTTACTACCAACATTCCAATTCTACCATAGCAATTATCACTATCGTAATTAGCATGGCTGATCACTTGCATAATTACATATATTACCACCCTCACAATCTCACATGTAGCACCGACATTTTGGTTATACTATTACCACCTTAGGGCCACCCAGGCTTTTCTCTTTTTGTAGTTTTTTATGAAGGGTAAAAGATTCTTATAACTAATTTATCTTTTTCATCTCTTTTATTCCACAAACTTATTCTCAGCTTGTCATAAATTACTCTTCAATGAATTTTAATTTTTCTTGGAGATCCAATATAATTGGTTCTAAATATTTTGTTCATATTGTGCGTAACGTGTTAGATTTTAAGAAAATTGGTGCAAAAAAGTCAAAAGTTACAATAAAGCTTATGAAGAAATAAGATTTATTTAAAAAGGAAAAAAAATTCCAAAATAAATAGGATGATGTTTTGCATAACTAAAAGATTGAGGTAAAAATAAAAATATACGCTATGAAAAGCTTACATTTTAATTTTTAAGGATTAATCATTAATTTCATACATGATTTTCATTATTTATATTTGCGAGATTTTATTTTATTTATTTGAAGTGTTTTTAAGAAGTTAATAGTCCAAAATGAAGCCTTTCTAGATTATGTAGAGCTTTAAAAGAAGTAGATTTGGTTTTTTTTAATTTTATAAGATTTACAAAAGTCGGGCCAATGATCATACTAAAGAATATGTAAGTAGGGTATGACTTTCGTATTTTATATTTTTGATATTTTATATTGTTATTTTAAAGTACTTATGAGATTTTAATAATCAAAATTAAAGCATAATGTATAAGTATATATATTAGGAAGAGTTTTAGAAGGTTTATAATTAGTTACTTAGTTTTATAAAGTTTAAAAATATTGCATAAATTATACCTACAAATTTTATTTATAATAAATTAAAGTAAAAAGTTAAATAGAGTAGAAAATGAAAAGAATACAAAAATAAATAGGCTTCTTGAATCTTGGACTCTAAATAAAGAGACGAACTAAGTTAGGGGACTACCACATGCACGGTTGAAGCAGGTAGAGTTTTAGAAGATGTATAATTAGTTTCTTTATAAAGTTTGAAAATGATGCATAAATTATACCTACGAATTTTTAATACTAAATTATAGTAAAGAGTTAAATAGAAAAGTCCGGCCAATGATCAAACTAAAAAATTAGTAAGTAGGGTATGATTTTCGTATTTTTTTTTTGAAATTTTACATTACTATTTTAAAGTACTTTTGATGTTTTAATAATCAAAATTAAGGCATAATGTATAAGTATATTGATTAGGTAGAGTTTTAAAATGTGTATAATTAGTTTCTTAGTTTTATAAAGTTTTAAAATATTGCATAGATTATACCTACGAATTTTTTAATAATAAATTATATAAATAGTTAAATAGAGTAGAAAAGAAAAGAATACCAAAACAAACATGATTCTTGAATTTTATATATCTAATTCAAAAAAGTTGGACTCTAAATATACCACGTGTAAAGTTGAAGCTTACGTGTTAGAAGGAGAAGACTCTTAAAAAGTTCTACTTGTCGTAGAGATAGAGTTTCAAAAATCTTACGAGTTGTAATTTGAAGCAAAAGTTTCAGCTATATATATATATATATATATATATATATATATATATATATATATAGTCACTGCCGGCATGCAAGTTTAACCAGTCTGAATTGAGGGCCGGCTGATACGTGGATCGGAAAGCAAGACATCATTCTCCCTTCACCATCTTTGTTATGATTTCAACTGTTATATATCAAGTCGCCTTGATCAAGTCAAGTGCATGTTTGTTGATTTTAGCTTCAACCCAAATAATAAAAGGAATAGCCTGCAACCCTCATTATCCAACTTGTTTCCGCACTTGCACTCTCTGCTTGGGATCTTGTCTCACCAGCAAAGGCACCAGACATGATGATGTTTAGGCTTAGGAGCCCCTCTCTCTACCTCTGTTGCATCCTCTTTTGTGCAAGCCTTTTGACATCAACTTCTGGCTTCACAAATGAGACAGACAAGCAAGCGTTGCTAGCAATCAAGAATCAGATTCTCGAGTATCCCTTCGAAGTTTTGAGCTCGTGGAACGACTCTATCCACTTCTGCAACTGGCAAGGAGTTTCATGCAATCTTCGGCATCAAAGAGTGACCCTGCTCAGCTTGCCTTCCTTGAAATTGACAGGATCGGTGTCTCCTCACATAGGCAATCTTACCTTCCTTAACGCGATCAACATGGTGAACAATAGCTTGCACGGGAACATCCCTGAAGAGATTGGCAAATTGTATCGCCTGCAGCATCTATCACTCTCCTTAAACTCCTTCCAAGGTGAGCTACCATCAAATTTGACTCATTGCAAGCGGATCATAACCATCCACGTATCTCGTAACAACCTCGGAGGGAAAATTACAAGCAATCTAGCCTCTTTGTTAGGGTTATTTGATTTGCGCCTTTCACACAATCATTTCGTAGGACTAATTCCATCTGCACTGGGAAATCTCTCCTCTATCCGTACACTTGAACTGCTTAGTAACAATCTAGAGGGAGGCATTCCTCCTGAACTTGGGCAGCTTTTGAACTTGGAGGTTGTCCAGTTGTCGGGTAATAACCTCTCCGGTGTGGTTCCCCCATCCCTTTACAATATCTCGTCAATCAAGACCTTTGCCCTAACTCTTAACCGGCTTCATGGAAGCCTCCCATCAGACTTGGGCTTGACGCTACCAAATCTAAGAACCCTCCTGTTTGCGGACAACAAATTTTCGGGACCTTTTCCACCATCAATAGCAAATGCTACAGGACTAGTACATTTTGAAATTGTTGGCAACGATATTACTGGGCCAGTACCAAAGAACCTGGGAAGCCTTCAGGATCTAAAAAAGCTAAAGCTGGGTGAAAACAAACTTGGAACCAACAAATCAAATGACTTGAGCTTCCTTGATTCCTTAGTCAACTGTACCCATCTAAGTCAATTGAGCATAGGAACAAATGGGTTTGGAGGTGTGCTTCCTGATTCGCTGGTGAATTTGTCTACAGAGCTCACCCTACTGCGGCTAGAGGGCAACTACATATCAGGAAGCATGCCACCAGACATTAGAAACCTCGTCAACTTGGAATATCTAGCATTGGACAACAACATGGTTAGCGGCAACATTCCTGAATCCATTGGGAATTTATTCAAGTTGATAGAAGTATACATGCACGGGAATTTCATTTCAGGAAAACTTCCATCATCCATTGGCAACATTTCTGAATTGAGTGTTCTTGCTTTGGAGGTCAATATGCTTGAAGGTAGAATACCTTTATCATTGGGAAATTGCACAAAGCTACTAGCATTGGATCTCCAGTACAATCAGCTAATTGGTATGATACCCGAGCAAATTGTTGGGCTTTCTTCCCTGAGTCAAGCTCTCTACTTGAACCAAAATCGATTAACAGGACCACTACCATTGCAAGTGGGTAACTTGAAAAACCTCGGGTCATTAAGCATTTCAGGAAACAGATTGACGGGAGCAATCACAAGCGCTCTTGGTGATTGTCAGGTATTGGAATTCCTTGATATGCATGATAACCTTTTCGAAGGTACCATCCCATCATCATTGGAGCAGTTAAAGGGCATTAGAGTTCTAGATCTTTCTCGCAATATGTTGTCTGGCCAGATTCCAAAATTTTTAAGCGAGCTTCCACTGGTTGAATTTCTAAACCTTTCATACAATGAGCTTGAGGGTGAAGTTCCAACTGAGGGTGTGTTCAAGAATGTGAGCGCGTTTTCCATTGCTGGAAACATGAAGCTTTGTGGAGGAAATCAAGCATTGCAGTTGTCTGCATGCCCTGGAAAAGTCACTGCAGATAAGAAACGGAATCATTTCCCTCGTACTATATTACCTCTTGTAACTAGTCTCCCAGTAATTCTGTTGCTGGCTTGTGTTCTTGGGATTATTTACCGATTAGTGAAGGTCAAGCAGCAAACTTATCCTGCCTCACTTTGGCAAGATGAGCATCCAAAGCTCTCGTATGCAGAACTTCATAAAGCCACTGATGGCTTTTCCTCGACCAATTTGATAGGTGAGGGAAGCTATGGCATCGTCTATAAAGGGATCCTTGCTGCTAATGACCAAATCGTTGCAGTGAAGGTACTTAACCTTGAGCAACATAGAGCTGATAGAAGTTTCTGCAACGAATGCGAGATACTAAAGAATATTCGCCACCGGAATCTCATCAAGATCATCACATCTTGCTCGAGCATTGATCATAATGGCAATGATTTCAAGGCCTTGATTTTCGAATACATGCCAAACGGAAGTTTGGATAGCTGGCTACATTCAACTTCACCCGAGCAGATGCGGAGGAAAAGCTTGAATCTACTCCGAAGGATAGGCATCGCAAGAGATGTCGGATCCGTTTTGGAGTATCTTCATCTTCACTGCGAGACACCAATCATTCACTGTGATTTGAAACCAAGTAACATACTTCTCGATGATAAACTTTGTGCGCACATCAGTGATTTTGGACTAGCAAGGTTTCATCTAGCCCCCATGACTACGTCAAATGATTCCGAGATGAACTCAGCCACCATTAGAGGGACTGTTGGATATATTCCACCAGGTAATAGTAATGAACTTAACCTCCTATATCCATCGAACGATAGAAGTCTACATTTTAACCATTTGTACATTGTTTCGTGTTGTAGAGTATGGTAACGGTGCAACCCCATCGAGGCAAGGCGACATGTACAGCTATGGAATTCTACTGCTTGAAATGTTTACAGGAAAAGCGCCCACCGACGCCATGTTCACAGCCAACTTCAGCCTCCACTGCTATGTCAAAGAGGTTCTCCCTGGTCAAGTAATGCAAATTGTTGATCCCCATATTATAGAGGAAGAGAAAGATGGATCCAACAATACCCAGGAAAACATGAACAGAAATGTCTTGAGAATGGAGGTCTGCATGGCGTCACTCTTTCAACTGGGACTCCATTGCTCTGCTGAATCTCCAACAGAGAGAATGGATGTTAAAGATGTGAACTTGGAGTTGCGAAAGATTAGAAATGAATATGTGGGGGCAGCTGATAGGAAGAGCCAACAAAGAGTTACCTTGGAGTTGCCTAATATAATGTAACTTAGCCTTGATCAGAGATAAGAGTACATGGACTGGCTTTCGAGTATGAATTTTGTCTTAGCGAAAGGGATAGATAACATGTTTTAAAGGTGCGAGGGCCTTATGCTTCTCGGGGTTCCAAATAATGAAAAATAGTAGTATGTTTCTTTATTCAATTCTCGGTCATTGCTCTCGCTCTCGCTTTACATGTCACACTGTAATTATGAAATACGAGTCAACTTTATTGATTTCACGCTCTCGCTTTTTGACTCATCCCAAGGTCATCGCTCAGCCAAGGGGTACAAAATTATGCACAAGGAAAATTTGAAACCTGAAATCAAGTGTGATAGGGTTAAAAATACATGTCCAGCTAGTTGTTGACACGTGGCGGAATTAACTTATGATTAAATTTGGGTCCCGTATCAGAGAGATGCTCTACTGATAAAGTAAGAGTCCTAGAAGAATATTCATGTTATCAAGAAGGAGTTATGATGTGATCCACAAGGATCCTAAGATGATCTTAATTGATCCCAAGACCTATTTGATAAGAGTTGCAAGGTAATTGAAACTCTAAAAGCTAGTCCTATATTAGAGAGAGATCCCAAGGTACGTGGGAGAGGTTCACCCAGACACACCCAGTGCATTACTGTTATTCAGAATTTTACCCCTGTAGCGATGTTCTGACTTTAGTATCGAAGCTTTCTTCGCCGGAACACCCCCTGGCAGTCACTCCGTGTTCTCTTTTGCAGGTTCATTCCCGGTCGTGATTCCTTATTTAGTTTCAAGCAGCAGCATTTTGGCACCATCCATGGGACCGACAGGGTACATGGCCAAACAATCATCTTCCAACACATCTCCAATAAGATGCTCAACTTGTAATCGGCGAGCACGATTCAGTGGCACTCGCCGAGAGGACCGTTCTCGTGATCAGTGTTAGACCCCGCCTCACCGGTACATCGAAGGCGACCATGTCAATGTAACCTCTGTTACACCGTAGATGAGTAACGGTTCTCAGAGAAGTCATTCCCCGACCCCTACGCTGAAAAGGGGAGACGTTCCTCACCATCTCAGCTGAAAACTTTTTAAGACACCAAACGTGGATCTGACGAAGGAGATTCATGAGCTTAAAAATGTGGTTAACACTCTGTAGAGAACACTCGAAGTTGTGGCTCACACGCCATTTAATAACTAGACTCACTTATATTCAAGCGACCTCCGTCTCAGACTAAACTCAAGGTCAAGTTATAGTCGCAGGTACAGATCAGAGGCTGATCCAAGCTATTAGCCAAAAAGGAGACTAAGGGGCATGTTACAAGAAGCAATTCATGTTACCGGTGAGAGGCCTCGATAGAGGACAGCACAGATTCAACCCCCATTTGAGGCAACAAATCTCGAGGCCAGCAGCATTTGGAAGGAGGACGTCCCCGAGGATGGACTCATAAAGATACGGGAAGTACGCCCCCAAGGACGAAATTCTTGCAAAACGATCTCTGGGCCTCGCCCATAGAGATTCTCTCCTCCAAGGGGAGATTCTGGATACCCTTTATCCGAAGCCATCGAGAAGGTGAGGTTGCCTCCCAACTTTAGGATGCCACAATGTGACCTATTTGATGGAAGTAACCCTGGAGAACATGTCTACCAGTTCTAGACCAACATGTTGCTCCTCCTAGTCTCCGACACTATCATGTGTCGCGCTTTTCCAACCACCTTGAGAAAGGCTGCGCATGCATGGTTCAAGTCCCTACGACCAAGGTCTATTCACTCATTTGATCAACTTTTCGATCTTTCTTAAAAAAAAATTTGTGAGCAGCCGCACCAGAAGGAAAAACTATGCAAGTTTTCTCAACGTGGTGCAGGAAAAGAATGAATCTTTGTCACATTATTTGGGGCGGTTCAATTCAGTGACCTTAGATATTAACAATTTGGATTAATCGATAAAGTATATTGCCTTTCTGTGCTGTCTCTGACCATATCCAAATTTGTATTTGCAGTCAACAAAAGTCCTCTCGGGAGCATGAGCGCACTGTTGGATAAGGCTAACAAATACATCCAAGCCGAGGTGTATTTAGAGACGCATATTGAACATCAAAATGATAACAGGCAAGAGCAAAGGATAATGTGCCTGGGATAATAGTTCTAGTGGCGGGAGAAACTCTAAGCGCTCGAGGCGAGACTATTAGCACCCCTATGAAGAACCTGACGCCGTTGAATATCCGACCGTCATGGATTCTGCTCAAGATAAAAGATAAGGAGATCCTAGAACGACCAGACAAAATGATCATGGCCATACCACCGATATCACAATGATCATGGCCATACCACCGATATCACAATGATCATGGCCATACTACCGATAACTGTGAGTCGCTCAAGCACGCTATTGAGGCCCTTATCAAGCATGGAAATTTGAAAAAATATGTTACACGAAGAGACGACAGAAGATAAGCGACTCCCATAGTGTAAAGGGAAGTGTGTATGCGAGAGAAGTGTGTATCACTATTTGCAGGCACCATCAATACCATTTCGGGGGGATTGCAGCTGGAGGCTCATCTGAACAGGGGCGAAAGGCTTATGCGAGAGAAGTGTGTATCACTATTTGCCCGTCAGCAAAGAGGTAAAAGACAAAGTCGATGCTTATAATCTCTTTTTCTAAAGAAGATGTTGGGGAAATAAATACGCCCCATGACGACCCACTAGTAGTTACCCTCTAAGTGGGTAATTTTGACGTCAAAAGGATCTTAGTGGACAATGGAAGTTCGGCAGAAGTACTCTTTTATGAGGCATTCCAGAGAATGAACATCTTGTCCGATCGACTACGCAAGATAGACAGGCCTTTTTTATCGTTTCTCCAACCACTTCGTGGTGTGTGAGGGAATCATTGCGTTACCAAGTCACTGTGGGCACCCTTCCAGCTCAAGAGAAATTAATGTTGGATTTTGTGGTAGTTCGCGTTCCTTCAGCTTATAATGTCATTGGCCGAATAACATTAAACCAATTAAAAGTTATGGTATCAACGTACCACATAAAGATGAAGTTCCCTATAGAGCACGGAGTTAGCAAAGTCAATGGTGACCAAATGGTGGCTCGACAATATTATATGGCGTCGTGCCGAGCCAAAAACAACGAGGTCCTTGTCATTGAAGATTTGAGAGATGAGACCAAGACCCAGAGAGGCAAGCCAGCTGAAGACCTCTTAAACATCAAGCTAAATCCTGGGAATAAAAATAAGACATTGACGATTGGAACGGGTTTACAAGAAGGTCTCAAGCTCAAGCTTGTTAACCTCTTGTGAAGTTATGCCAATATATTTGCATGGAAGCAAAGATATGCCTGGGATCAATCCCGAAGTAATTGCCCACAAGTTAAACATGGACCCGCTAAAGAAGTCGATCAAGCAATAGAAGTGCGCATTTGCCTCGAAAAGAAAGGTAAAAATAGAAGAAGAAGTGGATAAGCTGTTGGTAGCCAGATTCATCAAGGAAATGATGAATCTCTTACCGGACTGGATTGTCAATGTGGTTATGGTGCCAAAGTCAAGCAACCACTGATGCATATGTAAGCGTGCCCAAAAGGCAGTTACCCACTTCCTTCGATCGATATCCTCATCGACGCCATTTTGGGACACGAGTTGTTAAGTTTCATCGATGCATATTCAGGGTATAATCGGATAATGATGTTTGAGGGTGATGTCTCCTAGACATCGTTCATCACAGAGCGAGGACTTTATTCTTACAAAGTTATGCCCTTCGGGCTCAACAACGCAAGGGCTACATATCAATGCCTGGTAAACATGATCTTTCGTGACCTAATCGAGAAGAACATGGAGGTGTATGTGGAAGATATGCTTGTAAAGAGCGTCAAGGCAGAATCCCATGTTGAGCACCTCAAGGAAACCTTCTACATTCTGAGAGCTTACAAGATAAAGTTAAATCCACTCAAGTGCATGCTTGGAGTGGCCTCTGAAAAGTATTTGGGACTTATGGTTTCTCAACGCAGCATCGAGGCCAATCTAGAGAAGATAGGAGCCATTCATGCCATAAAACCACCTAAATCAGTCAAGTAGGTTCAAGAACTCAGAGGAAGAATCACTGCCTTGGGAAGATTCATGTCCAAGTCTATGGAAAGGTGTCTGCCTTTCTTCAAGGCCATCAGGAAAGTGAAGGATTTTGTCTAGATAGAGGAGTGCCAGAAGTCCTTTAAAGATTTGAAACAATATTTGACGTCTCCCCTTTTCCTCACCAAGCCTCTCACGGGGGAAAATATTTTCCTTTACCTGTCAATTGGCGAGGTAACATTAGCATAGTCTTGATCTGAGAAGAGAATGATTGACAAAAATATGTTTACTATGTGAGCAAAGTCTTGCATGACGTGGAAACGAGGTATCTGAGGATTGATAAGATGGCTTTCGCACTCATTACTTCGGGAAGGTGGCTCCGACCCTACTTCCAATCGCATATAATCATAATACTGACTGACCAATCTTTAGGGAAAGTTTTACAAAGCCCTGAAGCATCGAGGAGGCTGATCAATTGGTCGGTAGAATTAGGAGAGTTTGACATCAAATTTAAGCCTCACGTCGTAATTAAGGCTCAAGCCTTATCGGATTTTGTAGTCGAATGTACCGTGCTAAACGACCCCCCACAACTGATTATTTTCAAGGCTTCAGATCCCTGGCTTCTTTATGTAGATGGCTCATCCACGGTTGACGGTAGCGGAGCAGGTCTGATCTTGGTTAGCCCAAAAAGTTTATCATTGAATATGCACTTCGTTTCGATCTGCAAGCATCCAATAATGAGGCCGAGTATGAAGCACTCCTAGCGGGAATAAGGCTTGCACTCTCCTTGAAGGTAAATTCTCTATCCGTGGACAGCGATTCCCAATTAGTGGTGAACCATACTTTGGGGGAGTATGAAGCTAGGGATGAAAGAATGATCCAATACTTTCAGGCTGTAAGGACTCAGGTAGCAAAATTCAAAATTTTCACTATTTGCCAGATACCCAGGGACCAGAATGCTCAAGCAGATTCCCTATCAAGGCTTGCCTCCACGGATGTATCTGAGTTCTCTCGTGCAATGTACATTGAGCTTCTCAAAGAAAGGAGTACCAGTCTTAAGGCTGAAGTCGAGGTGATAGAACAAGAGCCTTGCTAGATGGATCCGATCATACAGTACCTCACTACAGGGATGTTGCCTGAAAAGCGTAATGAAGCGTGCAATCTGTACGCCAAAGCCTCCTGGTACGCTCTCGTAGATAACACTCTATACAAGAAGTCTTTCAGTCTACCACATCTCAAGTGTTTAAGCCCCCAAAGAAGCTAATTATGCATTGCGGGAAGTTCACGAAGGCATATGTGGGCAACATTTAGGTGGAAGAAACTTAGCACACAAAATCCTAAGGTAAGGTTACTACTGGCTGGTGATGCAAAAAGACGTTGTTAACTTTACGAGAAAATGCAGGATGCCAAAAGTTTGCACCAGTCTCACATATGCTGACAGCTCCACTTTGCTCATTGACCTCCCCAATTCCCTTTGCAATGTGGAGGATGGATATCCTGGGCCCATTTCCCCTGGCCACTGGCCAGCGTCGGTTTGTGATAGTCGCCATCGATTATTTCACCAAATGGATTGAAGCCAAATTGTTGGCCACAATAACATCCGCAAAATCTGAAGGATTTTTCTGGAAAAATGTCATCTGTCGTTTTGGGGTTCCAGAGATCCTGATAATGGATAATGGGAAACAATTCGACAACTCTAACTTTTGGAACTTCTGTGAAGGCTTCTTTACCAACCTCCACTTCAGGTCAGTCGCCCACCCTGAATTAAATGGATAGACAGAGAATATGAACCATGGTATCTTTTAAGGCTTCAAGAGAAAGTTAGACAAGGTCAAAGGGGCATGGGTAGATGAGCTACCCATAGTACTTTGGGCCATTAGTTAAGGGGAAACTCATTTTCTTCTATGTTTTGCTACAAAGGTATTTTTGCCTATCGAGTTGGGACTCCCAACTGTTCGGATGTTGCATTTTTCCCACAAAGACAATGAGGCAAACGTTTGAGGAATTTTGGATCTCTTAGATGATGTATGGGCTCAAGCTCTGGAACGATCGACCTCAACTAAGCAAAGGATGACTCGGTATTACAATCGAAGAGTTCAGACAAAACTGTTCAAAATTGGTGATTTAGTCCTCCAAAAGCTTGAGTTGTCAGACCCAAAAGCGGCGATTGGGAAACTGTCGCCAAATTGGGAAGGGCCTTATCGTGTATCAAAGGTGCTCAGACCATGTGCTTATTTATTAGAGACTTTTTCAGGGGAACCAATCCCTCGAACCTAGAATGCAGAGAATCTCCAACGATACTACCAGTAGTATCTTGCGGTAAAGCAAGATACTTCCTTTTTGGGAGGCAAGTGAGTTAGACTTTGCCTACTTTCAAGCAAGACTTAGAATTTTTTTGGTTTCAGTTGATAAGTTTAGTACTCAAGTAGTCAGATGAATAATAGGGATAGCATGAATCTCCATTGTAGTCTTGATCTTTTGTCTAAAGCAATGAAGTCTTTCTTTTTTAATATAATTGCATATTTGTGAAAAATTTTCTCAAGCAGAGGTATTTAATTTTACGTTCTTAAAAACGGTATCTATACGGATGCCCGAGCAGCATGCCTGCGTAGTAAGACAAACATCGCTCAAGCAAATATCACCCAAGGTGATAGGGTAACATACAAGTGTCATCTGACACGGTCTAGCTTTAGTTCTGGTCTGAGAAATGATAAAATCTAATGGAAATTCTTCGCCCCACCCTATTTTGTTAATTCAAAACCTGGCCGAGCGTGAGTGCGAGGCTTCTTTGCCAACCCTTAGCTGACGATAAGGGTTCACATCAAAGTAAAACATATTGCAAAATGTGAAGAGCATGAGCTTATAAACACAATTGCAAAACCAAACAAACCCTTCTAAGGGATAGTGAAAAGATGTATAGCATTAAAAGCCCCTAAAGGCAACGAAAGTACTGAGATGACAATAGTACGAGATTAAAAAAGGAACAGGGGGCAGGGAAAGACAAGAACGACTATCCTAAGATACAGAAGCATCTCCAAGCTAAACACTTTTAAGTTCTCCCCTTGAGAGACAACATCTCCAGCCTCGGTAGGGGTAGCAGTCTCCTCTGATGGTGAGACAAAAGTTGGCACGACTGTATCGTCCAAGGAAAGGTTGGGATACTTTGCCAAAGTCAGCTCTTATGCCTTTTGGAAACCATGCTCGAAGATCTCAAGACCGTCTTTCGGGCACTTCCGCAACTATTTGTCTCCAGGTGTACCCTCTAAAAAGGCCCAAATAATTTTGTTCCTAACCTTAGCTTTAGTTTTCTTGAACTTCTTGCACCTTTTCTCCAAACGGCCGACCTTGAAAAAAAGCTCCATCTTCTCTGCCTTTAAGGTCTTGATTTCCTTTTCTAGACCATCGATCTTCACTTAGCCCTCTCTTTTCTCGCGCTCGGCATCGCACACCACTTCCCGCACCATCTCAAACCTCTCATGCATCTGGCTATTGTAACAATAAGCTTGAACCAAAAAGAGAGAAGGTCATGCAAGGGAAAATGACATAAACTAAGGAAAACTGCATATTAGAGAATTAGTTACGTTATAGGCAGCTTGAACATGAGCCATAGAGAATACTTTGTGAGTTTGGTTCTTCATAATCGCCTTATCACTGGGTAACACCCCGTGAGCTAAATGCTGCGCAGAGATATGTGAGCTCGGCATGCCAGAATTTCCTGTCTTGATTGTCCATCTTGGATGTAAAATAGGATCTTTGTCTATAGGGAGGTGGTCACGAGGGGAGGTGGTCACGAGGGGAGATGCAGGAGGAATGGGTGCCTGAGGGGCAGAATCTTTGTCACTGTCTCTTTCTTCTTTCCCTTGGACACTTTTTGCAGTATTCCCAAAAAGCCACCCTTTCCACCTTTGCCCTTGTTAGATATTTCTATGTAAAAAAGCAAAGTTAGTATCTGCAATTCAAGCTTGGTAAGAATAGTAACTGAAAATGAATATAGTCTACAGAATCTGCCTAAACTCGGAGTCCTAGAGTATGAGGTGCCAATCTTTAATTCTGGATCTCTAACCCTCAAGTCCATAAGGGTCTCTACTTCGGGGTTGGAGGAATGGGCACAACATGGGCAGGAGAAATAAGCCCTCTCATGGCGCAATTCTTGGTCTGTAAGAGGTTCATCAATACTAAGACCAACCCTTCACTTTATATGATCGATGAGTTTCTTTGTAAGGGCGTTAGGAGATAGAAAACCTTTCTTCTCAAAGTCTTTACAGAATTCATTCCATTTCTAGGGAAACTCCCATTTACCACTTGGTCGCTGTACAAAGAAATACCTGGAGTGCCAACCTTTATTTGATTTAGGCCCTCCTCTGATCACCCTAACCTTGTTATGGATGTAATACCACCCAACACTTCAAGCCATATTCTTTAAATAGAAAACCTCAAGGTAAAACCTCACAAAGTCGTGGACTGCCACTGGATATCCCGATGTTTGCACCATGTAAATCAGACCGACGAGCTTCCTTCATCTATTTAGGACAAGTTGGCCATGTGTTATCTTGTAGTGATTGAAAAAGGCTATGGCAAAGGGATGCAATGGAAGTCTATAACTAGACCTTATCTGGCCTTCATAAACACTCGTCTCTGACTTTGTTCCATAATTTGCAGGCTCTTAGATCGCTGGAACCCGAGTAAAAAATCCAGGAAGTAATGAAAACTCCTCCAGAAGCTCTATTATTGGACATCTTGTTTCTCTTTTCGTCCAAAGTAAACCAAGGTTCTTCATCATGCTATTTCTCTGCTTCGTCTTTGATATCCTCTAGTGCATCCCTACGCGGGAACAAAATACTGGCTTGTGGGTTAGAGGTTCCTACTCTACTCTTAGAAGATGAAGTGCCTATTTGGAAAGATCTACTTTTTGATTCACTTTCTAGAGGAATTTTTGTAGAACTACTTGACGATGCTGAAGAACTACTTGACGATGCTGAAGAACTACTCGACGAGGATGAGGACATTCTGTATTGAATAGCTAATAAGGAAAACTATGAAAGCAGAATATGAAAAGTGTCGAACAAAGAGAGGATGGGAAAAAGAACTTACTTGCTTAGATGAGCCGAGCCTAAAGAAAGTGAATAGCGGGGAGAAAATGAGGCCTGAAGGTCTAATATAAAAAGTGTACTTCGGTAACCACCCCTATTTTGGCAGTAGACATTCATGGCACCTGTCTGGCTCATTTTTCAAGATAATAACTTTTAAAATTTATCTGATCACCGCCATAGGTTTGGCGGCAAACATACATGATGAAAGTGCTCACACACCTTGCTCCCAAACTCTGCATCCAAGCAGAGTTCTCGAGTAGCTCGTCTAGCAGGTGCTCAAACGCCTAGCTCCGAAGCTCTGCATCCGAGTTGAGTTCCCGAATAGCTCGTCCAGGCAGGTGCTCGAGTGCCTTGCTCCCAAAATCTGCGTCCAAGCAGAGTTCCCGAGTAGCTTGTCCGAGCAGGTGCTCAAACGCCTTGCTACCATGCTTTGTGTTCGAGTAGAGTTTTCAAGGTGTGAAATCCGAGCAAGTGAATCTACACAGATTTCACACATTGTCTCCTCTCTTGTACTTCCAACTTAGATTGTTCCAAATTTAGTTTAAAATTTTGGATTGTATGCATGGCTCTGCTAATGTTAGTAGGTTTATGTCTTCAACTATGTGTAGGGAGTTTGTGGGTTCTTCAAATGGTGCGATGACCAAACTATGGCAGCTGGTCTTCCAGAGTTGGTTAACACGCCTAAGGTTCATAAAAACGTACATGAACTGAATAACAAAAGCTCTTGTGTAAGTGGTTCTTCCTGTTATAAAATGGCAACGATGGGCACTGGTCACGAGATTCTGTCGTCATATAACTCAAACTCCCTTTTCAAATGGAAATAGCAATCCATCAAATACTTGTTACAAGTGTGGTCAGCTGGGGCACTGGGCAAAGGACTACTCCTCGGGTGTCAATGTGACAGGGCGATATGGGCAGTACTGACTTTATACTTATTGTCGATAGTGTCGGGATGCATTTTGGGAAGTAGCAAAATCAGGAGGTCTTGTAACTTCTGACTCTCCTCCTATAGTTGAAATGTATGGTTTTGACATTAGTTATGAGTTTCTAATGCAATATATGTGCGCGTGTTTGGTTGATGAGAGTTGTTGATTAGAGATTCTAGCTACCAAAGCACTGTACAATCCAGCAGTAAGAACTGTTATGCTGTATATGTAGAGAATTTAAATCTTATGCATGAAATTTGACAAAGTAGCTTTAAAGGCGTGATGAAATAGAAAGTGAAGAAAATAGGAGATACGTGCTCGATTTTTCACGTAGGTACCAACTATTAGCTATTTTCCTTGTAGCTACAAATATAGAATGGAGGAACAAAGCCCTTATTCCCTTATCGGGAATAGGAAAAAGGCCTTGACTAGATGGAAATGATTTTCGCTGAAGATAAAATAAGTGTGTGAGTAACTAGCCATTAATGGTTTGGTATTACAGTCACTAACGTCAAAGAGTTTTGAAAGATCCATGTGGTTTCATATTTCTACCTCTCAATTATGACCCTCGTCCTCATTGAATTTCTTCTATCATATCTAAGTCGAATGGGATTATTTCTAAACATGTCCTCCCAAATATAACTATCCTTGTGGATTAGGATAAAACCACTACTTTGGATTTATAACTCCTCCTCATACTCTGTCTCTGATGTTGGATAATATAGTAAGCATCTTTCTTTCCTCCTCCAAGTGTGGTCCCTAACTTATATCCTATACGTAGGGGTGAGCAGCGAACCGATAAAACCGATCCAAACCATTCAAACTGATAGAACCGGACCAATCGAATCCGAACCGTTGATGAGCTACAACGGTTTGATTTGAGATTTTCCAACCGAGGCCGGTTCAGTTCCGTTCACGGTTCAGGATTTCCAAACCGGCATTAAACTGAACAGAACCAAGGTTAGGAATTAAAAAAAATGTACTTTGACTCTGGTTAGCTAAATAACCATAGTAGAGTAAAACCTAATCACTTATTATTCAACCCTTTTCCTTTTCATTCATCAGAGATTTCATCCGCAAGCCCGTTACTATTTCCTTTCTTCTGTCGTTTTTCAACACACCCATGGACACAGATCTCAGCTACTCTTCCACTCTTCTTCTTCAGAGACAACACACACAAAGAGATCGCAGCATACGGATGATGGAACCATTTCATCAGCAATACGTGGGGAGCTTAAGGGTCACCGTGCTTTTATTGAAGATTAAGGTCACTGCCCAGATTTCACTCTCGTTCCAAAATCTCAGCTAATCTTTCTTGGATCCAAGTGCTATCTTCCGCTTCTGATTGGTGAGCAGGTAAGTTTCAATTTTGATTCCAATTTTTTAGGTTTTACCCATCTCTAAATCTTTAATTTCAATTTCAAAATTTCAGCCTTTGTTTGCATGTAGGATTTTGTGCCCTTTACATCACATGAGTTTACCCTTACAAAATTTCAAAACAACTATTACCAAAATATGTGTAGTCTTGTTCAGCCCTAGTTAAATCAACATAGTAATTAAAGATTACAAACTTCTTTGAGGAAGAAGATATCATGCATGTATTCTTGTTAATTTTCTTATTATATTGTCACTAAGAACATGGTTTGGTTCAAGGATCATAACAAGGTTAGGCCGACACTTTGCTATTGACATATTTCACTGTTGAAAGTTCGTATTTGCAGTTCTCTGGTTGAAGATTACTGCAATTTTGTTAGATATTATTGTAATTTAATTTTACTTTTCTATTCATGCATGGACGTGATTCTATCTCCGGTCTCCATTTTAAGTTAGATCTAAAAACTTAGTTCAGTTTTTACTTATGGGTGTCGTTTTGTATTGATTTTTCTTCTAATTCGAGCTCATTTTGTATTTTGGATTTAAGTGTCGTATAGTGAATTTTATGTCTCCTGAAATGTTTCACGAGCAGTTGCAATAATGAACATTATAATTTTGGCTTAAAGTTTGCTATAATATCGTCAATTAATGTGGTGATTGATTTGTTACTTTTGAACTCAATCATGAATAAATACCTTTAAAAATCCAGTTCAATTTTAAAAGTATTTATTGCTTTCCACTGATTTTTTTTTTTTTTTGATGATTCGAGCTCGAATCTCCTCACAGTTCAGTTGTCTGCTTAATTATCCTGTAACTTTGGATTTAGGAGCTGCATAATCATCCTATGTGGTTTGAAAAGTTATGCTGAGCGTTTGAAATTGTCAATGATTTAGATTTATGACTCTATTTCGTTAAGATAACTTCAATGTCCAAGTAGTTAGTAAATTTCAAGAAGTTTTTGTGGGATGTGAAAAGTGGGATCTTGGTAGTTGGGATAAGTCTTGAAGTGTTGAAGTTCTTACTCGATTGGCAGGTCACTTGGCCATATTAAATTTCATTATTGCAGCATTTCCTAACACTCTTTGTCATTCCCTTCAATTGATATTTGATCTCATGTTGTTTGGCAGGTAAACTTAGAATGTTTTCAAAGTCTCTTTCAAGGTGTTATGTTTAGCTGAAAACGTAATGGCAGCAAGATGTCCAAAGTGCACCACTTTGATCAGTAATCAGTAATGGAGCACGCATTAACCCATTGTCATGTATTATCTTGATGCTTTGTCTTTAGAACTTGTCCTTCCCTTCAACTATGATGTACTTTTTTGTTATTGGACTATTGTTCTTTCTTGAAACAAAATAATCCTTAAACTACTCTCAATCGATCTGAACCGCTCAATTTGAACCGAGTGAACTGTTTAAACCGAGGTGTCTCAGTTCGGTTTGGTTTAATTGGTTCGGTTTGCGGTTTGACCCCCAAACCGAACTGTGCTCACCCCTACTATACGGGCTTCTTATTCCAATCGACCAAACACAATTAAGGTACTTCCTTTTTTCTAGGGAGTTATCCCATGCAGGCTTGGTCCCACTTAGGTTTTTCCCCACATTGGGCTTTCGAATCTTTCGCATCTGGTTTTGAGACCCTTTTGAAATGGAGTAAATTACGTATGAAACTCATTGGGTTTATCGAAACTATACACGACACCTACTAAGTATTTTATTATACTAAGCTACAAATTTTATTTTTTCCCTAAATAAAGTCAACAGAATCGATGAAAACACGTTAATACCCCTCATAAACAAATAAATTTACCCAAACACCATCCTACCCCCACAGCAGATATGTATCTCCTTCTCTCTCTCTCTCACTCTCTCTCACACACACACTCCCACACACACACACCCACTCACACCCACCAGTGAACCACCAGGCGTTGTTGTCATCCCCTCTCCCCCATTGCCCTGCCGCCACTGTCAGAAGTGAAGCCACAACTCCTGATCTATAACCCAACAACCATTAAAAGATCCACCTTGATTGACTTCAGGTAGGTGAAATTTTGGCATAGTTGTTAGGTAGTTATAGAGCGAAAGATGCGTAACGCCAACTGGGGGCGATGGTGGGTTTTTTTTCCAGGTAGTGGTCGCAAGGCAATGGAAATGAGTAAGGCATGGTGTTATGGATGAAGATAGGCAGTGGTGGGTTTGTTTTAGGCTGTGATGGCAGGGAAATCGAAGAGGAGGGGGTGTTGGTGGTTGTGGTTGAAGATCGGGAATTGGATTTGTTTGGGGCGATGGTGGCAGGGCAGGTCTATGGAAGGGGGTGGGCAATGATGCTGTGTGTGTGTGTGTGTCGCCAGTGTGTGTATGTCCAGTGGCTAGGTGGTAGCTGGGCTTTTTCTGGTAAGAAAGAGAAAGAAGAATTAAGGGCATTTTAGGTATATTGTGATAAATTTATGCTGCCCTTATTTTTTAAGACGGTTCCTTGAGAGAGGTGGGTTTTATGTGACACAATGACAAACTATAGGGGATGGGGAGTAACAAAAAAATACTTAATAGACGCCATGTGCCACCACCACCACCTGGCCCACTGATGTCATGCTAGTTTGCCAGCCAATATTATTCTCTAACCAAATTCAGAATGGAATAAGGCGCATGGCGGAAAGCTAGATTTATTTGTGAAATTTGGATTCCTATTCAGACATTGAGGATTTCACTCCAGGATAGTTCCAAACAATAACATTGTTGTTTTATGGCTTTTAGGGAAAAAAATGGCTCAAACTCTGATGGGATTTGGTTTTGGAGTTGATCATGGTTGTGGTGAGGTTGTATTGGGTGATGAAATAAAGTTGGAGTAAAGTGAGGGCCAAGGATTTCGCTCCAGGATAGTTCCAAATAATAGCGTTGTTGTTTTATCACTTTAGGCGAAAAGGGGCTTAAGCTCTATAACCACCACCTCTTCCACCGTATCTTCTTTAGTTAGTAATTTTTTTTTCTTTTTTTAGAGCGATGAAATGGGAAGACAAATTCTCGAGACACTATAGTGGAACCATTTGCCATATATGGCAGGTTGTATAGGGGGAGGGAGTGGCGAGGCACCCATGTGCAAGGGAAGCCAACACGTGGCAGTTTAACCAAGTTGCATTGAGCTAGACAAGATAGCAATGGTTGTCTGAAAACAACCGAATAGGCACCACCACAAATGCAAATGCGGGTTTATTTTGGTAGGGAAACGAAGGAAGAGAGAATCTCTGTGTCAACCCCTCTTCTTAAGACCTACGTAAGGCCGATATAGCTGATATGCTCCGATACATGAACCGTGCAAGAAGATTTGTAATACAACAGTGATAAATAAGAAGATTTGTGATACAATGGTGATATATAGATGCGGCATAATGGATGACTAAGATATGATAAGATGAAACAAATTTCAAATAATTAAGGTTTACAACAATTTGGTGATAAATATGACATTGTGTGACGTACGGCTGATATCCAACGAGATTGAGAAACCTTTGAACAATAGTGGTTACAGCTAAAGTGTTTTATTTTCTTGTATTTCATCGGTTTATTATACCGCTTCATTATTCTCACTTTTAAGCTGAAAAATTTCCTGAACTACACTATAGAATGTAGCCCTCTGCTTCAGTTACAGCCCCCACAAATATGTGTCACACCCCCATCAGACAGCACTGGACCATATCTCTAGTCTCAATCGAAGCCATATTTATGTGTTCCTACAACACTTTAGTCAACTTTGAAAGTCTCACTGAAGTCTTCTTCTTCATTAGCTACGCAATGGGAAAATGCAAATATGTTGCTTTGTGTTGTAATTTGTTAAAGCATTCCTCCAAAGCAACAATTTGAATGTTTTTTGGATACTAGTATAGAGTATGTGCGTTGCACGTAAATATAGTGGAGAGTAATATTTGAGGTGATATTATTATTGAGATCAGAATAATGTAATTCAATTATGTTCTTATTTCTTTTGTGACTTATTTTAGAAGAAATGTATATTTGATGTTCGCAATCGTGATCAGTTTAATGTTTAGAAATATTCTTTATAAGTTTCTGAATTGAAGAAATGTTCGATGTACTGCTGAAAATAAAAGCAAATGTAAAAGAATGAATTTACGTTTTTGTTTTTATAATCTGTTAAATTAGTTTATGGTTAAGTTTTGTAATTTTCAAGATCAGGTGCTTTGCATTTCATGAATAAAAAATGCAAAACACCCGGTCTTCAACTGCAATAATCGAAAATATTTTCAGTTCAAATTAGCACCATATTTAAGCCTTGTTTTATGAAGCATATTTAACTGTTTTTTTCTTTTTTTTTTTCAACAATTTTTTTGTTTTTCACTTGATTTTCATGTATTTCAGTTTCTTTATTTTGTTTTTGTTTTTGTTTTTCAAATTTTTAATTGGTTAATTGTTTGCTAACCTAAAAATGTAAGGAAAAAAAATTACAGTTCTCATTAACCAGTTCAATATCTAATGTTTATTTCATTTTAACCAATTCTACCTCTCCTGGCATCTCAAGAAGTAGGGAGATGCGAGCAAAGAAAATAATGCACCTTGACCATGATGGGATGTTCTACCATCTTTAATGTTTCGCTTGATTACAGACTCACTCAATTAAGCTCGACGAATGACAACTGCACCGAGAGAAGAAAAATAGTTATGCACATGTTTTAGTGAACAAAATTGAACTGCATTGAGAGAAAGACAAAAACTAAAATTAACACATAGCCTACAAAAAAAATTTAGATTTGATAAAGTCTAAATGTTGCATAAGATTACAAGTTTACAGACTCTTAGTTCTGCGGATATATATATATATATATATATATATATATATATATATATATATATATATATATATATATATATATAAATTAATGTCTATATCATCATCAGATTTAACTAATTAAATCATGAAGCTGTTGCTATGGAGTGATTTATAATATGCTGTTGACTCTGTCAACATAAATCAACTCCGTAGCATGCTACATGATTAAATATGTTAATTGCGACGCAGATAGAGACTCTTAAGCATTTTTACTACTAGCTAGACATCATTCTCCCTTCACCATCTTTGTTATGATTTTAACTGTCATCAAGTCGCCTTGAGCAAGTCAATGTTTCCGCACTTGGGATCTTGTCTCACCAGCAAAGGCACCAGACAATACATGATGATGTTTAGGCATGGGAGCCCTCCTCTCTACCTCTCTTGCATCCTCTTTTGTGCAAGCCTTTTGACATCAACTTCTGGCTTCACAAATGAGACAGACAAGCAAGCGTTGCTAGCAATCAAAAGTCAGATTCTCAAGGATCCTTTCGAAGTTTTGAGCTCGTGGAACGACTCTATCCACTTCTGCAACTGGCAAGGAGTTTCATGCCATCTTCGGCATCAAAGGGTGACCCTGCTCAACCTGCCTTCCTTGAAACTGATAGGATCCGTGTCTCCTTACATTGGCAACCTTACCTTCCTTAATACGATCAATATGCGGAACAACAGCTTCCACGGAACCATCCCCGAAGAGATTGGCAAATTGTATCGCCTGCAGCATCTATCACTCTCCTTAAACTCCTTCCAAGGTGAGCTACCAACAAATTTGACTCATTGCAAGCGGATCATGACCATCCACATATCTTATAACAACCTCGGAGGGAAAATTCCTAGCAATCTAGCCTCTTTGTCCAGTTTATTTGATTTGCGCCTTTCAAATAATCATTTCGTAGGACCAATTCCATCTGCCTTGGGAAATCTCTCCTCTATCCGTACACTTGCTCTGGACAATAACAATCTAGAGGGAGGCATTCCTCCTGAACTTGGGCAGCTTTTCAACTTGGAGGTTGTCGACTCGTCGTGTAATAACCTCTCCGGTGTGGTTCCCCCATCCCTCTACAATATCTCGTCAATCAAGACCTTTGTCCAAACTCTTAACCGGCTTCATGGAAGCCTCCCGACGGACATGGGCTTGACATTACCCAATCTAAGAACCTTCCTGTTTGGGGGCAACAAATTTTCGGGACCTTTCCCACCATCAATAGCAAATGCTACGGGACTAGTGCAGTTTGAAATTGCTTCCAACTATATTACTGGGCCAGTACCAATGAACCTGGGAAGCCTTCAGGATCTAGAAAGGCTAAACCTGGGTGCAAACAAACTTGGAACCAATAAATCCAATGAATTGAGCTTCCTCGATTCCTTAGTCAACTGTACCCATCTAAGTGAGTTGATCATAGGAATAAATGGGTTTGGAGGTGTGCTTCCTGATTCGCTGGTGAATTTGTCTACAGAGCTCACCTTTCTGCGGCTAGACAGCAACTACATATTAGGAAGCATGCCACTAGACATTAGAAACCTCGTCAACTTGGAATATCTATCATTGGGCAACAACATGTTTAGCGGCAACATTCCTGAATCCATTGGGAATTTATTCAAGTTGACAGAAGTATACTTGTACGGGAATTACATTTCAGGAAAACTTCCATCATCTATTGGCAACATTTCTGAATTGAGTATTCTTGCTTTGGAGGCCAATATGCTCGAAGGTAGAATACCTTTATCACTGGGTAATTGCACAAAGCTACTAGCATTGGATCTTCAGTACAATCAGCTAATTGGTATGATACCCGAGCAAATTGTTGGGCTTTCTTCCCTGAGTCAAGCTCTCTACTTGAACCAAAATCGATTAACAGGACCACTACCATTGCAAGTGGGTAACTTGAAAAACCTCGGGTCATTAAGCATTTCAGGAAACAGATTGACGGGAGCAATCACAAGCGCTCTTGGTGATTGTCAGGTATTGGAATTCCTTGATATGCATGATAACCTTTTCGAAGGTACCATCCCATCATCATTGGAGCAGTTAAAGGGCATTAGAGTTCTAGATCTTTCTCGCAATATGTTGTCTGGCCAGATTCCAAAATTTTTAAGCGAGCTTCCACTGGTTGAATTTCTAAACCTTTCATACAATGAGCTTGACGGTGAAGTTCCAACTGAAGGTGTGTTCAAGAATGTGAGCGCGTTTTCCATTGTTGGAAACATGAAGCTTTGTGGAGGAAATCAAGCATTGCAACTGCCTGCATGCCCTGGAAATGTCACTGCAGATAAGAAACGGAATCATTTCCCTCGTACTATATTACCTCTTGCAACTACTCTCCCAGTAATTCTGTTGTTGGCTTGTGTTCTTGGAATTATTTACCGATTAGTGAAGGCCAAGCAGCAAACTAATCCTGCCTCACTTCGGCAAGATGAGCATCCAAAGCTCTCGTATGCTGAACTTCATAAAGCCACCGATGGCTTTTCCTCGACCAATTTGATAGGTGAGGGAAGCTATGGCATCGTCTATAAAGGGATCCTTGCTGCTAATGACCAAATCGTTGCTGTGAAGGTACTTAACCTTGAGCAACATAGAGCTGATAGAAGTTTCTGCAACGAATGCGAGATACTAAAGAATATTCGCCACCGGAATCTCATCAAGATCATCACATCTTGCTCAAGCATTGATCGTAATGGCAATGATTTCAAGGCCTTGATCTTCGAATACATGCCAAACGGAAGTTTGGATAGCTGGCTACATTCAACTTCACTCGAGAAGATGCGAAAGAAAAGCTTGAATCTACTCCAAAGGATAGACATCGCAATAGATGTCGCATCTGTTTTGGAGTACCTTCATCTTCATTGCGAGACACCAATCACTCACTGTGATTTGAAACCAAGTAACATACTTCTCGATGACAAACTTATTGCGCACGTCAGTGATTTTGGACAAGCAAGGTTTCATCTAGCCCCCACGACCACATCAAATGATTCCGAGATGAGCTCAGCCACCATTAGAGGAACTATTGGATATATTCCTCCAGGTAATAGTAACGAACTTAATCTCTTATACCCTTACAAATCGAACGATAGAAATCTATATTTTAACCATTTGCACATTGTTTTGTGTTGTAGAGTATGGTAACGGTGCAACCCCATCGAGGCAAGGCGACATGTACAGCTATGGGATTCTACTGCTTGAAATGTTTACAGGAAAAGCGCCCACCGACGTCATGTTCACATCCAACTTCAGCCTCCAGAGCTATGTCAAAGAGGTTCTCCCTGGTGAAGCAATGCAAATCGTTGATTCCCGTATCATACTGGACGAGAGAGACGGATTCACCAACACCAAGGAAAACATGAATTGCAATGTCTTCGGAATTGAGGCCAACACGGCATCACTCTTTCAATTGGGACTCCAATGCTCTGCTGAATCTCCGAAAGAGAGAATGGATGTTAAAGATGTGACCTTGGAGTTGCGAAAGATTAGAAATGAATATGTTGGGGCCGCTGGTAGGAAGAGCCAACAAGGAGTTACCTCTGAACATTAGTAGCTTTGGTCATGTAAGCTCCATACTTACTCGTTGCGTAATAGAATGAAACTTAGCGTTGATCATGCTAACAAAATCAGAGAAGAGTACATGCACTGGCTTTGGAGTATGAATTTTTTTCCTGGCAAGATGGATAGCAAAAATGTTTTAAAGGTGGGAGGATCTTAAGCTCCTCGTGGTTCCAAAGATTTAAAAGAATGGTAGGTTCTTTTGTTCGGTATTCGGTCACGGCTCTCGCTTTCGCTCCCGCTTTTATTCTGTTTTTCGTACGTTAATTACAAAATACGTGCCAGCTTTATTATTTTTATGCTCTCGTTTGCAATCGCTCAGCCAAGTGGTACAAATTTTTGCACAGAGAAAATTGAAACATGAAATCAGAGTGTTCTTTGCTTTAACATCACTAGGAAAATTTAGGGAAAAAATGGCGGCAAAAGCCGAAAAGGGGAATTTGGGGCAAAAAATTCATGCCCCACCAAACCCGGCACAAGACACAGCCAAAGCTGCCGAACACAGAGAGAGAATGAGGAAAAACGTAATCGAAGTGGACGATGACGACGTCGATTTCCTCTCTCAGGTAGCCGCCGTAGAGGCTGCCGCCCTCTCCGCGAAGCGCCGCAAGTTCGCCACCCCCACCGCCAACTCATTCACACCTAAACCCGACACACCCACCGACACCGAGGGGGCCTACCTCTCAGTTCTCCGGGGCAACAGATCCCCGCTTATCAAGCAGCAGTTCGCGGCTACTTCCACTTCCGTCAGAAAAGCAACAACAATAGTAGCACGTTTGCCGGTGCTGATTCTGGTGGTGGTGGTGACTCGTGCTTCAAGTGCGGGAAATTCGGACACTGGGCTCGCGACTGCGATGCCTCCAGCTCGCACGCCCTGAGCCTGGATCCCTCAGTGCCTGAGAAAGCCTGCCCCTGCGGGTTGGGCTCTTGTTTGGTTCTCACTGCTAATACCGAGAAGAATCGCGGCCGCAAGTTCTACAAATGCCCCCTCAGACAGGTTTATTTACGTTGTGCCCTCTTTCAATCTGTTATGCTGCCTCCATTTCCTTGAATTTTCTCCTTTAGATTTGCGAACTATTAGGGTAGATGTTTTGCCATGTAGACATGAACTGAACTTCATCATGGATTAAATAACTGTCTTAGGCTAGTCAAGCCAGAGTAAAAACATCGAGTAAATTCAAGCTTTACATGAACCAAATCTATTATAGGACTTCACAATAGATGGTTGGGAGTATGTGTACGTCAAACACACACTGTAAGCCTTTGGTTGTTAGAACTCAGAACACCGTTTCAAATTGTCCCATTTGATTTTTTGCAAATATCTAGGATAGAACTTGCATATATAAGCATCAAAGTGTACTCGAATGATACTCGAATGATAAATGTCTATCAAGTATGTATTGTTTGATAAGTCAAACTAGGTCCAAAGTAATAGTAAGTGAACGATTGCCCAGATTATATTCTGGGAAATCGCAAGAAGTTCAGGGAGACAATATAATGAAGTGGAGGGAGTTAAGGGAACAATCAAATCAAAGTGGCCAATGGCTAACGTGAATAGAAACATTATATGATGTTTATGTTTTATAGGTTTGCCCACTGGAAAGTGGAAAGAAAACCTAATTGTGAGCTTGATCACGGTTCTGCCAATTGAACCTTTGCACAAGCAGTTTAGCATGGTTCATTGCGTTTTATATTTTATATTTGACTATGAATTGTGATTGCGGTTTCGATGTTAACTTGTGTTACGCTGTTTCTTTTGCTGTATTTGTTTCATTCAAGTTGTGGATTTTCAGTTACAATATCATGTTCGTGGGTTTTTCGATCTAATATAGGCCCAAATTTTTAACCAGGAAAATGGGGGGTGCAGTTTCTTTGAGTGGTGCGACAATCCTTCAGGAACTGATAACATGACCATCAGAAGACAAACTTATAGTACAACAAATCCTTCTGTCCATGATCTTTCATGCCCTTGTGGTGCTGGTTCCTGCCTGACTCTTACACCCAAAACTGGGAAAAACATCGGTCGGCAATTCTACCGCTGTCCTGGAGGCCAGGTACTTTGAATGCAAGATGCACAATTGTTGTCCTACTATTGTTAGATAATTTACTAAAACTCATACATGTGTGTTTGTGTGTGTAATAATCTAATCGTTTATACTTATGTGCATTTTATGAGGCAACTTTCTTGTTGACGTCTGCAAAGGAAAACTGTTATCAGAAGAAATTGTTTCTAGTAATTTTTTATTCAAACTATTATATGGACTTCATGCCTGTTATTGAATCATCTACTCGCATATTCATTGCCAGTACTTTATTTTGGTCCTGCTTAATATGAAGGTGTTGTGAAACAATTCCAAAATAATTGTTTTACGCCTTTGAGCATGCATAGAACCTTTAATTATGCCTCAACGAAAATCAGATTGTTGCGAATAGCGTATCAAAGACACCTCATCTGTTTGATCGGGATTATTAATATCCTTGTTATAGGATCATTATTCCGTTTGTTATCAGTGAAAATCACTACCCATTTCACTTTTCTTGAGCGAATCTCATGATCTGCCGGCACGTCTTCTTGATGTTCTCCTTATGTCCCTGTCATCATTTTGCAACACGGAATATACTTGAAAAATTAATTAGGGCTTTCTTTTCACTTGTCATAATTTTACAAAGATTGGCTGTAGATTCCATTCGAGAAAACTAGTAGTTATTATTTTCTTAAGGTTTTGTTGGTTCGGTTAGTTACTTGAAACCATTGTACAGTCTATTGCTTCCAGATATCATGCCTCCTCTTTAATTGTCTTAACCAGAACTTTTATACTTCCAATGGCCATTCTCCAATGTTGTTGTTCTTATAGAGATGTTATAAAACAAGTATAAGTTCAATCGCTGTCTTTATTAAGACTAGCACAGAAGCCATGCGATGAAGGGGATTAATATTTCCAATACTGCGTTAAGAAAGTAACTACTGCGTTATGGGTATTAAACACCTGGTTTTTAGTGTTCTCCGTCACGAGACTAATGTTCTTTTCTCTTGTAGATGCATAGATGTGTACTGAGATTTATTTTTATTCAAAATAGTAATGAACATCTTTGATTTCATCAGATCTGTTTCACCATCTACTAATTGCAAGCCAAATATTTTCTAAAGCTAAATATACAACTAAGGAAATAGTAATCAAAACACTTGTTTGTACTTTGCTGATGTTAAGATGAACTGTGCACTAAGTTCTCATGTCTGAATAGAATTCAGAGTCAGAGTCGTGGTACGTGAGAAACATGAAAAGAATAGTGTTGATTCAGGAAAAAATGGAGTTGTTCAGGCAAGCAGGTATGATTTGGCATTAATAAATCCCTGGTCTAGCCTAACGGCGCTTAGCTTCTAACCCATGCTAACATTTTCACCACACAGAATTTGCACAAGTGCATCCTAAGAATAAGCTTATCTTGTATGTGGTAATGGCAACAGAAACTTCTCTATAAATTGCTAATCTCAAAAGAAGCAGCTTATTATGACACTTGGTAACTTTGCACTTGCATTTCTATCAGCCCATCTACAAAACTTTATTAGATTTCATGAACCTATCACATATTTTAAGGGTGTCCAGGTGCATGAGGCTTATGCCACTGGAGATATGGGGAGGGTTAGAACTTAGATGCGTGTAGCCTTATCACCTCGTCACGCTTTTTTTACGAGCCTGAAACAAGACAAAGTCAGAAGGAAAGGAAAAAGGCGCAGGCAATCCATGAGTCCCCCTTGCATGATTTTGCATGGTTCATAAGTATAGGTCGGAGCATTTTCTTGGAAATTCAAATGGCAGAACTGATTTGGTCCAAGTCAGGGATTAGATTTAGCAATTTTGCAATAAATTTCTTCATTTAATATAGGGTTTGACATATATAGGATGTAGTATTTCTGAAAATGGGTTTGGGTTTTGTTGTAACATTTTATAGTGTAAGATGTATATGCTTGAAGATTTTAGAAATAGTACCACCTTTTTTTAATTAGGTAAATCAGCCAATTTTGCTTTTAGGTTTGGATTTTGACATTGATCATATATTTGGGCCGTTGTTCAGATGTCGTAACAACTAGATGTTGTGCGTAGTAGCCAATTCATACTAAAGATAATCGTATAGTTTTGAACTTTAATAAGTTGGTTTCGCTAAAAGGTTCTGCCTATTTCCAGAATTAGCAGTTTAAGCGGTTTATCTCCTACTTGCTATGGATGGTATATTAGACCTAATGGCTTATATAAGGGTATGTCAGCTGGAACCCTATGCACGAACCTTCTTTTTTTGAAATAGTAGTTACAGAAATTTTATGCACGTTTTGTTGCCCCCCAGGCATAAGCGATCTGTCTTTGATGCTTTGCAAGGTATGAAATTTGGGTTGTATGCATGGATCTGGTAATGTTACTGGGTTTATGTGTGGCTTTCCTTGATGTGTAGGGAGGTTGTGGGTTCTTCAAATGGTGTGATGACCAAACTACGGCAACTGGTCTTCTAGAGTCAGTTAACACACCTAAGGTTCACAAAAACATACATGAAGTGAACAGTAAAAGCTCTAGTGCGAGTGGTTCTTCCTGTTATAAATGTGGCAAGGATGGGCACTGGTCTCGAGATTGTCCGCAGTCATCACATCACTCGACTCCCGTGTCAAAAGGAAACAGCACTTCCTCAAATACTTGTTACAAGTGTGGTCAGCCGGGGCACTGGGCAAAGGACTGCTCCTCGGGTGGCAATCTGGCAGGGCGATATGGGCAGTCTTGAGTTTTTTTGGTCAATAGTGCCAGGACGCGTTTTGAGAAGTAGCAAAATCTGGTCTTGTAATTTCTGACTATCCTCTTATGGTTGAGATGCATGGTTTTTGACAGTTTGTTATGAGTTTTTAATGCAATAGATCTGTGTACGTTTGGTTGATGAGATTTTGTTGATTAGAGATTCTAGCTGCCAAAGTACCGTTCGATGTAGCAGCAAGAACTGTAATGCTGTATATGTCGGCAATTTAAATCTTATGCAAGACTTTTGACAGTAATGAAAATGCAAATGCATAATCAGTAAAAGAACTAAAAAGTGCATGAATCCAAATCTGTCTGGGATAATAATTGGGCAGTTTCTTCGCACCGTAGAACTATGACATATGAATATTTATAAAAATGTAAAAGGAAATCTAGGTCGTGAGAAAGAGTGGATGGAGAAAAGTTGTGTGTAAGCATTTGAGTAGTACATATTGCCAAAGTAGTTTTTTTTAAGGCATGACGAAATAGAAAGAGAAGACAATGGGAGCTACGTGCTCGCTTTTTCACATAGTTACCACCAATTAGGTATCTTCCATGTAGCTACGAATACAGAATACAGGAACAAGGCCCTTATTCCCTATTGGGGATAGGAAACAGGCCTTTGGCTAGATGGAAATAGTTCCTGCTGAAGATAAAATCAGTTTGTAAGTAACTAATCGTTGATGGTTTGGTATTACAATCACTAACGTAAAGCATGTGGGATAATTATGACGCGGTTTCATCTTTCTATCGGTAATCTTACCTCTCAATTATGACCCGTCCTGATTGAATTTCTTCGATCGTATATAAGTCAAGTGGGATAATTTCTAAACCCGCCCTCCCAAAGATAAATATCCATGTGGATTAGTATAAAACCACTACTTTGGATTTATAACTCCTCCTCATGTCCCTGATGTTGGATAATTTAGTAAAGCATTGCTCTTTCTTTCCTCCTTCAAGTGTGGTCCCTAACTTAGATCGTATGTAGGCTTCTTATTCCAATCGAACAAACACAATGGGTGTACTTCCTTTTTCTAGGAAGGGAAGTTCTCCCATGCAGGCTTGGTTTTACCCCACATTGGGCTTTCAAATCTTAGTTCGCATCTGGTTTTGAGGCCTTTTGAAATGAGTAAATTATATACGGCACTCCTGAGGTTTACTTAAAATATACGCGGGGCCTATTAAGTATTATTATTACACTAAATGACAAAATTTTATTTTCAGTTAATAGAGTCAACAAAATCGATGAAAAGACGTTAATACCCCTCATAAACAAATAAATTTACACAAAGACCATCCCACCCCCACAGCAGCTCTCTCTTGCTCTCACACACACACCCCTACCCACCTACCCACCCACCCCGGTAAACCACTAAGGCATCGATGTCATCCCCTCTCTCCCACTACCTCGCCACCACCACTAAAAGCAAAACCACCAACGCCTGATATACAACCCAACCACCATTACAAGATCCACCTTGATTAACTTCGGGTAAGTGAATTTTTGGGGTAGTTATTAGGTGGCAATAGATCGAAAGATGTGTAACGTTAGCTAGGGGCAATAGTGGGTTTATTTTGGGTAGTGATGACAAGGCAATGGAAAGGGGTAGGGTTGTGGTGTTATGGATGAAGATAGGCAGTGGTGGGTTTGTTTTAGGTGGTGGTGGCAGGGAAATCGGGGAGGCGAGGCAGTGGTGGTTGTGGTTAAAGATCGGGCATTAGGTTATTTTTGGGCAGTGGTGGGAAGGCAATCATGGGAGGTGGGGTAGTAGTAGTTGTGGTTGAAGATCGGCGATGATGGGTTTGTTTTGAGCGGTGGTGGCAAGTCTATGGAAGGGGGTGGGTAATGGTGCTCTCTCTCTCTCTCTCTCTCTCTCTCTCTCTGTGCGTGTGTGTGTGTGTGTGAGCGCACGCACCTTGTGGGAGGGGGGGAGTGGCTAGGCATGGGTGGCGGTAGCTAGGCTTTTTCTGGTAAGAAAGAAGAGGAAGACCTAAGGGCATTTTAGGTATATCATAATAAATTTGTGTTGTCCTAATTTTTTCTAACGGTTCCCTGACGGGAATGGGTTTTATATGACATAATGATAAACGACAAGGGGCAGAGAGTCATAAAAGTACTTAATAGGCGTCGTTTGTGGTTTAAGACAGACTTCAGAAGCGTCATGTGTAATTTACCCTTTTGAAATTACAATCGAGGCTAATCAATGAAACTTACCTCATCATATGGCAACAACCCAAATTAGCATCCTCTTACCTTAATATGTGGCAGAAGTTTAGGGGTAACAATAGTGAGTTTTTCCTATTTGACGATTTTGTCGTATGACTTGATACCAGGATCTAAGTATGCAAGGATAGGGTTTGAATTTGCAAAATAAAGCATTTATACCCCAAAAAAATTGAGAAATTTGAATCCTTTATAACCTCATTCAACACACACACCCACCCACCAAAACATCAACTATAGCTAAAACATCCTTTATATTCAAACATTATTTCACTCCAGGATAGTTCCAAACAATAAAAATTGTTGTTTTATCGCTTTAGGCGAAAAAGGGCTCAAACTCTGATGGGATTTGGTTTTGGAGTTGGTCATGGTTATGGCGTGGTTGTCTTGGATAAAGTTGGAGTAAAGTGAGGGCTGGGGTGGTGAAACCGCAATGGAGAGGGGAAGCGTGATGGTGGCGGTCTTCTGATGATCATGGTGACATTACTTGTGGTTCTGATGCTCTTCTGGTGATGTTGGTGGCGGTATCCACGGAATCAATTTCTAGAGATTTAATAAAGACCACTTGGCGAAAATACTCTCACTAAATTCTAAATTTTCTCAGTAAGTCTAATAAAATATAAAGTTTGCTAAACTCGTACTTCATTTTTTCACACTCGTACTTTAATTTTATGACTCAAGATCTTTAGTGGTACATTCCAATTTCCTTATTGATCTTTAATGAAAAAAGTGAATTTCAAGTAACAGCATGCAGTCTCGTGTAACTAGAACTGTTTATAAGTAAAATTGTTCAGAATCTTCTAAATTAATGATATAACATTTAAGATTCAACAAATACCTTACTTTGTTGGATAAATTACACACGACACTCCTTATGTTTCCTCTCCCTGACGTTTGTAGTCACATTTCATAGAGCTACACAAATCTGACGGGAAGGCTAATCTCTGTTTGAAGATTCCCTGACAAACCATTTTTGCTTTTTTCATACCCAAACTACTCTCACGTTGTTGAGTCAAAACCAAACTTGTCCTTCCAGATTTTTAAATATTCAAGTACTATTCGAGAATTTAAATTTTACAGCCAACAATTGCATCATGCACGACCAACAGTGCAAATAATACAACAAAAAAAAAATATTGGAACAATTCACATTGCAAGCTTATCATCAACCAAACCCAACAACATTGATGCCAACCCCATCAATCCCACCGGAATTCGCACCAGTGCCAACAAGCCTACGCCAGTAACACCTTCCTACTAATCGGCAACACCCTCTGGCGACCAATCACGACCCACCAACAGCCCTACTAACCACCATCATATTGCCTTACACCACCACCTACTAAGAGGCCACCACCCGGCAACACCATCCGACAACACACACCACCGAGCAATACCCTCCGGCGACCAATCGATACCCACCAACAGCCCTATCAACGGCCACCACACTCCCTGCACAACCACCTAATGACAGGCCACCACCGCAGCCACTAAAATCCACCACCAAACCATCAAATCATTTTCAGCAGTAAAGAAACGAAGCAAAAAATCGACAAGTGACCTTCGTACGGTGTAATCTCAGAAGGGTGAGCACCAACGAGACCAAATGACCTTTGGCAAAGGCAATATTCGACGAGGATGCCGACATAGACCAACCAACAGTGAGGCAGCGTCATAACAACCAACCATCAACGCGTGTGGTCACCATTCTATGTGATGTGTGTGTGTGTGTGTGTGTGTGTGTGTGTGTGTGTCTATGTCTGTGTGGGGAGGTGAGTGGGTGAGAGAGAGAGAGAGAGCGATATGGTAAGTAAAGACCACACTGCCCCACCACGACTCACCACCCCGGCCAATCCACATATAAATCTAGCCCACCCACGGCCATCCTGGCACACCCACAACCACCAACGACCACCAACCGAAACCCAGGGCCAAATTTCTCTCATCCACTTTTTGCCTCTTCAGTGGTCAATCAAATTTTGTGAGGGCAATAATGTCTTTTTGCATCACACCGTTAACACCGTCAGAGAAATTGAGGTCCATAGAGCGGAGTGTAATAAAAAACGTTTTTAAGAGTTGTATGTAGTTTATGACAAACTTCAGGAATGTCGTGTGTAATTTACTTGACTTTGTTATTAGTACATCAGTGATTGAAGGTGAACCCCACGTAACATATGATCATGAGTTTGATGATTTTTATTTTGTCATGACTAATCATCTATATGAGCATAAGTATTTTAAATTGTACATTGTATTTTCATAACAAAAAAAAGTATAAAATCATTTCTAGGCATAGTAGCGTTTGAAATCTATTCTATTTCCAGTTTTTTCTTCAATTTACAAAACTGGAGAAAAAGACGCGTTTAGTTTGGCACACAGTTTTTTTTTCCTTCAATTTTTAACACGGCTGTTTTTGAAAACTTCTATTTTGGAATTTTAAGTTTTGACTTTTGTTTTGATACCACCACCACCTCCCCCCCCCCACCGCCCATCGCGTGGGCCCACCGCCACCGTCCACTGCCACCCGCCGGCACCGCCGTTGGCCACCTCTACCCACCACCACCACCACTGCCACCAAGACAACCACCAAAGAAAAAGCTTAAAATACAAAATGTGTAATCAAACAATCAAAAGAAAAAAAATTCAAAATAAAGATTGAGTAATCAAACGCCCATTTATTTTTGTAAAAAATAAAAACTAAACTAATTTTGGTTTTTATTATTTTTTTTTGAAACAAAAAACTGGAAGTGATTTCAAACAGACCCGAAATGAAATAGAATCTATGAAAGTCCTTAAAGATTCCAAAGACTAGAAATTGAAATATTTTAATCTTAGATGTACTTCTTCTTCCCTTGATCATCTTTGACAATGTTAATATCGGCAATCAACAACAAACTGACGACTGGATTTCATCATCAGAAACAAATATGGCTACATATTCTTCCAGCTATTCTGAAGGTAAATGCCATGATTGTAAATTTGGTTATAGTTTAGTTCCAATCTATCAAAGTGCATGTCAATTGCATCCAATGACCAGTCATTTCTTCCCTTTTGGCCGCTTTTTTGCCCCTTCTTTAATTTATATGTCTATTTTGGCCGAGTAAGCAAAATTCTTGAAGGGGAGTTGTAGGTATGCTTGATTGTGGTGGGGTGGTAGCAGTCAAAGTTTGATGAGTGATGAAATCATTAACAAGGTAATAATTGCATGTTTTGGAATTTCGAGAATTGGGTTTGATGTATTGTTTTCGACTGTTAAATGAAAGGGTTAATTACAAAACTGTCCCCTGAGGTTTACACGTTTTTGCACTTTGCCCCCCGTGTTTACAATTTTTGCAATAGTGTCTCCCGAGATTGACAAAACCATTGCAAACAACTCCAAAATTGGACATCCGTCCAATTTTGGACGTTAAGTCGTCACGTGCAGTGCACATGCCATTTTGGCATGGGCAAATTTGTAATTTCCTCTTTCCCATCTTTTGTTCATCTCTCTCTCTGTGAGACCTACAGGAAGCACCCTCACCTTTTTACCTTTCCATTTACTTCTGCAATGGCTTCAATCATAGCCGAAATAACCCATGAATTCCCACCATTTTTTCGAGTCTACAAAGATGGTGACCTGGGGTCATCATCCTGGAGGCACCCGATGATCACCGGTAACGTGAGTAGACATGGTCGCAGCTCGAGACGTGCCTAGTGTCATGCAAGTCACCTCAGGCGCGCGATAACTTCTGTGATAATGAGCCTATCCCGTTGCAAAGGGTCCTTATGCCGGAGCACTATGAGCGGATGCCCTCAGAATGCTGCACACTCCGAAGAGTGGGTCGAAGCATGTTCCACGTCCATGGCTAGGGTGCATGGTGCGATGAATGAATGTAACACCCGGGGGCCAGGTAACATGATTGTGGCGCATGGGTGCTGTGCCAACAGCACGCGACATAATTGTGACGCATAGGCGTGGTGCCAACGGCACAAGACATGATTGTGGCGCATGGGTGCGGCGACCCCTATCGATAGATAATACACGGCGTTGTGATGCATGGGCGCGGTGACCCCTGTCACGGGATAATACATGGCGTTGTGGCACATGGGCACCACGACCCATGTTGCGAGATAATACACGGTGTTATGGCGCATGGGCACAGGGACCCCTGTAGCGAGATGATACATGGTGTTGTGGTGCATGGGCACGGGGACCCCTGTCGCGAGATGATACATGGTGTTGTGGTGCATGGGTGAGGCGACAACGACGGGTGGGAGCCCATCGGGTGACCCAGAGGCAGGGTGTGAGTCTAGTGTACATGTGTGTACGAAAATGGAATGCAATATCTAATAATGATGAAGTTATAAATGGTAGTACACGGCCCCCGACAAAGGGTCCCCTGAGGATGGCGAGCGATCGCTGGCGACAATGGGCATCGTGCAATCGCGGGTGGTGGGTAAGCAAAGATGGTGTGTGATCACGGACAACGAGGAGTTGGCACGCAACTTCGAGTGACGACCGTCGTGAAGCCATCATGAAGATGGCGGCGGGTGTCATGGGGACATGTGGATCCTTGAAAAGAAGTGAAGACAACTTAGGGAAGGCCCAAGGCCAACTCCTAGGGGAAGGCCGAGGCCGACCCCTTACCCCCAAGGCACGCCGTCATTGGTGTTTTTGAAATAAAGGAGTTGGGCAGTCGAGCCGCGACGAGTGCATTTTCTTGAGTCGCGCCGAAGTGAAAAAATTAGCTCCAATGTCGTGCACAAAGCGAAGAACGCGCGTGACTTGGGTGTAGGTATTTTGACTAGTTCAACGCGTTGAAAGATTGACCGTTGACTATGTAGACGTGTCGCGCAAAACGGGACCCCCAGTGGACCCTTGGTGTGCGACCAAGATGGGTTGGGAACACATCTCAACCGCTATCAATGGCGACTCAAAGAAAAGAGGTGCTTGAAGGTACTCGGCAATTGTGTTGCTCTTCATACTAGTGGCTTGCGTTGAGCTCTATGATGCCTTCTGAATGCACCCAATCATTTCAATTGGATGTTCGATTGAAGCAATTTGATATAATGGTCCAAAGATACTAAATGTCATTTAGGCGTTGGGCTAACCACTCGTTGCCAAGAGTTGGGTGTTGGCCGAACTAACACATCTCTTTGATCACAACCCCACCAAAGTGTAAAGTGAGCTACCACCGAGCCAATTGCTCCTAACAAGTACACCTGCCTACGCCTTACCATACTATGTAAAGTAAATTAGTAAGTAAAACTTCTTGTACTATATCCACTTATTTCTCTACGATAATAGATTTAAGTTTTCTCTAGCTCTTCATACTGGTCGCTTGTTTTGAGCTCTACAACGCCTCCAAAATGCACCGAATCATTTTTGGTTGGCCGCTCGCTTGAATAATTCGATTGAATGGTTTAAATATACTGACCGTTGTTTAAGCGTTGGGCTAATTACTGTTGCCAACAGTTGAGCGTCGCCCCCGAACTAATTCATCTCTTCAATCACAACCCCACCAAAGCGTAAAGTTAGCCATTCAGAGCGCCACATTGCAACTCAGAACTCACTGTCACATTCGCGCGGATGTATTAGATCACTTCTTCGTATGGTATGAGGTGCACCTCAGCATACTACGTAACATAAGCTAGTAAGTAAGACTTCGTTTAATATTAACCACTTACTTCATTTCTGTACTACCTTGGATTCAAGCTCTTTGACCTTTTAAACTTCCTTCACTTCCTTTGATGATATAAATGAACCAAAGAGGAAAACAAGCACATAGTGCACAACATCAAAAAATAAAAATAAAAAAATCAAGAGTCAAGAAGACACAAAGACTACAATTTGTTCTGGCAGTTCAGGGAAGTCCCCACTCTGCTCCACAGAGAACTGGGCACAAGCTTTCTGTTAGCAGAACCCTTTTAAGTTGTGGATGGATATGCATAAATAATTGTTCCATTGAAGCTTCCCTAATGGATATTTTGGAGCCTAATGAACCATCATTGTCATGCAAACCTCATCTTTGATAAGTGCTTAAACCTAAAGAGTGTGTGAGGTCAATTTTCAGTGGCAGATGAGGGAGACTTGGACACTTGGAGATGGTCCTGAAAGGAATGCAAATAGATCCTCGCACTCCCACAAGACCCCCCCATGGGCCTTTTGCATGAAAGTCGCAATTAGAATGAGATGGAGATGGAAAACACATTTCACCATACAAATTGGCACCTGCTTTTACCCGCTGATTGCTCCTCCTGCCCACATGAAACACCGCCCTGCCGACTGGTCACCGCCGCTGTCTTGGAGGCATTTGAAAATTCTTCGGACAGGGACCTGAGGTTTCGGTCCCTCGTACCCGTGACGATGAGAGTCAAAGGAAGCAACCCACCAAAGTGGTTCCAAGGACATTTTTGACACGAAAGACTGCTTTATACTGTTTTTGTTTATACTTGTTGGAGCTAGAATGCATCCGTCAACACAACTAGTTCACATTGCTTTACCACTTGCATAGGAAAAGCTATAATTCGTATCTTTTTTATTTAGACTTTAAAAAATATATTCTCAAGAGACACCTCTTGCTTTAATGTCAATTAAAGCTATTCTTAAGAACTCACTTCTCACACCACACGCATTTAAGAAAATATTTTTTAATTTTGGCTTCAAAATTTAGTAAAAAAGAATAAATTTTGACCACTATCCTGATCGTAAGAATCTTCTTCTATGTCTGTATCTTTCAATAACTAGTAGTCGCCAAATGTCTTTAATGAGTTTTATGTTAAAACTTTCAACGACAATTCTTAACAATATTTTTTTTACGTCTTCTTAATAAAATTACTAAAAATTCAAGTGCTTAGTATATAGTCCATAGTCCAAATAGCGAAAAGAATAAATATCACGGATAAGGACTTTGGGTGTAACTTCGTTATCAAAAGATTTATTTGTAAATACTTTGTTGACCTTTGCGTAGATTCGTATCCTTTCTGGCATTCTGTCACCGCAGGGAGTTGACCAATCTTTTGGTCAAATTCCACTCAATATCACTTGAAATTTAAACTAAGTAATAAAAAAACAAAACAAAAGAAAAAGCCATATTGTTGTTCCAACATCATGACAGGTTAGGTGTGGACATAAAGAATGTCCGGAAAGCTGTGTACTCAGGGATCACTTATTATTAATCTTCACGGTGGCCGAAACCTTTTAGCGACAAAAATAAACATAATATATTATGTTCTAGGTAATTTTAATGAAGTTCGACCTCTCTCGGTCAAAATGAAAAGAAATTATTTCTTTATGAATTTTTGTTTTGGGCGTTAATAATCTACCTTTTGCATGTTTGATAACATAAATTTAGCACGTTGAGCACGTACCTCTCGATCTCTTATTCTTCATGGAATAGTTGAGAGATCAGAGATCATATGGAAAGAGTCTACATACGATATTGGATCTCTTCCTACTTATGACCCTTTTGCACACCCGTTTTTCGTATGCAAATGAGGCATCAGAAAAGAGCCCCCTGTGAAGATGAGCTTTATGCGTTTCAACAATGCAAGTGATAATTTTAGTAATACAAATGAGCTTTTAGTTACAAATGTAAAAGTGAGGAAACATGCAAAGTAAAGTCGAAAATTGTTACTTGCACTTACGCTCTGCTTATGTCATCCCTAGGCGAAGAAGCTCTCACGAATTGCATACAGTCTTTCATATTAGCATTACCTTTTGGGAACTCTCGCATTTTTTTGTTGGGGGGGGGGGGTTGATTGGGTGCGTCATATTGGGGCGGCAAAATCATTGCTTAAGCATACTACCCTTATCTAGGGTAGTATATTTAAAAAAGAGATTGCATAGAGAAGATTCAAAAGGTATTTCCTTTTAAGTGTAAGTTTTACTAAGAAGAGTAGCTTTGTCCTCGACTTTTAAGCTCCATCAACGGATGTGCATTGCATAGCCTCACACAATGAACCTGAAGCCGGTGGCGAAGGGGAGGGGTAGCACTGTCGCTTGCCCACCCCCATCTCTTGGCATGAAGTTTTTCTTGACAATTTGGCTTTTATTTTTATGATGATGATATTTGTTACTTCATGTTCCTTTGAGAATTTATTATTATTGAGAACCTTTTTGAAACCAAACTTGTTGATTTAGTATATTGAATTAGTCTTATCATATATCGTAAAACATATTCTTACACATCAATATTTTTAACTCTTGTCGCTATAGATTTGTAGTAAAGCGTTGATTGCTGTTAGGGACGTTTTAATAAAGCGTCCCTAACAGCAAATTACCATAATTAAAAAAAATTCTTACCTTGAATAACAAGAAAATGCCAAAAAAAAATTAAAAAAAAAAAAGAAAATTGGGCCCGGGCCCGACCCAAGCCCGACCCTAAATGTTGGGCCTAGGGCCTGGGCTTGGACCGGGCCCAGATATTCCCAGAATCAGGCCCGGCCCGACCCGTTTGACAGCCCCTTGGCCCGGCCCTGACCCGATTTGCTGGAGGCTCGATGGGCTTGAGCTGAGCCGGCCCAAGTCCGGCCCATTTGACACCTCTATGTATGGAGTATGTATCGGGCACATGCTGGGTACAAGACAAGATTTGTAGTTTGGTGATATCAGGCATTCCACGCAAGTTCTTTTGTACATCAGGAGTCGTGGAACACGTTTGACGTTTTATTTTTGATGAATTGTGATTAGCTATATAATTTTGATTTCGATCTCGTGTTTGTGTCAAGGTTACAATATACTAGTATATAGTTATTTTTCAGCATGAAGTAATTTGGCTTGATTGTGATTTATTATGTTTATAAAATGAAACTGTCATCCTTATAAATTATATATATTACTCTTCTCGACGTGCACGTATATTTCTGAGCTTTATTAAAAAAGTCTTCAAGACAAGGAAATAACTGCGACGTCACGGCCATGGTCGCGCTCACACGCACCGCGGCGGCCCCCCCACCATTTCATTCAATGGGTCTAAAATTTTTCAAACTGCGCCGTCAAACTAACGCCGTGAGTAACAGAAAGGAAAAGCTTTCCTAAAATCTGTACACAGTCCATCCATCCATCCAATTAAGCAGCAGCCCGACATTAACGGTTTCGAGATTCGAGAGTCGCCGTAGAAAAGAAAAAGGAAGGGGAGATAGAGAGGCTTGAATTTTGTTGTAAGAAAAACATTCGCTTGTGCGTGTTTGTTTTTAGTTTTCAGTTTCTAGAGAGAGAAAGTGAGGAGAGAGAGAGAGAGAGATTCTGGGTGTGGAATCGTGGATTCACGTACGGACTCGTTTTAGATCGGAAGCAGACGCAAGTGTAAGCTTTCGTTTTGCCTCATTTCCTCAGCAATTTTGTTGATCCCTTTTGTCGTGGGCATTTTTTGTGCAATGTTGCTCGATCTGTAATGGGCTTGTAATGCTGCGTGGATTTCTGCCTCTTGGGTTTTTGGTTTTTTGTTCTTCTTGGGGGTGCTTGCTTGTTTGTTCTGTTGGGTTGGGTTGATGTGTGACCGCCAATTTAATTGGTTGTTATTCGGGTCTGGACATTCGAAAAATGGCAGCTTAGAGAATTTCAAATCCTTTCGTTCCCGTGAAAGATTTGCTATTCTAAGATGTCGATATGAAGGGTTTTAGCCAAATTCATCATCCTTCATTGTTTCCACGAGCTGCCAAATTGTTTTTGAAGTTTTATCACTTTCTCTGAAGACAAACGCTGTAAGTAGGCGGCATGATCTGCTAGACGCAAAGAATTATTTTTAAGTGTGTGCCTGAACAAACATTTTTCTTTTTCTGTCGTTTGTTTATCTTCTGGCCTTATGCTTGAATTGCTTCCTCTACTGCTAAAAGCTTGGGATGCTAATATGACAAGGTGAAATTTTGTTTGTCAGATATTATCATTGAAATGTTCCCTCTCTGGTTCCGAAGTTTCAGTTTGGATTTTTTTTTCCTGATTTGATTTTGAGTCCTTTTGTTGGCATTTCATTTGTTATTGTTTTGTTGGGAAAATTCACTTGGCGGGGCTATCATGTAAAAAGTACTAGATCCCAACTGCTTTAATGGAAGAGAACAAAAAACCCCTTAAACAGGCTTTAACAGAACCCAAGATACTTATATGAAGAATACCACAACGTAAAACATTTCAGACTTAATACCGGTCTCTTCCATTAGGCTATGACTCACTTCATATGGGGTCCCTACGCTGGTAGGCTTATGGGAGATATATGTTGTGATGAAAGGAGCAAGTATATCTTTCTTCGTGGACAATTGTGTGCAAAGAGAAAGGACTTGAAAGGCATTTTCAGAGTTGAACGGGTAGAATTTAGTTGGAACCATCTTTTTCTAGGTAGAAGGAACGCTGGAATTTGTCCCTGAATTATCTTTAAGGAGAATATGTTTTCTTTTGTAATCAACTGTACCAGATTTCGAACGAAATCTTGCTATTATCATTATGAAGCGGTGTGTCTTGGAGTTTGACATGTTTCAGGACTATCATGTGTTTTTGACTGAGCATCTATGCTGTCCTTTTAGTTTCTAGCTTTAGATTGGAAGCTGGTGGATTCTGCTAATGGAATTTTACCATTATCACTTGTGTAGGCCATAACTGGTCAACGAGTTTTTGGTGAAATGTGAAAATATGTCTAAGATATGAACAATGCAAAATAATACGGTGTTTGCCTATCCGTGTGAGAAAGCAAGGCCTGTAGGGGTCCTACTAAAAAACCATATATCGAACTAATAACGAGCATTGACAGAATTCTTTTCTTCCTCCAATCCCCAGAAACTTTGGACATCCAGTTTGCATAGGTTGTTCCACATCATGCCAATAAGTAGCTGTAAGAAGAATTAAACTTGGTTATATTGGGTTAAACATCTTCATCTTTCTGGGGTTCCTCTAAAAAGTATGTCTCATGGTCCACCTGCAATAAAAAACACAATCTTCACACGTAAGTCCTCGATGATTTCACTTTACAAGAGTTGGATCTGATACAAGCTTTTTGGTAATCATTGGCAACTCAATGTAAAAGCAGATCAAGGGCATCGGAAAGAACAGTTTATCACATCATTGTTCCAACTTCTAAGTATCTAAGCTTCCTTTTAGCAACCTACAACTGGAGCTTTTTTTTCCTGCTCATCTTACTTTTTCTTCCAATTTAAATAAGCATTATTGCTTTTCTTGCCCTTTTCTCCTTTTATTGCAATAAGTAGTTTTTGTGTCCTTAATATTGCGATTTCAAGATTGGGGAGCTAGTATATTCCATTTCAGTTGTGATCTAACCTGCTTTGAATGTATGTGTTTAAAGTAAAAGGTGTGAATTTCAAAATTGAACAATTTGGTTTCTCTTTCCGTTTTTAAATATTTCTAAGCAAGTTGAAAAGGATAACAGTGGTTCTTGTCTCATCCTATCAAGTGTAAAACACTTTGATTCTCTATCTCATCTTCATGCAGGGTGATGGGGAGGGATGTTGCAGGATTACGTATCGACAAGAGGCCCAATATTGTCAATGTGAAGTCAAATGGCGTGTCTCATGGTACAGTTCATGTTGCTCCAAGAATTTCTGGACAAAATACCGGCACACATGAACCTAAGGTGGAGGGTTATAATGCAAAAGATTCAATTGTTAAAGAATGTCAGGAAAAGCAAGATGTGCTTGGTGCCAAAAGCAGCAATCTTACGTCTGGTATGCCTGAAGGAGAACATATTGAATTAAAGACTCCGAAGTCCAGTGAGAAGAATTTCAGCTCCCCTGTGAAACTTGGACTAGGATCTGCTGCTGTTGGCAGTCCACAAACAAACTTGAGCACAAAGACACATGATCACACCATTGATAAGCAGGCTTCAAATGCAGTTTCATCCATTGGGGCTGTAACTGTTGATACAAGTGTCAACTCTTCGTCGAATAGCAATGGTTTACATTCCCCTAACACTGCGAAGAAGCCACAGGTAGACCAAATCCTTGATGGTGTTCCCGGATCATGTTAGCTCATGCTGAATAATATAATAAATGGTAGTTCTGAACAGACAGCCCTTCTTGAATCCAATTCATTAAGCTGACCTGGAGCATAACTCGATAAATAGAAGATACGAGAAATACCCCATCCGAATGTAATTGGTTCAGGTTATGGAAACAATTGGTTTTGTTGAATGTTACCAAATCGTAGATTAAATTTGTAAAAAGTAGGCGTATATGGGCTGCAGAACTAGAGCTGGACATATTGATTTATGATAGGCTTGAGTAATATGTAGAAAAATTGCTTATAAAGAAAAAGGAAGAGTATTAAATTGTTGTAACCCAGCCAGCTTTTGAGCTCTTACGCGCTAGTGTTGTCATGCTTTTCATTTTTGGCTCATAGAATAATGGCATTATAACTCTGACGAATAGTGAGTAGCTATGAAATATAAAGAGTCTCTGTCTTGTAAGAACAGTTGTAGATTGGAAAGAACTCTGGCATCAAATTCTGTTGTGCTAGTCATATTTAAATTTAGAACACATGCTAAATTTGTATTTTACATATTGTTCCAGCCGAAATCCCCTTTTCTGTCAAGGAAGCCACAAAAATTTGACGATAGGAAACACTTCGATGAAGAAGATAATTGGTCGCTTGCCTCCTCGTATCCTTTGCTGTAATTCCAGTTTTTAGTTTTCCAATTTATTTATCAATCAAATTTTGGAAAATGCTTTGTTACGACAATGTTATTGCCTTGGGAGTGGAAGTTTCCTTAGCCGTGCATAGTGCTGCAGCATCTGTGCGGACAGTCAAATCTCAGATCACCGTTCCAGTAGCTCCCACGTTTAAATGTGCTTCGCGTGCTGAGAGACGTAAGGAGGTAGTTCGTTAACTCAAAAGAAGTATACTACATTTAGTTTTGTGAGTCAGTAGCTTTTGCATTGCAGCCCACTAGGGATTTTTCTTATCCATCATTTTGTCTTCCCCTTTCTAGTTTTACATGAAATTGGAGGAAAAACACGAAGCTCTGAAGGCAGAGAAGATGGAATATGAAGCAAGGACCAAGGTTCATCTCTCATGAGTAAACATACTGTTTTAGTTTGAGGAACGTTATACGTTGTTTCTAATATTAGAATCTCCTCTTTGTTTGTCTCTATTGATTTTAAATTCAGGAGGAGCAGGAGGCAGCTATAAAGCAGCTTAGAAAGAACATGGTAGTAAAAGCAAATCCAGTTCCCAGTTTTTATCACGAAGGACCTCCACCAAAGGTCGAACTTAAAAAGGTAAGTTACTTCAAGTTCGCTCTTCATTTAATCATGAGTCTCAAGGAAGAGGTTCTTAAACCTAAATTTACCTCTCTCAACATAGATTAACAGTTTGAGTGGGAGCTACTTTGTAGTTATGTTTTGTATCCCCAGTTTTTTTGTTTTAGCGGGGTCTTTGTTGCATTTCTGTTTGGTTCCTTGGCAGAATTAGCGTTTATAATAATACACTAAATATCAAAAAGAAAAAAGAAAACAGTTTGTGGGGATTGACATAGCATTTGAACAAAGAACAAAGGTCAGAAAGTAGAAGCTTTTGACCATTTAACCTGTGAGATAGTAAATTATCTACGGGCTTGAAATTAAAGTAAATCAAGACCACAACCCAGCTTCAGGAGTAAGCACTAACATTTTTAATGGGCTTGATTTACTCCAGCTTGATTTAGGGAACAAGAAAAAGTGGAGGGCATGGGGGGCGGAAACACTAGATGGCTTCCTTTTATCTTGGGGTGCAAAGCAGTTGGTTTCTGTCTTTACCAAAGTAGGTTTAGTGTTGAAACTATACAAAGTAAACGCTATCCTCTTGTCTGCATCTCTACTGTATTCTCTGATAGTACAGCAGAGAGATAGAATCGTGTGCTTTACCTCAACTTCTTTAAAATTGGAAACAGAATTGTAATTTACTGTATTATTTCGATATGATTCCAGCTTCCTCTTACTCGTGCTAAATCACCCAATTTAACCCGAAGAAAGAGCTGCGGTGATGCAGTTAATTCATCTCGAGAGGATAAGAGCACATGTAACCGGGCAGTTCGCCATAGCATTGGTGCATACAAAGAAGGAAGTAGGACCTCCGGCAATGTCAAAAGTAAGGATCAGATCCGAGGACAGAATGGGAATGGCACCTGCAAAGTTAAGGGCCGTCCTAAACAGGGAAAGGAGACCCCTAAAACCCCATCACAAAAGATGGCGGAGCAGAGGAATGCTGACATCTCTGTTCAGTCATGAACTTTCAGTTTTTGTCATATTCAGCGGGAAAAGGTCCTTAACTTCATTTGCGAGTGTTTGGATGTTGTAGAAAAGAAATGGTCATTATCTCTTCTTGTCCGCAATGACACAATCAACTGCTATGTGTCGATTCAAAATCGTATATTTTCCGTGACTTATAATCGTACATATTATGTTGTGTATGCTAGATACCATTCTAATTTGGACCCACGTTTCCATCCTAATTACTATGTATAGGTGCTAACAGATTCTGTAGTTCTCGTCCGTTTTTCTTGCCTGCTAGTTGCTGGTTACAGATTTTGTAATGCTGTTTGAGTTTGATATTTCACCGTCTGAAAGGGACCTGGAGTTCTTGTGTTGAATATAAATTACAGATGTTAGATGTTATCTAAGGCTTTTTGCAATAATGCAAGTTAAATTTGTGGAGTTGATGCTTATTGCAGGTAGATAGAGGGAAAATTCAGTTGTAGAATGAGCTCCGGGTTGTACATTAGTCTTCTGTAACTACTCTCTTTCAACACAAGATTACAATAGCTATTCATGTGAGCAAATGCTAGCATCTTTATATGTATCTTTGACTGCTTAAACGAGCTCGTTTGGAATTGATTATGAGGTGATTAAACTTAATTTAATCTGTGACAAACATAGAATATTGATTAAATCGACTTTATAAGTTAAAAAATTGATCAATCTACTATTCAAGAAAATGGCATTATGGATTTGTAACTTTTCAATGATTAGGTTTGACCAAGTAAGGTATCAAAGTATTCCTAATAATTAAAAGAACTTTTAGAACCTTTATTTTAAAAACTAAAAAGTTTTGGTAAAGTTAAAATTGCTTTTAGTAGTACTTTTTTTTTTTATATCTAAATACCATCTATAGCTTAAAACTTATTTTAGTACAAATAACGTCAAATTAATTTTAAAAGTAAATTAAAATTTTCTTTCGAGGATCATTAATCTCAACAGATTTACTCAGTGCTTAATTAATTAAGTTGTACTCTTGGAGAATAATAGAACCTTCGGTCTTGGAATAAATGCTCTGGATTTTGTCAAGAAAAGTCAGACTTAAGAGACTTTTGGGGGGTATAGGGATCGATTTATGATCACAGTTTGGTGGTGACATGATTTCATCTGAGGCTTTTGTCGAGTGTTATGATTTTGCATGTGACTGACTTGCAATCAATTTCTAGCATGCAAAGTTTTTGTTGGCTTTTCTTCCCTCCAAAGCTAGCTCTACTACACCCTAGGCTTATGCTTGCAACGATTTTTTTTGGGTTACTAGTAATGCCTTTCAATTAGTATATGGAGTTTGTGAGAAAAGTCTACATTTGCAAATATTTAATCAAGGAGAGATATTATCCATTGGATGCTTGTAATATTGCCTTGCATCCAAAGATAGCTAGTGAGATCACTTCAATGAGTTATTTCTTATTTCTTAACATAATCTTACAAGAATTGAAAGATATACTTGCATAACAAATATTGTACAAATCAGTGCGGTTGTGTAGAGGTGTCAAATGGGTCGGGCTGGGGCAGGCCCAGCTTAAGCCCAACGGGCCTCCAACAAATGGGTCGGGTCTGGTGACTGAAAAATGGCTCGGGCCTGAAATATGGATATATGGGCCTAGTTCAAGCCCTGGCCCTAGGCCCAATTTTTAGGGCCGGGCCCGGGCCCAAATTTGTGTGTGTGTGTAGTTTTCTTTCTTTTATTGGCTATAATTATCGCTCTTTACTCATAATATTATTTTATTAGAGATACCACTTCCTCATGAATTTATCTTGAATTGGGAAAAAAGATTTGGTTACTACATGGATATTTCCTTTTAAATATGTCTAGTAACTTTTATTTTGTAACGCTAAAACAAATCTTAAAAGAACGTATGCAAAACGATTGTAATGCTAAAACAATTGTTAAAAGAATGTATGCAAAATGACACTAATAACATTTAGCGACAATGATCGTTATATAGAGCAAACTGTTGTAGGCTACTTTTACTTTTAATAATGGGTTGACGCTCGAAAAAATTTATTGTTAATGCGCTCTTACATTTTACCATTATCATTTCTCAATGCTAAAAAGGAACCAGAGCGAAAGCGAGTAGCAAAAAAATATTTTCTTTTTGTGTGCCAATTCTTGTTGTTTTAGTAAGAGACGTGAATATGAGATTTGTCAAAATCGTGCAATCAAGAAAATCTTGTAAGTATAATTCGAATAGTACATAAATCTCGATCTCAAAATATGTCTCAAGATTACGTTTCTTTGTCCGAAAGTCAACAGAAAAATGATTGTTAATTATTCGAAGTACGAAACAAAAATATTCTTATTGAGACGTTTCTCAATAATATCACCATAACTCTCAATGTTTTGAGTGTTTTTATAAATACGTAAAGTTTAGGGACATTTGTGTAATTTTATAATTTTTTTAAAAAAAAATCATGTTTTATTGTCTTGCCACCTCCTCCTTGTTACAATGACTAAGCTGGTTAAATATTAAAATACGGGATATGTGGATAATGGATGTATCGGGTGGAAGATAATGAAGGGGAAAAAAAAGGGAAACCTTTCCCTTTCGGGAAAGAAAGAACAACCAAGAGGTCCAAGACAGAAAACAAGAAACAGAGAAGAGAAATGAAACAGCCAAACACGGGGCCAAATTTAGGGCCAGAAAAGGGCCCAATTTTGGGCAAAAATCGGGCCCAATTTCGGGCTTTTTTAGGGCCGGGTCTGGCCTGGGCCATTTTTGGTGAAACCTTGGCCTGATTCAAGCCCAGGTCCAAGGCCCTTTACCCGCGGGCCTGCACTGTTCATTACAGGGCTTGGCCAGCCTGCGGGCCGCCCGTCCTATTTGACATCTCTACGGTTGTGTCATTAATGATCTCATGTCGTGTCATCTAGTAAAAAACAATGAGTTAGTGTAACGAGTTGTTTGATAAAATTGAAATTTAAGTGCTGAGAACGCTGAATTTTGTACTGAAAAGTTAACATGTTTGGTAAACCAAAAACAAATATCTGAAAATTATTTTATTTACAAATTTATTCATTTTACCAAAATAATGCTTATATTTATGTACTACATAATTTTATTTTTTGGACTAAAAACGTGTTGGTGGTGGTGGGGGCGCAGACAAAAAGGTATTAATGGTGGCTGTAGTGGTACGGGAAGACATGGAGTTGGTAATTGTAGTGACAGCAATAAGCAGTAACAATGGAGGTCATAGAAGTGGTTGTAGTGTGGTGAAAATCTAGATAATTTTGGCGGACATCGACGTTGTGGTGTTAGTGGTGGTGGTGTAGTGGCAGTGGCAGCGGCGGAGGCGATTAGTGGTGATGGTGGCAGTAGCGATGAAGTAATTGATGGTAGTGGTGGTGGTGGAGGCAACAACAGAAATGTATCAATACTGACAATAGTGGTGTCAGCAGCAGAAATGTATCAATACTGGCAGTAGTGGTGTCAGCAGCAGAAATGTATCAATACTGGCAGTAATGGTGTCAATAGCAGAAAGGTATCAATACTGGCAGCAGTGGTGTGTGAAGACTGTTGTTGGTAATTGTGGTAGGTAACGACATAGCGGTCAAGACAGTGGTTGTAATGTGGTTGATATTTAGATGATTTTGACGGTCTTGGACTTCGTAGGGTAGTGGCAGTGGGCGACATTGACGTTGTTTGGTAGTGGTGGTGGTAGTGACTATTGAGTAATAACAATGGTGGTGGCGATGGCAGGGGCGAAAATGTGTCAATGGTGGTGGCAATTCTAGTGCGTCAAGATATGATATTGGTAATTGTGGTGGTAACGAATTAAGCGATAAGTATTAAGTAAGTTTATCCTGATTTAAAATTTTAGTCTATTTTTAGTAAGAATTAACTTTTTAAGTGATACAATGTTAATCATGCGAAGCACTTAATTGAAAATTTTAAGTTTTAAGTGTTTAATTGCGTTATCAAATACACTCAAAATAATGACATGCAAGAGACCCTCATGCTTAGCCCATTCCATAGCCTTCAATAATGATAAATGTATGTGCTGAGAAAGGGCCAAGAGAATCGAAAGCGTGAGTAGCCATGCCCATCAGTACTCCCAAATGCCTCATGTCACATACCCTTTTCAGCTCTTAGACAATGTTGTTGAAACTTGCATTCAACGCTAATAAAGTATATCTGATTTTTGGCCAATGACACAAAATATACTATAAATTATATACTGTACTTCTCTTTGACAATAAGCCTTACAATTTGTATACTAGCCAATGTCACAGATTGTTGGAAAGAGGCGGTCAAATTTTGGTTGTATTTAAAGCTGTCTAGATGAGATTTGGAAATGCTATGTGACCTGGAAATGAGGGAGCTTCACCTTTGGATATCCTGTAACGAGTCATTCATAGGTAACCCAGAACATAGAACGAAAGTATGCCTTCCTATTACTGTTCAAACCCAATGTTGTACCTGCAGTGACATACATTCCTACACATTACCGGATTAGCATGCCACTTCAACTCCACGCACCTTAGGGCTGGCATTGGGATTTCTTGCTTCAGTGGAAATGATCGCTGTGGATGAGCGACAATCACAACACCGGCTTCAAATTCTCTTACTGCACTGCAAAAAGTTTTTTTTATTGCCCTTCAATGGGCACTCGAACATAAATTTACTCATTTGATATTATATTCTTCTTTTTTACTCTCTCAGATGTCGGGGAGTGAGGACACTGCAGACACAGTAGCACCCATCCTTTTTAATTTCTGCCATCTTCTAGCTCATTTGCACTTCTGTGAAATTGAAAGGAATTTGCCATTGCAAATGCGGGAGGCTCGATCCTTAACCAATTATGCAGGTAATGCCAGGATCATGGTATACCAAAACTGGATACGAGTTGTGCATAATAGTTAAGGATTGTCTCTATTGCTCTACTGTAGTAAATAAATTGCTAGAAGTATGCTCAATGTGATGGGTGCAGTCTGCTTTCATATGTACGTATCAGAGTCATGGAATATGTCATGACCTATAAACTGTTGTACCGACACTAACGTGCCCAAACTGTTCTTTATTAATGTTATTCTCGCATTTATCAAGAGAGAGAGAGAGAGAGAGAGCTGGTCAATTACAAGGGCAGTGCAAGAAGTGGGACAACAACTTGAAGTGCTTGATAGGCGCAAGGCACAAGTGGCATCACCGGTTATGTTGAACTATCAACAAATCTTCAATTAGTTGGAATTGTGGTTACGAGCTACACCATAAGAACAAAAAATAACATCAGGATAATTCACCCAGATAGTTCCATAGTACAATTCACATCTTTCATCTCTTTCTTTTTTTGGTTTGCTGTACAGTTACAACCATACCTAATCAAACTATTACACACAAAAAGATGATTTAAATACAAGAAATGTGTAAGCAATGCTATCTTCCAAATCCTCTCGTTAGCATACTCTTGAATACTCCAGTTGTGCGTTCAAAGTATTGGCCCAACGATACACACATATCTCATCGTTTGCCAAAAACTTGTTTGTCTTCTGTTTGTATAATAAGTGAATAGAACATGAACAACATTTTTGAGCTCGTTTATTGAATGACCCAAGCTTGAACATTTTAAATGTATGCATGAGTTTGTTCACGAACAACTTGCTTAGCTAATAAAAAGGTGATTATGCAATCAATTACATCCCACACAAAGCAAAATCACATTTACCCTTTAACTCTCTAAAGCTCAAAGCCTGAATCCCCTAACCTAGGACTTAAAATCTAAAACACTACTCGTGCTCACGAACACCTAAAGTTACACCCTATGTAACCAACCTAAACTTAAATTGGACAACCAAAAAACACGTCACTTCTTACTTTATTGATTTCATCATTTTTTTTAGAGAGAGAAGTTAAGAAAATATAGTAGATCATAAAATAATAGAATTCACAGCAAGGTGAAATAAAAACAAAACTAACAGATTGTTTGGATGAAAAGCCTATCAAAGTAACCAAAGAAATAAAGTAGAACTACAAGGAACCAAAACACCACAAGAGGATTAGCAGGGCGAGAATCCGACACCAGGAAGAGGAACCACGGGCTGTACACCATCAAACCAATCCTGTTGAATTTTGTGGCTGGAGCGGAAAACAAAAGATGCTAAAGCCGAGGTGAGGGACAACACTGTCAATTTTCCTTGGATGATATGCAACAAATGCAAGATCCTACTGTTACACGTTAATCTATACAAAAGGTTGGTAAAAGATGCACTCCCGCATTCTTTGGACTCCATCTGTATCATGAAAGTAGAGTGAGGAAGAAGAACAATGATATGTGCAAACTGGAGTTTACTCAACCAATTGATAACAATACACAAAGCCAGATCAAAAGCAGTAAGTTCATCAGTAGAGTCTAAAACATTAGTGAATGCCCCCAATCGGAACCCAGTGAGTATTGAACAAAACCATTCCAAGCCCAAATTTTCTCTCAATAGAAGAGCCGGTCACTGAGATAGAAAAATATATTGGAAAGGGAAGAATGACACAATCACATGTTCGTGAGAAGTGGATAAGGTGAATACAAGGGTAGAACCCAGCTAACCCAGCAAAACAGTCAAATTATGTTTCCAAACAGGAAACAACCTTCCTCTGCGATTTTTTTTTTGGGGTAAAAGGTCCCAAGTATTATTTCAAGTAAACCATATGTACATGATATGAAAATTTGTTCTCCTCTGTACTCTTCATTCCATTCTCCCTCCCCAGTTATCTACTACTATACAAACAAGTACAAACTGATTACAAAAGATTTTGCCTATCTATTTCCAAGCCTCACCAATGCAATGTTTATCAAACTGGCAGGGGCTTTCCTCCAACTGTACACCCTATGCTTGACCCATTGTTGAATCACAAACAGACACCCTTGAACTGAAGCTGCTTCTTTTTTGAATATCCGGTGGTTCCTCTCTTGCCAAAGACCATAAACAATTAGGGCCAATACCAGTTTACACAGTCTAGCCTTGAAACTTTTGCCTTTGATATGATGGCAAACATACTGCAATGCTTGTTGCCATGATACAAAACTGCCATTTACTTGCAGTTTCCTCAAAATCAGCTTCCATAGCTCTTTTGAATAAGGGCATTGTACCAATAAATGATTCAAGGTTTCAGGTTGAGCAAGGCAAAGCTCACAAGTCTCCTCATGTATCATATTTCAAGCCTTCAACTTAGCTTTAGTTCTTAGCCCCTGATGACATATCATCCACAGTAGCATTGAGCATCTAGGAATGTGACCAGGGATCCAGAAGAGTTTCCACCAGGGGACTATATCACCTTTTGTCCTAATTCCCTCATATGCAGACTTTATATTAAACTGCCCACTAGTGTTTAAAGTCCCGATGGTTTCATCTTGGTTTAGGACATTTGGTCTCGGAAAGCTTTCAAGTGCAGAGTTCAGATCATTAAGGGCTTGTGATATGAGTGTAGGTAATCTCCAAGCACCATTGTGTATAATTTCTTAGACCTTTACTTCCATATTCAATCCAGCAACATACATAATCCTATGTCCATACACTTCTTCAGTCACCACCCCAATTGGAAGCCACCTGTCCAACCATAACGAGGTTGTTTCCCCATTGCCTACTTTATATCTTACAAATTGCTTGAAGAGTTCTTTGAGCTTAACAATTTTACACCAAGACCATGATAATACTGTTGGGGGCTTAAAGGTGCATAAGTGTCTGCCTTTGATAATAAAGATATGACACCATTTGACCCATAAGGTATCCTTCTTGTGTGCCAGGTCCCATAAATGCTTACAAATAGCAGCTTTGTTCCACTGATCTTGTCTTTTGAGTCCTAGACCTCCTTCCTTCTTTGGGAAACAAACATTGCTCCACTTTTGCTTGATAATCTTATTTGGTAGTATAAAAATATTACACCAATAGATTTGCATGCTCAATAAAACAGACATTGCAAGTTGTACTCTTCCAACGTATGAAAGATACTTTGTAGACAGAGAAGATATTCTCTTTGTTATCTTCTCTACCGGAACTTTGCAGTCATTATATTGTAACTTAGTTGATATTAAGGGTACACCAAGGTATGTAACAGGAAATTGACCAGGTGAGATTCCAATAGTTTCAACCAATTGAACAACAACATTCTGATTAACTCTAGCTATGAAAATAGAGCTTTTGTCAAGGTTTGGTGCCAAGCCTGATAATTGCTCAAATTCCATTAGACCCTGCCTGATCACCATCATAGTTTCCACTCTTGCTTGTGCCAATAGGAATAAGTCATCTGCAAAACATACATGACCGATTTGCAACTCCTGACACTTTGGATGAAAGTGATAATCTTCATGTTGTGCATACTTATCCATCAAACCTGAGAAAGCTTCCATAACTAGAAGGAAAAGATAAGGGGATATGGGGCTCCCTGGTCTAAGCCCTCTAGCACTAGCAAAGAATCCTTCCATGCATCCATTCAAATTGACTGAAAATTTTGCTGTAGTAACACATTTCGTGCACCACTTTAAGAACTGTGATGGGAACAACATGTTTTCCATAACTGCTTGAAGAAAGTCCCACCCAACTGTATCATAGGCCTTCTACAAATCTACTTTCATCACACATCTAGGTGTGCCCCCCAGCTTTGTGATAATTTTTTACTAGCTCTTGCATTAACAAAATGTTATCTGCTATACTTCTATTAGTAACAAAAGCTGACTGCCTTTGTGAAATAACCTTGGGCAAAACCTTATTCAGTCTTACACTTAGCACCTTGAAAATGCATTTATAAAGGACATTACAACAAGATATGGGTCTAAAGTCCTTCATAGTACTTGGGCAAGCAATCTTAGATACCAGAGTTAATGCAGTACTATTTAGTCCTTTTAACTCAACATTCTTATTGAAAATTTCCAATATTGCACCAACCACATCTGGCCCTACAACCTTCCAATTTTGCTGAAAAAATTCAGTTGTATAACCATCAGGCCCTGGAGCTTTATTTCCTTTTAATGAATACATAGCCTCCTTGATTTCCATCTCAGTAATATGAGCTTTTAACTGTTGCTGGTCATAAGCATCCACATTGCTCTTGATGAACTCATTTAGTCTCATTCTTGTCCTGAAGTTTGATGGTACTGCTTTTCCAAGAAAACCAGAGAAATATTTTATAGCAACCTGATGAACCTCTTGTTGCCCTGATACTTAATCCCATGCCTCAATATTGATGGATAGTATTTTGTTATGGGATCTATGCAACTGCATTGTCTTGTGAAAATAGGTTGTGTTCCCATCCCCATAAGGAATAAAAGTAAGTGACATGTGTCAAACTGATAATTGGTATTACGTGGAACACACAAGAACCATAAAAGGTTAACCAGTCACATCATCACTGTCGGTGTAAATTTTTTGATGGAAGTGCTAATGCCAATCAATGCTGTGTATATGTCGAACTAGATGGTATAATGACTCATTGTTGACTCACATGTCCACACAAAATCACAAATCAATACTCACCGCATAACTTATATTCGCTTCCATCCAACACTTTGGAGAAAAGCACTAGTAGAACCCTAGATTTGCTTCTCGTGATCAGGTGGAGGGTTAGGTAAAATAGTTGGTCGTGAAAATAGATCTGGTTTTGGTGAGCTGAGGTAAGAGGTGGTGGTGAACTTGGTGGAGATTGTACTGGGGGTTTTGGAAGTAGCGAATGTGGCGGATGAGGGTTTAATTAATGAAGGTGGTGAACTTGAGGGTAGAGCTAGAGGCGGATACAATTGCAAAGCTGGCGGTGGGCTTGATGGTGAGGGTGTTAAGAGGTGAAATAAGGGACCACAATGTTATGTTTGAAGGAAGCAAAAGATAGTTAAGGGTAGCAGGAAAGACCCTCCTATTTGTTAATAGTTCTGGTTTCCACAAAAAAAGTCTTAAACAGAAAAAGGAGGTTTTATGCTATTGTCAATTTCGATATGTCTTGTTCCAACAAAAAACATATATACCAAAGATAAGTAAGCAAATACTTGAGGAGAGATTTGACTTACCATTGGTAAGTCCACTTAAGCTCGATTGTAAGCTATGTTGAAGTGTTCATCGGGATATTAGAAACACAAACATCTTCGAGATAGGGCAGTGGAACCTTTGAGAGCTAGAAATCATCCCAAACAAAAATGAAAGAGCTAAAACTAGTTCCAAGGCATTGCTTCCTTTAAAGATACCTTGCTAAGCCTAAGAAATGTTGCCTCTAGAGGTTTTAAAAAAAAAGACCGACAATATTTTGTTTCCAAAAATTTAGCTACCAATGCTTCCTTCCCTAAGTTTAGCTCAAGCTAGTTATGCAACAAAGGCCAAATTGAAAAAGTTGGTATAAAAACCCATACCTCAAATAGATCATAGACCATAAAAACAAAACCAATTGAGATGTTGTATTGCTCTACATTTTTTACAATCTTTATTCTCGATGTTCCTTTTAGTTTGTCAATATTAGGTTTACTCTAAGTCAGAGTCTAGCTCGTCTTGCCACATTTAGATTAAGTTTTTAGCCTCTGAAGTTGGTCCACACATGCCGGTCGTGTAGATTACCTTTCTCTTAAAGAATAATTATTTTCCATTTATGAAAACGGGAAAACATCTATGGGCCAACATTGATGTGTACCGACCAATGTGGATTATTACTAGTCAGCATGAATTGAGGGATTAGTACCAATTGACAAAGTTAATGTTTAGGTCAATTTTTATAATTTTTTAATTTGGCAGTGTAGGGTTATGTGTTGGCCTTTCTATAAAGTTTTTCTTCAATTTTAAGTCACAAAAGCACTTTATAGTGACCATCACGTGCCACCATAAAAAAAAGGACACAAATAATTCCCAGAGGTTGTTGGTTTATTCAGATATATTCATACCTTTTCAATCACTTGCCCATATATTCATCCACTTATTCAGATCATTGAATCGTGGACCAACTAACATCAAATTGATAGCTTGAAAACCTTAATCTAATGGTATGTTTCTTTAACTGTTTATTGATAAATACAAATTAAATCATCTTCCCACGATTAAATAATTTCCGAACAACTGACCGTAGTTTTGTTCTAGCCAATACCAGATGCCCAGTTTTTGAAATTATTTGTTGCAAAACCTTAGATTATAGTTTAGAGCACCTCCCTTAGGTCTTGAGGTAGGAAGGTTTTGATCCCGGTCCGTCCAATTGGGTAGGTAGGCCACTCAATTCCAATTTCTTGAGTTCAAACCAATAAGAAAGTTAAATTAAGTTTGTTCTTGTATTAATCATATGTTTGTGTGTCTAGATACAAATAAATGTCATGATATTTTTTTAAAAAAAAGTTAAAGACCTTTTACTAGGGTACGATGGGGGTACTTAATACTTCCTGTCATACAACTTCGCCCCGGCTCCAGCTCATTGTTTACATAGACAAGATTAGCTCATTATCAATTTGTGCATTTTAGTTTGCCTTTTGGATTAACAAAAAGATTAGATATAGACTAATAAGCCAGGCTACGTTGGAGGCATGTTGTTACAGTGGGCATCGTTGTATTCGAAACTGCTAATGGTAGTGATTGGGTGCAAGCCTCATATCAATGATTTGATATTGGTCTGTGTCTTATAGTGGTTCATAATCAGCTGAAATCGATGACCTCTCGGCTACAACAAAAGACCTACTGGCAACCACTAATACATAGCTGTGAGAGAGAGAGAGAGAGAGAGAGAGATTCAATTTATGTTTCCTACTCTTTTTTCTCTCCCCAGTTAAATGCTTACCCTTATCTTCCTATGGTGGTTAAGCTTTGAGTAAATCTTCATCTACCATACTATTATGGCCAAAACTTCGTTTACTAAGAATGACTTTTGAGCTTTAACTCCACTTACTCTATGGTTCATTGATTCTTTTGTTCATTAATATTCCTGCTGCTTTGAAAGAGATCCACAGATTGTAACGAGTTAATACAACCCAAATAATTTAATTGTAGAAATCTTTTTTTTTTTGGTTGTAATTGTGCAGATCCTTGAGTGTTAGATTGACTTACTGTGGATAACACGAGCAAAGTGCTTCCACAAACCTTAGAACCCCAAATTCACTAAAATAATCGAATGATTTGCTTGACATTGCTCCTTTATTTTACTTATCCGTGATAATTTTTGTTTTGTAATTGCCATTATGTAGCTTAGAGTTGCTAAATTGAACAAATTTTTTTGAAGATCCTACTTCTCTCGTCTAAGTATACAAATGTACATAATTTTGTTTGGATTGGAATTTCTAGGTTGTTTTGTAGCATTAAGTTAGTCTATTATAAATAGGGTTGTGTACGAATCGGCTTCGAGCTGAACTTAGGTGTGTTAAAACTCAGTTCGTTTAAGTTTGGTGTGTTCAAGCTCGGGTCGAGTTCGTTAAGAGCTAACATATCAAACTTTGAATTTGACTCGAGTTCATGACCGTAAAACTTGGGCTTGACTTCTATACGAGTCGAACTCAAGTTCAAAAACTCGGCTCATATTCTTGTTTGAATTTCAACTAAATCCCTAAAATTGCTCAGATTCCTCAATCCTTCAAACAATCAATAGACTTAGATGATAAAAAATGATATGTAGAACATACCAAGGTCTTTCGCTTGAAGGAACCAAAAAGAAGCTCAATCAAACACGAGCTCTAATGGTTTGAATCTAATGAGTATATGATGCTTAAAAAATGATAGAGCTCGTGTATCTTATACTCATATAAAATACGTGAGTTCTAATGTTCGTGAACGTCAATGAACGAACAGTAAAATATTCATACCTGGCTCATTTAACGAACGAGCTTTAAAATATTGTTTGTACTTTGTTCATAAACTAAGTGAACAAACACAAACGAGCTTTTGGTGAAACGCCGTAAATGACGAGCTCTTCATAAGTAGCTCTGTTCATTGACAACCCTAATTACAGATAGTCGAGCTCAGCTGACCCTTTCTTCATCTGTGCCATGTGTATGGTCATACCTTCGTTAAGTGTACCAATTCATTGCGATTTATTAAATCTTTTGCTCAAATGGATTAGTTGAAAGTTGGTTTTAAGAAAGAGATCCAGAGCTATTATAGCTGCTTTGACTCTATCTACGATGATCCGCTCTTGAAAATGCTCCACCTGTACGACATGTTCCCTTTGACAAAATACTGTGGCCAACCTCAGGACTAATGTTGCCTCTTCACCTCTTCAACAACTAAGTTTTGTCCAATTACTTCATATCATTGGCTTGCCCAAGTTCAATTCGCCCTTATTAATTACCAGGTGTGTGGCTTAGATTACATGCAAACATTGATGGTAAATACTTATTAGATAAGATGTTGAGAGCCCTTTTACAATCTTCTCCACCTTTTATCTCAGCCGTCAAAGTCTTCCAACTGAGCTTATGTTTGGTTCCTAAATCTCTCACATGTGATAGGTTTGAATCTAATGAGTATAATGAATCCATATATATCATCTCCTCACTCTCCTGCAATGTGGTTATTATAATTGGACTGATCATTGAACCAACAAAAATAACAATTCACAGTTTACTGGTGGTACTAGTACATGAACTTAAACTTATTACGAACCTAAACAATAATAAATTACTTGATAAAATCATGATAATGTATGAATTTCAAGTTCAATGTTAATGTTATCTAATGAACTTAAATTTCATATTCTTTAATTCATCAAATCACAAAATTTTTAATAAATTAATAAAGTGCTAGGTTTAAGAGACTTGTAATATATATCAGCTTTAATGTGGCAATCTGGTTTGAATCTCATCTCCAAAACCTTTTTTTTTATTTTTTATGATGTACATGTGTCCATGCGAGCTAATTGGTCCAACCATCACCCAAAAAATACAAAATTTGCCTACTTATGCCACATCATCAGTTTAAATGCAAGATTGGTCCAAATCAAGAATCAGATAGGTGATGTCATCAAGTTCACGGTAGAATCGATTCAGTTCCAGTAACCATGCCTTATCACCTACACCGATGATATCAATATTTCTCATGGTTTTCTTAGTAAACTTTAAGTAAGAGAAGAAATTGAGAAAAAGAATAAATGTGTTGCTATGCCATATAAAGTTCTTATACGGTGTGACTTCAACGGATATAACTCAAATTGTTTTTTTGGGATAAATGCATAAGCTATCTTTGTGATGTGATCGAGTTGCAGAAAGTCCCCCTTCTGTTCCACACGAGATTTCTGTTCTCATTGAGCTCATCTTAGATCACCTACATTATCTCTGAGATAAGAAGTTGCGAAGAGACACGTGGGGTGCCAATTATGCTACAACCATTAAAAGAAATCGTCCAAAAGAGTGGCATGTTATGCTCACTCTCTTGAGAAGTGAGTTTGTGGAGATTAATAACTGAAATGACTAAAATGACCTCCGTTTGTTTTTCACTCCCTTTTATGTCCCAAATTCTCCTCCACTACTATTAAACCTAATCCTGACTGTCGCCCTCACCAACCCAATCCCATCCACCACACCACCACCACCTCTTCTATCTACCACCCGCCCAAGCCCCTTGCACCGTCACCATTAGTCCCACCCCATTCCTCTATCGCTATCACCGTCACCACCCACGCCTGTAACTATGACCAACCCCATAACCCTATTATTGTCACCGCCATAGCCCCGCTATCGCAACCCTCTTTTCATAATCACTGCGTCGTCCTCCCACCCCTTCCATTCATGCCCACCACTCAAACAAACACTAAATCTATGTACAAACACTGCACAAACCTTATACCTATGCACCAATATTGCATAAACCCTAAATCTATGTACCAACATCACAAACCCTAGATCTATTTTGATGTTGATCAAGGTTTTTGTAGGCATGAGTTCACAAACGCTAAACCACACCCTCTAATTGTCCCCTCTTTTGCACATAAGCAATAAAAGTGATCTCCGGGTTTATATATAGTGACATTTTGGACAGTTCTTTTGTTATGTTACGGGAACCAGGGGATGCCACATTTTTGCAATTGCAGTTTTTCTTTTGCTACTTTTCTAACTGTAAGTGGCTTTTGTAACTTGGTCAAGCACCAGGGTATATTGTGCAATTATCTCTATATCTTTTTTCTTGTTAAATCACCAAAGACACGATAATGATATTATAAAAAAATGCCATTAATGATTTCATCAAATGTTCGTTTATTATCACGTGATAGAATACTTTTTTTTTTTTTAATTTCATTCATAAAATGGTATCGCAAGAAAGATTGCTCATACCACATCAATTCCACCTTCTCAGATAGATGTCCTATGTTGAGCTAAAAAGACAAAAAAACAAGATGTTCTATTTTCATGCCGTGACACGACGCATAAAACTTTTTAAATGATTGAAGGACAATTTTGTATATATTAATAAATTGTAAATAAAGTGAATGTCTACTTTTACAATTTATATGCCATTCCGTACTCAAGTACTGTCAGTATTGAGTGTATTAATGATAAGGGCTAATTACACCTATATCCCTGAGGTTAAGGGGTTATTATAGTTAAGGACACAAAGTTTCAAAATGTAACATTTCGTGACCAAACGTGTTTCAAATGTATCAGCCGTGTCCATCCGTCAGAGTTCCGTCCAAAAAGTGTATTTTTTTGCTGATGTCATCCATGCGTATTTTCTAAATGTCAATACTACCCTTATTCTACATATTTACATATACACTGTATAAAAATTAAAAATCTTAATTTACAAAATTAGGGTTTTAAACCTAATACCAAATTAGTGTTTCAAAACCTAATTCTCTCTCTCCAAATTAACGTTTTAATCTTTTTAAATTAGGATCTCTCTAATATAAATTATGTCTTTTTTCCCAAATCAAATTACAGATTTAACTTCTTTTTTTTAATTTGTGTTTTTTTTATTGGATTTAATTTGAAACCCTAACTTTATCTCTCTCTCTCTAACCATCATCATTTCTGAATTTCAATGGGGCTGCCGCCCTATCACTCCAACCCCATCACTGCCGCCTCTTTCCTTCTTCCCTCCACCATGCCGCTGCCCCTCCCTCTTCCCCCTACCCTACCCCCACCACGCCACCCTTAGCCCAGATCGAAGTCCACTCCATCGGCCACTGCCGTTCTTTTTGTAGCCAGACCCCATCAAGGAAAGCTCGCCAAGGAAGGCTCGTCGTAGAAATCTCTCTCTTCGCGGTAGATTCGTCTACCTTCATTCGCTTCGCGGGAGTCGCACAACACAGTCGCACAACCGCGAAGGAGAAGGGGAAGAGGGAGAGGCGACAGTGGCAATCTGGGTGTGTGTGATGGTGCGATAGAGGGAAGAGGGATGGGGCACCGGTGTGGTGGGGGAAAGAGAGGAGCAGCGGCGCACACCGATTTGAATTACTGGTTTTGCAATTCAAGTGTATCAAATCACGCTCACACATTTGAATTGCTGGATTTGCAATTCGATTGCATGCACAATCGATCTACAGATTGCCATGGCGAAGATAAAAGGACGAAATTCAAAGCCAAAATCTAATTTAGAAAATGAAATAACCCATTCCGAAGTAAACCTTAATTTAGAGAGAGAAAATAAAAGTTTAAAACCCTAATTAGGTCCAAAATGAATTTTACTTTTTAACTTAGGGTTTCGAATCTTTATAATGGCATTTGAAAGAAAATAACACTCAAATTCAGGGGCAATAGAGTCATTTTACTGAAACCGTTAGGGCTTTTAGGGTTCCGTTTGGTTAACGGACATAAGTGTAATTTGCTTAAATTATGGTCCTTATAAGTAAGGGATAATTGCATAAAATACCCCTGTGGTTTGGGGTAGTTGCAAAAAGACCCCCGTTGTTACAAAAATTGCAAAGGCCTCCCTCTAGTGCTTAGTTTGTTGCAACTGTTAGAAAAGTCATCCAAATTAACGGGGCGTGCTTTTCACGCTCTTGAAAATGCGTGTAGTGAGAAAACTATATATTAAAAAGACTAAAGTACCCTCATCTTCCCAATTCCACCAAAACCTAAACCTAACCCTAATCCTAACCTGTGTGATTTAAAACCCTAGATTTGATTTGTGCAATTCGGGTTTCAAATCGCACAAATTCAGATCTGATTTGTGCAATTTGATCCATGCTTGCGAACTCTAATCGCACAAATTCGAACCCTAATCAAACCGATCCATACTTGCGAACCCTGCACAAATTCGAACCCTAATCAATTAGATCGCGGTGGCGATCTGATTTGTGCAATTCGGGTTTCAAATTGCACAAATTCAGATCTGATTTGTGCAATTCGATACATGCTTGCAAACTCTAATCGAACAAATTCGAACCCTAATCAAACCGATCCATGCTTGCGCCGCCGCAATCTGATTTGTGCAATTCGGGTTTCAAATCACAATTCAATTTCAAATCGCACAAATTCAGATCTGATTTGTGCAATTCGATCCATGCTTGCGAACCCTAATCGAACAAATTCGAACCCTAATCAAACCGATCCGTGCTTGCGCCGCCGCGATCTGATTTGTGCAATTCGGGTTTCAAATCACAATTCGATTTCAAATCGCACAAATTCAGATCTGATTTGTGCAATTCGATCCATGCTTGCGCCACCGCGAGCCCACCGTCGATCCAAGGCAGCTAGCCTTTGTGCACGTCCAGATCTAAGAATCCAGTGGAGGAGAGAATCGGAGGAAAAGAGAAATGGAAAAGGCGTGCCCTTTTCATTTATATAGAAGGGTAATTTTGATATTTTTGCTATTCTGTTACGGAAATTTTACGTTGCAACACCTTTGCAATTTCATATGTATTTATGCAATTTTTGTAACAACGGGAGTCTTTTTACAACTACCCCAAATCACAGGGATATTTTATGCAATTATCCCTATAAGTAATTGCCCCCAAACATCAGGGAAATAAGTATAATTAGCTCTAATGATAAATAACAATTTTTTATTGACGAAGGGGTATCGAAAAAGTAGAAATACATTTCCGTAAATAAAATGACCAAAAAAATAAAAGAAAAAAGAAAGAACATTGTTCAAAGTGGCGCAGTAGCAACGGCCTACCCTCAACCTTCTCACCTCCACTCCCTTCCCCCCCCCCCCCCCCCAAAAAAAAAAAAAAGCCATGACTGCCGCTTGCAACTGCAGCCCCTTCATTGCCTCTACTTCCATTCTTCAACCGATCAAAAAGTCTTCAAATCTCACTTTCCAAACTCCAACTGCACGAACCCTAACCTTAATTTGCAGTGCCGAGCCCGAGAACAAGTCCAAGCCCAAGCCCATAAAGAGAAGACCCATGAGCGGGCCCACTCGCAGAAGGTCATCGTACGGCACCTCTAGAAGGTCGGTTCTAAGAAAAACTCTGATTCAGGAGCAGGTGGAGTTTACCGGCCCGGTTTCCGATGACCCGGTTGTGGCCGTGATAGGCGGAGGAATGTCGGGCATGCTGTGTGCTCTCAACTTGGAAAAGAGAGGGATTAGGTCCACTGTCTTCGATACGGTTGGTCAGTTACGTTCTTGTTTGTGTTCAATGACGATGAATAATGCTATTCTTTCCCAGTTTTTTACGCAAATTGTGACACCGGCACATCGGGTAGTGGGCCCCGGTGTTATTGAAGTACCTCGCTTAAACAGCTTTAGCAATGTCTTTTTATACAAGTGTTTTGCTGCTGTTGCTAAAATTTGTAATGCCAATGGTTTGTCACTAGAAAGGCATTCAGCAACGGTTTTTAATTACAGCACCTCCATGATATGGTAGCAGAGGATCCTGATTCCACGTTGTGCCAGCTACGCTACTTGTGAGTCAATGTTCCGTGAGTAGCATTTAGCATAGGTCATTGAATGTGTATGCAAGATGTTTGTGTAATATAAATTCTACTAATTACAAGAATGCAATTAGGAATAAAGTTTACTGAAGGATATTTTTGATCTTGTTAGACAATAAATGAAGGACAAAAAACCCAAGGAAAAGGTCTTCTAGTCACTCCTCTACCACATAGTGCCAAGCCTTGCTAAGTTTAATGGGGAGATTGCTACTCGTGAGCAAGAGTTAGGACAAACCCTTTAAATAGATGCAAAATCCTGACTCATAAACTACTGCACTAAATAAAGTGCACACACGTAACAAAGCCCATACAATGTCTAGGGCAATCACATGGATTAAGGTACACCTAGCTCAATGGTCAAATCTGACCACAAATAGTAAAAGTGGACGAGTTTTTTTTAAATTTTCCAAGCCCATAGAAATTCTTACACTTTGTTTTCCACTGAAAGTGGACGAGTTATATGTTTTTTTAATTTGCTAGTGGGACGCGTAACCTATTGGACAAAGAAGAAAGAAATGGATGTTGTGAAATATGGTCATTGGGTAACTTATGATATAAGAGAGTGGGAGACAAGCTCGCACAGTTACAGTAGTAAAACCATAAAATTTTTGGGACAGTAGCTTAACTACATTTTCTTTATGGTGGATAGCATTTTCCAATGTTTGATGGTCTTGTATTCCAACGGTATCTGGGGTTCCTTGAGTAAAGTGCTAGCTCACACCCGGTGAATCTTAGCCTTTTCTCTTGCTAACGCGACTTTGTCCCCTTGTGAATGTTAAGTAAGATGGATTTTAAAGCAGTGTTTAGAGGTCAATTTTGCTGTGAAACACAATGCAGAGTTCTGTTTGCTGAGTGTGTTAGGAAAAGTTGGCAAATAACACATCTCCTCATTTGGTTCTTTTGAAGTCCTTGGATCCTATTAGTGTGTGAGGAATCCTCTCCTATTCTCCGTTTGTAATGGAATGTATGTCAATGACCAAATGGATGTTAAATTAATGAACTGTTAGTCTAACTGTCACTGACATTATAAGTATTAGTAGGCCAAATATATGGATCACTTTTTTGCTATTGTGGTTCTTTTGGAGTTGTTTCCTCCAAATCCAAGTCTTTACAAAATCAACTTATGTTATGCTTGACCTTTTTATTGTCCTAAAGCACCAATCACTTGTATCTTGACTGTGTGGCCTTAAACTTTGATGATTCTTCGATGCTGTTGTCTTGTTTCTTGATCATCTGTCTTGTTACTTTCCCATAAATTTTTTTGGACAACCCCCGATAATTTCATAGACTAGAGTAGTTGTTATCCTTTCCTACTCCAGAGAAACTTGTTCACCTTACTACTAAGTCATTATCGCCAAAATAACTTCTACTTTTCTTCAAAATCATTTCCAAGCTTTAACTAGTCGAACCCATTATTTATACCTTTCAGTTTTCATCCTCTTATTTCTTATTCTTTCTACCCAACATCCAATGGGGATATTTGATTTGTTTTCCTCTGGAAGGCAGGTCTACTGCTCACTTGGTTCATTATATTTTGCGCTCGGGCCTTGGAGATATGAGGTTTGATATGATGTTGCAACATCTGTGCTGGGTATCGGAAGTCTAGTAATGAAGACTCAAACTTGTGCGATAGCATGTCATCCCATTATCTCATCTTTATTTCCCGCCAAAATCATGATTACATGCGTTGTGCTTTATGAAATAAATTTCTACATCTATCTTCTTTCTGTTGACCCAAAATGTTTTCTTAACTCTAGGGATGGAATGATACACAACTGAATCTTGGTGATTGAACTGGTAATTAAGGCCAGCCCTTACATCAGATATCCCGGGAAATCAACTTGTGCTAGCCTCATGGATTTCTACTCCATTTCTGTGGGTACTGTAAACATTGACACATGTCGCGCTGAGAGTTCTTAGGAAAAGAAGGGATGTTTAGCAACAACCTCTTTTTGGGGCATACAGTTAGTGTGAATTGGATTCAAAGACCGCCAAAGGGGACACAACAACCTGTCAGTTGGGAGTAAGAATGATTGATCACCTGTTTTTGATACTTCACCATACGCCTCAGTTCCTTACGGTCAGTATGCTGGTTGATGCATGGCGTGAGAGGTCTTTTTGAGAGGGTACAATACGAGAGCTCAGGGTCGGTGATCATTGTGCTTTACTTCCTACTTCTACCGGGACTTGAAACATGCACCTCCCTCTTTGACGGCGGGAGCAAATGCTGGTCAATCTAACAATCCCCCTTAGGCAAGTACGGCATGATTGGGTGAGCTAGACGTTAATGACGTAATGCAGGAAAGAAAAGTGATGGGATTTGGCATTCCTAGCCTCATATTTTCTTTGATTTAACTGTTGTTAACACCCCCCGTCCCTTGCTGCGACCAGGGGATTTTAGTACAGAATTAGGTATGGGATTAAAAGAGCTGCCGAATTGCACAGTAATAGGAGGCGACAGGCTGAAACTTAATTATCCACAACCATTTCCTGCAGGCTTTTGAGATTTATATCTTTGTCGTATTCTCTAGTTTATTTTTTGTTTGTTCCAAGCGTTTGTTCACTTATAATTGGAATTGTTGATTGACCATTATTTTAGTGAGACTGTCAAACATGCACGTAATGAGTAACTGTTGGCTTAAAGTAGCTATTGAATCTGGAATAACTTAACATTTTCTCACTACATTTTTCTACTTTAGGGACTTCATGGGTTGGGAGGAAGGATGGGGACTAGAATAATAGATCCCCGGCCCCTGATATTTGACCATGCTGCTCAATTCTTTACGGTTAGTGATCCTCTTTTCGCTGAGCTGGTTGATGGATGGTGCAAGAAAGGTCTGGTTCGGGAGTGGCTGGGTACAACAGGAGAGCTTGAAGCGGGTGGTCATTTTTCTCCACTTCCTTCTTCGCCTCCAAGATATATAGGTATTCATGGGATGCGGCCGCTTGCAGATTCATTACTGACTCAGGTCTTTATGCTTTCCTTTGTTATTGCATCTGTTCTTTTGATTGTTGTCTCATGTGATCGTTGTAATTTAGTTGCTGTTGAGTATCTCAAACTTATATTACCACTTTCATTATCAATATTACCATGAATATGGTAGCATTTCAAGCACTTTATGTCAAACAACCAGTGGCTCTAAGGGATTAGTGGCCTTTTGGGTTTGAAATCCTTCTGCTCTTTCCGAAACATCTAATTTTTGCTGTTTCTCTTGAACACTAAACCTATGCCAAAATCTTCACAGTTATGTTGTTGAAAGTTTCCCGGGCATTGTTAGGGGGTGGGTGGCTGCATGGTGGACTGGTATCCACATATGGGAGCTACCTAATATGTAAGGGGTGACTGCTTCCTCTTGGATTTAATTAAATGAGAGCTACAGACTACAGCTATATGTTACGAAAAGATGGGTCTGACACCCAAATTTTGAGTCTAAAAATATGTATGGGAAAAATAGCAACAAGCTGAAATTTGTATAGATTTGAATAGCGAGTACAATTATCAGAATAAATCTTTACACAAAAAAAAGGTCCTCTGGTTTTCTCTTTCTTGACTAGCACTTGACCGAAGGCTTGATTGCTTGTTTCCGCATCAAACGGCAAATTTGAGTGAACTCGTCATCAAATACTTGATGAAATTCTGCAGCAAACAAATTTAGACAATGTCTGAAGTTGAACAATATTTTCTGCGGCTTGAAGAATTTGTGTCTTCAATTTGGGAGGGCTCTGACTTGTGAGAATTAATTTGTCCACCATTTTTGTCAACCCCTATATTTAACAGTAGACGGGGTGTTGTTGAAGCTGTACCTCTTTGATAATTATCTCTTAATTCTGTGAAGGGATAAATACCATGTTTATGGTAAATCTTGTTGGCTAAAAAATCCAAGGTGATACATTGTACATTTTGATTGGCAAACTACCTCCTCAGAATAAGTGGCACAATTAAAATTGGCTTAGCCACGTCATTGTGACAAACTAAAATATTAGTGTGACAATTTATTGATTGGCATCTTTAGTCAGATGGCAAGTGGCAAATTTTTATTTGACAACGTCGCAATACTTTAAAGAACAGGTTTCAACTTTTTATTTGTCACTAAATATTTTATCTTAATTACGAATAGATGAGCCGTGTTGATGTAGGATTGACATAAACTTAATTTTCTACGGGGTCAACAGGTGATTTTGTTAGACTTTTTCTCCTTATTTTGAACTTTAGTATTGGGGGGCTGATTCACAGCTAGCACTACAGCTGATCTCCTGCTGTCCATGTCACTACGTGGACGGTTGAGATCAGTTGTTTTTGGGTTGCGTCGAGGCTTAGCGTCCCTGCAAAATTAGAAAACCATCCTTCCTCTATTTCAAAAATCCCCGCCCGTGTCCCAATGCACTAACGGCAATCTGGACTGACGGCTGGTTGGGCTCAAATGTACCTAGCGGCTCATGTTTTCTCTCTCTCTCTGCACTCGGCAGATCCCACCACCACCACAGGTTGCACTCAACCTCAACTGCCGCTCTTTTCAGCACCATTGATAGCTAGAAACCTTTTCTTTTTCTGCACTTCTCTTTTTGATTCATCATCATTTGTCATTTTTCCTTTTTGTTTGAAAGTTAGATCTTAAGACTTGTAACTTTGCAATTAATGATCTGTGGTTGATAGTGGTCGACTTAAGATCCGTTGCGTATTATCGACTTAGTGGTCGTGTTGGCTGTCGGCGGCAATTGGTTGTGGGTGCTGTGGTGGAGGTGTTAGATATGTGGGGTTGGCGATGGTGGTGGCACGCCGTCAACGATGGTCTCTAAGTGGATCGTGGTGGTGGTCATCAATTGAAGTGGATAGAGTTTTTCAATTGCAATCTCTTGCATTTTCTTTCCAAATTTCCCGAACCTGGGTTTTTGCTATTTGGTTGTGGAATTTGAATGTAGGGTTGTGGCTGAAATGGCCCTTTTGTGCTTATAGGGTGGATGAGTGTGTGGGATGATAGTCACAGAGGGCACCAAAGGTATTTTGGTTCTTTAATTTGAATAACTATCCAATCTTTTTATAAAAATGGAAAAAGTGATGGCAGCAGAACCATAATCTTTTGTTGCAGCAACCCATGCAAGGTTTATGAGATGGAAACTAAGTTGATAAGCAAAAGAGCAGAAACAAAAATGAATATGGAGTTTGCTCATCTGGATTTTGGAGATGGAGAGAAAGAAAGAGACTAGAGTAATTGGTTAGAATTAGAAGTAAGAACCTGTTTAACAAAAGAAGTGGCTTGGAGTTAAGAGGAAGAACCTAGCAAAAGTAAGGAAATCCAACCAACCGTTACTCTTAAGGGTGGTTAATAATGGAGGATGTGATGGGTATTTGCTAGAAACATTAGGGTATTCTGGTCATCCGGAACCAACCGCTAGTCTTAAGGGCGGTTGGTTGATTATAGTGAAATGGATAGCCCCATATCAGTTGGGCAAATGGGGCTTATCCCAGTGGTATGTCACAACCCGCTCGGTTCCGGAGGTTTGTCCGCACTGGCGCTTGCTGGGATGACATGCATGCGGTTACGGGGACTTGCATGGAAGGACTTCTGAATATTCTATGATTATCTTGTAATGGAATCTTTTAGTGGAATGACCTAATAAGGTATGGAAGCTTGTAGGTTTCTAGATGTTTTTAGGGAGAATTCTATATTTGTAATGGTAGGCATTAGCTAATAAGCACCAACACCTCACATGGGTCGAGGTATCGTGTCTTACACCTATTGACACCCCGACACTTTACCAACACCACTGGACATGTGGCGGACACCTTTCAGAGGTGCCCAATTTTTTTTTCAATTATCAGATACTGTGTCGGACACTTCAAGAAGTCTCAACACTTTTGTGGCAAGAATATGATATTCGGAACGTACTTTATGGTTGGTGTGTAACATTTGGAAAATCTGGGCTTTTTTAGAAATTAAATTTTAAGCGAAACCCTAAAGTTAGATCACAAACCCTTCTCTTTTTCCATGCGGCTGCTGCTGGGTGCTGTTGAATCCGCCTCAACAAGAGGGGTCGAAGTTGAAGGAGACGGAGGACTGAGCATCTTGCCGGATTCCAGCCAAAGGCACCCCTTCTTCTTTCTTTGTCATTTCTTTCTTTTTTTCCTTCTTTCTTGTTACGGAGGCCTCTGTCATGTCTCAACCATTGAGACATTTTGATGTCTTTCTTTCTCATCCTTTTGGAAAGAAATTCAGCTGCTTCAATTTGATGTTTATTTTTGCTTGTTGATCGACTTCAGAAATGGATGCAAATTAAGCTAGTTAGTGCAGAAATGAGTGCTGTTTGCATCACTTTGTAAGACCTTGTCAGACAAATACTTTGTTTTGTACGATGTTGGATTTAAGTATGGCCTTTATGTGAGTAACTTGTTCTGTAGTTATTAGTAGTTTCTACTGTTTTAGATGTGGAATATACTTGATATGATGTGTATATGTTTATAAAGATCTCCTTTTATTTATCAATAAATTCAAAAGTGTCCCGCAGTCTCCAAAATCTTTTTTTTTTGGAAATTGCAGTGTCCGGTGTCCCAGTCAGTGTTTCAGTGTTGGGCTTGGTGTCTGTTTTCCCTTCTTCCTGTTTTTGTCTTAATGTGCTGATGTGCATTCTACTTCCTCTCTCAAAGTCATTTTATCACGTTATGCAGACACGCTTGGTTAATGTGGTGCGCCCTTGCTGGATAAGTGCACTTGAGCCCTTCAACGGGACGTGGCACTTGAGTGAGAATGGGAAACCTCGTGGGCACTTTGACGCTGTTGTTATCGCACATAATGGTTAGCATTTGCCTACAAAAGTGTTTATTGCTCAGTTGCCTGTACAAAGCATGTTTTATGACCATAACTTTTTAACTTTGTATTTGTTTATTAATTTGGCCCTTGATGTGGTACGTCAACTTTTGTGGTGGTTTGCCGTTTTTTGCCAACAAGTACCTGTGTGTGCTTCTCCTATGAGAAGTTCAGGTATCAACCGAGTCTCAGATCTTGTAGAATTCCAGCAACCTCGATTCCCATAAGTAGCGTTACCAACAGGACCTCACTTAAACCCCTCTGGCCGTCCCTCTCCCCCTCCCACCCTAAACACCCCCCCCCCCCCTCCCCCTTCTCACATCTCAGACTGGATGACATGAGCAGCAAGAGCAGACCTGTTATGAGTGACCTCGAGAATTCTCATGAACACTGAAACTGTGAGAGCAAGTATGAGCAGTGGTTACCTCCTCCGCACCTCCTAAAATATTGGAACACTAAAGGCACCAAATCGTGCTCTGGCCCAATCCATTCAGAAATTTATTACGGTTAACTTATCCAGTTGCATTTTCTTCATCTGCTGTAAAGGAGGAATTTACTTTGTTTACAGTTTCTAACTATGCAAAATCCGGGGTTATCACTTATTTAGGTTTGGCTAACGTCTGAGGTGAATCATAAATAGATGGCTGTTCTTTCCAAATATAACTGTTTTACAGTGGCAACACAGGCACCTCTGTTTATAGAGTTCAACCTCCAAGCAGAAGAAATCTTCTCGTGTAAATACTTTGGCAATAGCACGATGTACGAGGGTCGTTTAGTAATGTTTTGTATTTCTCTCCCAGTTTCAATTAGATTCACAATCTTCATCCATAACTTAGTTATTATTACAATTCAGCTTCTTGTTAGTGATCTGTGGGGACAACACACAATGTTGGCATTAGAATAGAACATTTAAGTGCACCCTCCAGTGATTCAAAATAGTCACCAACGTTTGAATCAATTTCTGCCAAATGCAAGCCCTACCAAGGGACAAAAGCTTGTACCAGCTTAGTCCCTCAATCACCACCTTCGAAGGTTAAGCTGTTAAAGAATGGACGCAAAAATGTATACCATGCTTAATGGATATTATGATATCTTCAGCAAATTAAGGGAGAAAGAGGCAGTTGAAGTGCAGAAAGAAAGTTAGACAGCTGCAGCAACCAGTCGGCTTTTACTTTGTAATAGGTCATCTCTAAAATCATCTGGCATTAATGCATTAATGCATTATGCCAAAGAACATAAAATTCTCAACTGAGTGATACTTCGCAGGTCAATTGCTTTTTGTTTGTGTGATATTAATGATGCTTTCTTTTTCCTATATTTATGGCAGGCAAATGTGCAAATCGGTTGCTTGCTTCATCGGGTTTACCACTTATTGCAAGACAGATGAAGGTAGATGGAACACTTCAGCTAGCATAAGTTTATTTAGCTGCTGGTTGGTTATATTAATTCTTTGAATTGCTCAGTAATGTTTCTGTTGAGATACAATTCCACACAAAAGAAAGTATAATTATCAATTCAACATATAAGACCTGTGGGCCTCTCCCCTCATTTACCAATTGAATTTGAGTTGGATGCTTTCGTTCAAAACTTCAATTAACACCCAACAGATATGCCTTGTTGGCCTCTTCCGAATTGCCAGTTGATTTTGAGTAGGATGCTTTCACATGGTAGCAGAGCGGGTCGATTCATGCCCATAAGACAAGTCAAATTAAAGATGCAACCTAGCCAATTTAATTCTACTATGTGATTGGCTCATTCAAAAGACATTTAGCCACGCGTGCGGGGGCATGTAGAGAATTTAATCCCATGTTAGGGAAATAACGAATAACACTTGAAGTTAAAAGCCTTGTAGTCTCTCCCTCGTTGCCAATTGCTTGAGTTGGATGTTTTCACAGTTTCTTTTTAACTTCTGCCTGAACAACTCTCTCTTAAATTTTTGCAGAGGGCTCTTCTTGCAGCATTTGAGGATCCCCTGACAATGCCAGCCAATGCAGCCGCCTTTCCATTTGAAGGAGCTTTTGTCAAAGGAATTGACTCACTTTCTTGGATGGCAAACAACACAAAGAAACTACTGAACTCACAGAGCTGTGGAGCACATTGTTGGACATTTTTTAGCACATCAACTTTTGGGAAGCGGAACAAAGTTCCACATGTCAGTTATTGAAAATGTGCCTTGCTTCAAGCAAAGATCTGAACTAGCAGACTTTTGGAGTATTCTAACAAAACCTGATTTTTGTATGCTGTTTATTAGAAACTCGTCATTATACTTCTGCTGAGAAAGTGGGAGACAAGATTGATGTGGTTGACCAAATCTGTTGGCCATGGAATCGTTCATTGGATATGTTTCCTTCATCAACTTAACTACCAGCAAACCCTAGTTAACACTTACCACCAGTGAGCATGGGGACCCTGACTATAGGAATCAAAGACTAGACTATAATAAGACCTTGAATTCACATCTCACAGGAACTCTTCCCCTAAGTTCCCTAGATTAGCATGTCCAAGGTTTACTGGTGAGAATCCTAGGGGATGGGTGAAGAAATGTGAGTAGTATTTTGAATTATGCCCTATATATGATGATAAATTATCCTATGCCTCTGTACACTTCGATGCTCAAGCAGAGTGCTGGCTTGCTGCGTACATCAAGCCATTAGGCAGGGTTAGTTGGAAACAATTTGTGAAAGATCTCTATGCCAGGTTTTCAATTACCAATTACTATTCGTAGAGGCTTGACGGAGTTAAGCTTATGGGGGAGTTCAGTAAGTTGATGCAATGTGGCACTGTAAATGAATATTTTAATAGGTTTGAAGCAATGAGGGCTTAAGTAGTCCATGAACTTGAGTACTTGGATGAATCCTACTTTTGTGCTAGTTCAATTGTAGAATTAAAACCAGAAATTAAGAGCATGGTGGAACAGTTTGAGGTGGACACACTCTCTAAGGCAATACATATCGCTAGAAGGGAGAAGGTAGCCATATAATGCATGTTTAAAAGGCATAGACCAAGCCACACAATTGTAACCCCCACCGACATCAGAGTCACCACCACCAACCCCAACCGGCCAGCCTTGGGGTTCACTCCTATGATCATTAGCCCAAAGACCATAATTAGTCCTTCCATTTACAAGCTAACACCCTTACATGCCATTGCATCTAAACACACCCTTACTTCTTATACACCAAACTCACAGAGAGAACTATTACCCGCCCCAGCCATATCACAAAGCAGACCCAAAATAGAACCAATCAGCTCACTACTAATGAGCATTAGAGGAGAATTACTCAGGGCTTTTGCTTCAGGTGTGGAGGAAATTTTGAGCCTGCACACAAAAATATAAGCCATATGAGTCCATTATTATGATCATAACAGAGGAAAAAGATGAAGAGGACTTGATTGATGAGCTGGCAAAAGATTGTAATGAAGTGGAAGCCCGACCAGTACATCACACCTCAAGTCCAAAACCAGAGATTAGTGTCCATGCCCTAGCTGAAAATACGTCACATAACAACATTAGGCTACCTTGCCAAGTTGGGACTAAAGTGCTCAATATATTAATTGATACTGGATCTACTGATAATTTCCTTGACCTTAAGTATGCAAAAAAAAATTGGGGTGTGTTTGGGAGACTACTCCACTTTTGACAGTCGCAGTAACTGATGGTTCCAGACTCAAAACTAACAAAATGTGCAAGGATTTCAAGTGGGAGATGGAATCTCAACCTTTTGTCTCTAACATGGGGATATTTCCACTAGGTGGATGTGCTTTAGGCATGCAATGGCTGAGATAATTAGGCAATTTAAACTTTAATTTTGACTACAATCATATTTCATTTTAAGCACTAAGGAAGGCATGCCATCTTGAAAGGAGGGGAGTTCAAGGGTACCACAATCAAGATGATCATTTTTCATGCCATGCACAAGTTGATCAAGAGCAATGTAGGTTCACTATTTGGATAAGTGCATGTTGTGACAGTGCAACCAAGGAAAGACCACATCCCAATAGAGATGCAAGGAATTCTAACTGAGTTTTAAGATGCGTTTGAAGAGCCCAAAGGGTTACCCCCCACAAAGAAGTAAAGATCATCACATTGGACTTACAGATGTAGCAAAGGCCTGTGAACCTAAGATCCTACAGGGGATCTTATGTTCAGAAGCATGAAATAGAGAAAATTATCACAGAGGTTCTACATATAAGTATTATCCAACACAGTAATTTGGCATTTGCTTCCCCAGTTCTCTTAGTAAAGAAGATAGATAGTAGTTGGGGATTTTGTGTAGACTATAGAGAACTGTACAAGCTCACTGTTAAGGATAGATACTCTACACCCCTGATTAATGACCTAGTTGATGAATTAAGTGGATCATAAGTATTCACCAAATTAGATTTGATAAGTGGTTACCAACAAATCAAGGTAGTAGAGGAGGACATGTACAAAACTGCATTTAAGACACACATTGGGCACTATGAGTTTAAGGTTATGCCATTTGGGTTAACCAAAGCCCTAGCCACATTTCAACTGCTTACGAACACTATTTTCCAAGATTACTTGAGGAGACTTGTTCTTGTCTTCTTCAATGATATCCTTATCTATAGTAAGGATTTAAAGTCCTACATGGATCACCTCAGAATAGTCCTCCAACTTCTGAGGAAGAACACATCATTTGCCAAGCTCAGCACGTATTTTCTGCTCAACCACAAGTAGAATATTTGGGACATTTGATAAGTGGACAAAGAGTGGCTATAGATCCTAACAAAGTGGGAGCCATGTTAGACTAGCCCAAACTTAGAACTCTCAAGATCTAAGAGGATTCCTAAGCCTAACAGGTTATTACAGGAAATTATGAAGCAATATGGGCTTATTAGCAAATCCCTCACAAGTTTACTCAATAAAGATGCCTTCCTATTTAATGAATTAGTTGAAAAGGTTTTCACCACCATCAAGCAAGCAATGGCTACTAACCCTATGTTGGCATTACCAGATTTTACTCTACTATTTAAAGTGGAGACTGATGCCTGTGACACTGGCATAGAGGCAGTCTTGATACAACAAAGTAGACCCCTAGCCTATATTAGCAAGGCTCTAGGGGGCCAAAAACTTGGGATTTTCAACTTACGAAAAGAGTTGTTTACAATAGTGCATGTAGTTTCCAAATGGAGTTCCTATCTATGTCACACTCATTTCACAAGTCAGAACTGACCGTAGTAGTTCGAAGTACTTACTAGGTTGAAGGGTAACATCTCTGTTGCAAGAAAAGTTGTTATCAAAATTGTTGGGATTTGACTTTGAGGTACACTACAAGAAGGGGTTTGAGAATGTAGTAGCTGATGCATCGTCAAGAATCCCACAATGGACAACAAGATGAATGCAATGCCATTACCACAGTCACTCTTCTATGGCAATAGGAACTGCAAGACAGTATTGAGGCTGATGCCACAGCACAATAGGCCATCTAGAAGCTATTGCTAAAGCCCATGGCAACCTCTCTGTACTCTTACCTGGGAAGGATTATGAGGTATGAGGTCAAGGTGTATACATGAGATAAGGGTCACGTGAGGAACCAAATAGTGGAGGAGCTGCGTGCCACATAAATTAGAGGGCACTCAGGAATACAAAATACATACAGGTGGATAGCTATGTTTCTTTATTAGCCTAGGATGAAGCATCAAATTGTGCAGTTGATCAGTGAATAAAATTTCTGCCAATAAAACAAGCATGAAAATATGCCCTACCAAGGACTGTTGCAGCCTTTAGCCATACCTACTAAAATATGGACATATATTTCCATTGATTTTGTAGCAGGACTACCAAAATTTCATGGAAAAGATGCAGTGTTGGTGGTAGTAGACAGACTTAGCAAGTATGCCCATTTTATGGGACTCATTCACCCATAGACAGCAGAGATAGTGGCTCAACAGCTCTTTGACCACATTTTTAAGTTGCATGGAATACCATAATCTCAAGTTTTTGAGAACCAAGCTAGCTCACAATACTGCCTATCATCCTGAAACTGATGGTCAAACAGAGAGGGTTAATTATTGCTTAGAAAATTACCTCAGGTGCATGTGCAGTGATAGACCTCACAATTAGGTTGAATGACTACTATTAGAATTTGGTACAACAGTAGCTTTCATTTAGCCATTAAGATAACTCCCTTCGAAGTTGTCTATGGACACAAGCCAAGGGCATTAAGCCTTGCTACTCCAGAGAGTACCAACCTGACTGATCTTGATCAATATTTGTGAAAGCAGAAGCAAGGCATTATATTTACTTCAAGACAACTTGACACTGGCACAAGCTAGGATGTAGTAGTATGCTAATCTCAATCGAACTGAGAGGGAGTTTGAGGTTGGTGATTAGGTGTATCTAAGGCTACAACGGTACAAGTAGATCTCATTGACCTTAAGGAAGAGCCTGAAGCTCTCATCTAGGTTCTTTGGTACCTACCAAGTGTTGTAGAAAATTGTTAAGGTGGCCTACAAAATACATTTCTCTACTCTAAAAGAAGGTGGGGCGTCACACTACACCTTCAGTTACCCTCCCCCTTTTGGGATCTGAAGGCTAATTCATGATGGAGCCTGTGGCTGTACTTGACCGAAGGATGATTCAGCGAAATAGCTATAGTGTAACTCAGATCTTGGTTAAATGGTCTAATGCGAACTAGGGAGAGGAAACATGGGAAGATTGGGAGGTTATAAGGTTCGATTTTCAAATCTGAACCCTTGGGGCCAAGGGTTCGATAGTAAGGAGGGGATGTCATGACCCCAGCTCATGAGACATGAAGCCAGGGTACGTGAGGCAGAGCCTTAGATTGAGCAAAGGAAGAAGCAGCTGGTACACAATTCCAGCCTAAGCACGTGAAGACAAAGTCAGTGAAGATTGTTCCAAGAGATCGGTTGAAAAATCAACGGCCAACATGGAAGCATAATAGAATTATGCTCCAAGGAGGAAACGGTGTGTTTCAGTTAAAATTTCAAATTAATCTTGTTTTAGTGGCACTTAGTTGTTTGGTTAAATTTGCCGCCAAGGCTTATTTTCTGTTTGAATTTTGAATTTGAGTTCCAGTATTAACAACCCCTAAATTTGGAAAAAAAATGATGAAGAAGGCATGCAGAACTTTAATTGGAATCTCAATTTCTCTCTATCAATACAAATTTTTGTTCTTTTTCCTTTCTTTCTCTCGTTTCTTGCACTCTTCTTCTCCTTCTTCTTCTTCCCTTCATTAACTTTCTTTAGTTCTGCACTCTACACCTCCATGATCGCCATGATCAGTAACGTCTCGGGTCAGATACGCTACGTGGTAGTTGCATGCAACAATAACCACATGATGCAACAAATCTGGGATGAAAACCAAAACCCATCACCACCTAATTTCTTCCTCAGCTCTATTGGAATGGCTAATGGATCGTTGGTTAGGAGGGGTAAGGGAAGGCTGCTGGTGGTGGTGACTGTGAAGTTTAGTGGGGTGTACAAAATTGACAGTAATGGATGTGGAGGTAAAGAAGCACCATGAATTGGGGAAGAGGAATGGTAGGTTCATTGTGCAGTGGAAACGGAAGGAGACTGCCGATGATGCTATGGCAACAGGAGATAGTGACCTTGCCGTGGGTACTGATGATGGGTGCAGAGACATAATTCGTGATGGTGGTCAATAGTGACCATTAAATTTGGTGATCTTAGTGATTAGGGTTTTGACGTCTGTGAAATAGGGTGGTGAAGAGGTGGAGGGAGTACTGAAGCGGCGGCGGGGGGTTGGGGAAATGAAAAAGAAGAAAGAAATGGTAAAAATGACGAAACACAACCCAAAATTACCTATAAAGTTTTTAAATTAAAGGGACATTTCTAAAATTTTGAGTTGGTGTATGTGGTTTTTAGAGAAAAGAAGAATATATTGACCAAAACAGTTACCTTTTATGATTTTTCACTTGTACGTTCGCATATATTATTTTTCATGGTCATGTGGAGTACCTAGGCTGATTTAACAGAAAAGTGAACAAAAACCTAACAAAAGGATTTTATAAAAGAAAATTTGAAAAGCATTCCATCCCAACTTATGAAATGTTAGGGGCTTAGGACTAGTAAATTCAAAGCTCGTGATGATTTTGCATAATAAATCTACTAAAAAATTGTAAAGATCACAAGCTTAAGGCCGTCAAAAGTCAGAACTAATTACAAAGGATCAAGTAAACTACAAATCATGAACACTTAAAGTTACAATGGTCAAAAGCCCTCAACTTTAGAGAAAGAGCCTCTCTCCTCCTTGAGATAGACGAAAAAAAAGGTAAAACCCTTTCCCTCCTTAATCCTTCACTTTCCTCATCCAGTCTCACCACCACCAGGGTTCTGGGAGTATGGTGATGTGGTAGACTAACTAGGTGTTTCAATTAGGTTTTTGGATGAGATCATGGTGGTAAGGCCGTAAGGGAGCTAGATGTTTCCATCATTGCTGGTAATCAAGTTGCAGATCTGATGTCAACGATGGGTTTGGGGCTTAGATATGGGGTTAAGCTGTTCGATTCCTTGGGTTTCGTCTCGATTGACTGCGGTGAGTTGCGGGTGCAGGGAATTCTCCGATGGGGTTTGTGTGTCGCGATGCCACAAGTTGGAGAATGATGAGAAGTCTGGGTCTAGGTCCTTTCTTCTAAGGTATATTTTCCCCATTCCCCCTAGTTGATCCCCCTCCCCTAGATCTAGAAAGGTGTTGGTTATGTTTGTAGTGGTATGGTTGCTGCGTCTATGATTTCTCGTTTGCTTTAGTTTGGTTTGGCCATTGTGGGGTCACGATGGTTCCTCTTTGCAGTGAGTTTTTCAATTGAGTGCAGCAAGTTGTGAGAGAGCTTAGTTTGCTGTTGGTTTCAATCGAAGTTTTTGCTGGTTTTGATCAGAGTTCCTGCTGTGTCAAGGTGGTCGTCGGTGGTTGAGAGGGGTCGTGAGGGCTCCCGTTTGGTTTTGTTTTGGTGTTCCCTGTAATCAGTGTTATTAAAGGCGCAGGCGCATCTAAGGAGTAAAAAGTCCCTAGAGCCTAGGCGCAAGGCGCAGGCGCGTGCCTTTTCTAAGCGAGGCGCAAAATTAAAATAAATAAATAATAGTGCAATAAAACAATAAAATTACGTTTAAAAAAATTAAGAACATAACAATTAACAAAGTTCCAAACACTAGAAAGAGTTCCAAAATTCATAACATCATAATTTAACAAACTTCTAACATTAAAAAGTCTTAAATCCACTGAATATATTGTTTACAAAAGTCCGAGCAAATAGCTGCCTAGTGCTTAGATTTAGTGCATAATGTATTATTGTTTTCAATAAGTGTCAACTGAAATCCCTGAATATGTGAAGTAAGCAGGAAAGAACAGACACTGTGCTCTTGTGTTTCTGATGTGTGAGTTACTATTTTGTGATTTAGAGACATACCACATTTACTTTAATATCTATATTTATCGCATGGCCTATAAGTTTATTCAATATCACCATCAGTAGACAGAAGTCCATGGATAATTATTCAAGTGTAACTGTGTAAGTAATGTATAATTCCAGAGAAGGCCTGCATGGCTTCCACGTTCTGTTTAATAGGTTAGGACGTGTAAGCTCCAAATGCGTAGCAGCTCTGAACACTGGCCCCGGCAACTCTCAGGCCCTAAACCAGACTTTAACATCACCACTTCACTGCCCATTGTACTCTCCCAAAAGCTTCTCACTTCCTTTGCTTCCTCTCTACGTATCAATCTCTCCATATTTCAGCTATGTCATCGGGTGTAGGCTTCCAGCTACAAATTTGTACTGTCACGGCCGGGAGCAAGGGAGGGAGTGATAGTTTGACAATAGAGTGAAGGAGGAAGGGTGGATAGAGAGAGAGAGAGAGAGAGAGAGAGAGAGACCAACGAGGTGGAGGCGTGGAGCAGCGGACTAACAGCGACACGACGTTGACAGAGGCAACGGAGCAGCTAGCGGCCGACTGCGAAGGGATAGGCGATGTCAGCAATGACAGCGATCGGTCATCGAAGCAAGGATGAGGAGTGACAAGGTCACGAAGCACAGAACAGTCGGACGCAGACAGTGAAATTGATTTGGATTTGGATTTGGGGATTTTAGACTTTGGGTTAATAATTAGAAAGCTAAACAAGAAAACAAGATCCAACGGCCCATAGATATAACATCAAATGCCAGAAAAATATGCGGCTAGCTTTGCACCTCCCGCCCCGCTTTGCGTCTAACGCCTGAGCGCCTAGACGCACAAGGCGCGCGCTTACTTGAACGCACTGCGCCTAAGCGTCCCTTGTGCCTAGGCGCATGCGTAGGCTCGCTTTTAATAACACTGCCTGGGATAGGTGGCAGAGTGTTGGTCAGAGACGGTGGTTTTCTGGCAGAGTAACACACACACACACACATAATGGTCAAGTGGTGATTCAGTTACACTAAGGAAATATGGTGTTAGAGGACAAGAAGCAGCAATTGAGCCCCTCTTCATGGCTTGCCTACTTCACTAGGTGCCTACCTATGCCTTTCTTAAGGTGCATTGTCATCTTCGCCAGCGCCGAATAATGATGATTATGAGGAGAAACACGGCCACGTTTTATCCACTACAACTTCACAGACAACTAAGAGAAAGCCTGGTTGATTGAAAAAAATTTCCTTTTGTCTTGGGTGCCTCCCTCATCTTCTCCCTCTCAGCAAAAGCATATTCAGACGTGTAAACAACATGCATGTAACTGTTTGTCTTAGGCTTCATTGCTATTTGATTGCATCATACATCTTAACGGACTTATTATTACGTACATAATGCATGATGTACAAGTACTTTTCCAAACGCAACTAGTAAATTGTAACTCGTGCTTGCCTCACATTCACTCTAATAGCCTATTTGTGAGTTTTGAGATGAGAGAAAAGAAAAGAAGAGAATGGAAGAGAAGAAAAGCGAAAGGAAAAGAAGGGAATACAATTGTCTTTTCTCTTGTTTGTGAGTTTACCAGAAAAGAAAAGAAAAGACAATGGACTACATATATACCCTTATAGTTATTATGGTAATTCTAACAAAGACTATGGATGTGTGATCATAAAAAAGAACATGATTTTGATAGAGAAACAAATTAGTCATCAATGATATCATACAAAGTTCATACTATACTAATGCGATAAGTATTATATCACATGTTAATGTCACAATAGAAAAAACAAAACTTAGCTGTGAGTTAATTACAAATATCCCAAGGTCCAAATCTGATTGATGTCACACAAAAAATAAAATAATCACTGATGAGTCAATTCTAACATCTAAAACAAACATCTGTTTGTAAGTAAAATGTTTGCAAGAAACCTTTAAACCTAAACATCATTAAAAAAAATAAGTATTTATTATCTCAAGGGTAATATGGAGATTATTAAAATACTACTTAAGATTATTTCCTTTTTCACATTTCTTTCCAATTTTGAGACAAAAGAAGCCCAAACTTTCCTTCTTTTTCTTTTATTTTCTCTCCTTAAGAAAGCTCACAAACTAGAAAAAATAAAAGAAAGAAGCCACTTTCCTTTTTTTTTCCCTCTCTTTCCTCTAACTCGCAAACATGCTATAAATCATATCTTTGTACTATTGAGAAGGTATTAGGTATAGGCACCTCTTACCACAGGGTCCACAACAGACTGATCCTACTAGTTGAACAGGTAATATACGAGACACATTCGCTACCAACCATTCAAGATAGACAAAGTATCCCCTTTCTCTGCAATTTCCCATTTTGAAGAAACTATCCCGCATTTTCTATTTAGAACCTCCTCCAAAATTTCCTTTCCACTGAATGATGGGATCCCAGAAATTTTGCTGGTGTTCAAATGAACAATACCATTCGATCACTTGAGAGGAGCAGATGTGATCATCGTTTGATATGAGTTGAGTGATAATATTTTGAACACCAATAGTTTTTGGAGTGTGGTGGGGAGGAAGAAGACGGAGAGAGAGGGGAGAGAGAGAGAGAAAGAGTAATTACGTGATTATCGTTCCCACCAAAATTTCAGGGATGTGATTAACGGTGATATTTCATTAGGTCTCTCCAGCTAGCTAGATCAAGTACAAGGAGCATGCCCTGTTTGCTAGACCAATAAGATGCTGTCACGTGGAGGGACAGCAGGATGAGGCTGCTTTTTGGTCAGCGTCAATTTTTTTTTCCTTTCATAATCCTCAATTTCCAGAATTATGAATTAAATTAGTTTTTAGTTTTTTGTGACAGATTAAATATCTTAATCTTTTTCATCAAACACATACCTGATTTAATTTAAATCAGATGAGGTTTGACCATTCCAAAATAAATCTTGAATGCCCTCTTACTGTTGAAGTTAAAATCCTACCATTATGGGCAATAGTATTTTGCCTTGCATGATGAAAATCAACGGATACAGAGCAGAAGTAAAGACATTGATGTTGAGGGTGACCTATGACAGAACAATGTCAAATCTTTCGAGAAAGAAATTGACGGGAAGATGAATATGAGTGTACATCCAAGATATTGACACGGAATGCCCTCTCTGCAATTGGGAACAAGAAACACTAATCCATCTTTTCTACTACTGTCCGTTGGCGCGAGCTTTATGGATGACATCTTCGGAAAACTTTCGTCTCCCTGTCCCAAATTCTGATGAACCAGAACTCTCGCTGGTAAGATGGTTGAAGGAAATATTCACACCTCAAATCCAAGGTATGCAGAACACAAACCTAAGCCACAGATTCACTTTGTTTGCAAGCATTATTATGGAACATATTTGGATGAGTAGAAATCGCAGAGTGTTTCATCAAGCAGTGATTAATGCCAAGATGTGGCAAAATCTATTCTCAAGAACTTTAAAAAACACTGTGAGGCATTGAAACTGGACAAAAATGCAACTATGGAATTGCACAATTGGAGCAGTCCCCCACCTTTATGGATCAAGATCAATTTTGATGCGGCGGTAAGGGCAAATAATTCGATACAAGCGGTCATCATCTCGAATCATCTGGTTATCATCCTGGCGGCTCATGTCACCAAAAATACCGTCACAGACCCTGAGCATGCAGAGGCATTGGCGCCCTTTTTGCCATTGAGTTGGCATTGCAATACAGGTACACCCTTTTAAGGGAGATGCCCAAACTGTGTTAAGATGGCTCAACGACTTTGAGGCAACACCAAATTGGAAATGCTATGCAACCATTGAAGATGCGCGAGAGAAGCTGAAAGTGTTAATTTGCTGGTGTTTTGTAAAAGTAAATAGACATGCAAATAGGCTAGCCCATACTCTGGCTAAATGGGCAGACTACAATCTTTTTGTGGGTGAAGTTCCAACATCCTCCATCCAACGTCTCCGTTTGTTAATGGATGATCAGGGGAACTAGACTCATTCTGTATGCTTTTCTTTTTACATGAATGAACTTGCTTATAAATAATAATAAAAAGGTTTCTAGCAAGTTTTCCAACAAGTTCATGGCTCCTACTTTTCTAATCATCATTCTCTCTCCTTCGTCCTTCACTCGGTTTATATTTGATTCATGTTTATTGATCAGATTAATATTGTTTAGATTTACACAAAATTTGAAATTTTAGCTGTACATTGGCTACTTACTTAGACTTTTGGCAACCAGAAATGGAACGCTTTTCTCTAGGCTTACTATGAGTACAAAAGATACACCTGACATACAATGTAATGTGCCCATCCTCCTCTTTTCGTTTGTGTGTGTGTGGGTGGGTGGTGGTGGTGGTGTGGAGGTGTTGATATCAAACAAGGTCGGAGCCAAATTAAGTTAAAAAAATATAGACTATTTTAAAATGCACAAACGAAGATGGTATTATGCTACGTTCTCAACGTATTAAATCCGTGACAAGATTACGATATGAGTATGAGTGGTATGGATATGGCAATGGATTATGAGTTACACTATCTACAAATAATCACCATATCTGGTACTATAAGCATCTAACAACAATGTTTTCCCTATAATAGTGTACAATGTTGCGGATGAAATCTGGAACTTGATTCGTGAATAAGCCTGCACAAGAAAAAGACAACACCGGTGATTTGTCGGAAGGATTTCCAGCGAATAATCTCCGATGCTTAAGTCAAAAGATATTTCAGGAGATTGTAATGTAAACTCAAATGAATTTACCTGCCTTTCTTGGTTCCCGCATTTTCCTTTTATAGGGTCTTCCTTAGTGGTTCATTTACTTCCCCATTTTATTAGGCAGTTTTACCAGATTAATGAGAGTTTATTCCCACTAATGGTAGTTAATTGTCTTGAATGGGGAGGTTACTGCCTTAATGAATGGTGTAAATGATGGGAAGGTGGATGGTTCCCACTTTACATGTATTCATGAGTATTGGGGCATACTTAATATCTCCAGAAAATACCAAGTGTCATGATGATATTTTATACTTATATCATTTGCCCCCCATTCTATATTCTTCTTTTAAGAAAAAATATAGAATGATTATTATTATTTTTGGAAACTTTGGCCAAATGAAATCCTTTAAAGGATTCATCTACTCGGCTTGGCCGAGCAGAGGTCCTACAGGGACTCACCTACTCGGCTTGGCCGAGTAAAGGTCCAACAAAGACTCGCCTACTCGGCTTGGCCGAGCAGAGGTCCTTTTAGGGACTCGTTTACTCGGCTTGGCTGAGCAGAGGTCCAATAGGGACTCGTCTACTCGGCTTGGCCGAGCAGAGGTCCTACGGGGACTCACCTACTCGGCTTGGCCGAGTAGAGGTCCAATAGGGACTCGCCTACTCTGCTTGGCCGAGTAAAGGTCCAACAGGGACTCGGCTTGGCCGAGCAGAAGTCCTTTTAGGGACTCGTCGACTCGGCTTGGCCGAGCAGAGGTCCAATAGGGACTCGTCTACTCGGCTTGGCCAACCAGAGGTCCAACAGGGATTCGTCTACTCGGCTTGGCCGAGCAGAGGTCCTCTTAGGGACTCGTCTACTCGGCTTGGCCGAGCAGAGGTCCTATTAGGGACTCGTCTACTCGGCTTGGCAGAGCAGAGGTCCTCTTAGGGACTCGTCTACTCAGTTTGGCCGAGCAGAGGTCCTCTTAGGGACTCGCCTACTCGGCTGTGCAATATTTTCCCGTTCTGCAGAGGCTAGGACCAATAACTCGTCTACTTGGATAAAGTAGAGGTGGGGGTCTGATATGCTCGCCTGCTCAGCAGGGGTTACGACTCGAGTAGCTCACCTGCTTGGTTTTACTTTAGGTGTCGTCGTGGGGTAATTAGGTAAATTTGCCCCCTGTCATATTTTTAGATGCGTGCCACGTGTCCAGGGTAACTCAATGCTCACGAGATCTCATCCGTTGGTTGGGTTTGTGGTCTCTTTATAAGGGGCAAACCCTTTCACTCCTTTCACAACTCATTTCATTTCTCAAAGTGTAGGGTGTGAGAGATCATCTTCGGAGCTTTATTTGAAGAAGATTTCTAAGTGAGTTTGAAGATCTTCTTCTTTTTCAAGTAAGTTTCAAACTTGTTTCCAACTTTTCTTTGAAATTTCTTGTTTTGATCTAAAATTATGTCCAATGTGGATGAAGAATATGTTTCTGAGCCTATCGTTGATATTCAAGGTGTTAGGATAGGGCCTACTTTTGATCCTTTATTTTTAGAAACAGGAGTTCCCTTAGTTCCTTTCCAAGAGTCGAGGGGAGTTCCTGCTAAGGAAGTCTTAAGGGAAAGTGCTCAGTCCCCTAAACCTTTTGATGCGCACACACTTAGGAGCAAGTTGAGTAGTTATGACCTGAAACTTCTACGTGAGCGTTGTGAAATTCCGCCGATTATAAAACTTAGGCTTCCTGATGAGAATGAATCAGCTAACATGACCACAATCGACGAGATCGGTGTTTATTGGGACATGTTCATCAATGGATTTAGGGTTCCTCTTCATCCTTTCTTTATCAAGGTTTTGAATGCTTATGGGCTTGCCCCCGGCCAATTTTCACCTCACGCATGGCGTTTCATGAGTTTCTTCATCTATCAATGCCATAAACTAGGTTTAAATCCTAGGGTTAGAGTGTTCAGATGGTTTTTTACTATCTGTTCGATAACTAAGCAAGTAGGTTGGTATTTCTTAAGTCGACGCCCAAAGGCCGAAGCCAACCTATTTCCGCATCCTCCATAATCCAATCACCATTGGAAGGAGAGATTTTTGTTTGTTAAATTGCCTAAGTCTCAAAGGAGTGAAGTCTGTAACGTGTGGCTCGCTAAGTGCGAGACTAGAGCTTGTAATAAACTAAAAGAGACGGATTTGTCGGAGACTGACCTCGAGCACATTGGGAAGCTTAAGGAGGCTGAGCCTTTAGAATCCAGATATCCTTTGAACAATGCTCAGCTCTGTGAGTGTGGAATCATATTTCCTCCAGAGCCTCAAGACTTTGTTGACGAGGAAGATGAAGAAGAAGAGGGCGAAAATGATCCTGGTAAAGCTCTTACCAAACCTTGGGTTTGTCTAATCGTGAATGGTAATCTTACTTTTGTTTTGCATGCAGCAAACATGTCGTCACGTGCGTAAGGAGATCCACCACTATTCAATGCCATAGGAGTTTTGGGAGACATAATCCCTGATGAGCTAGCTTCGATACATGGTCTGGAGGAGGAAGAGATGCAGACTTGGATTTTGGTGCTTTGGTTTCTGGGTCTCAGCCAAAGCCAACAGAGACTCAAACCGAAAACTTTGTTTTGGGCTTGACTTCCGTGGACAAGTCTAAAGAGACTTCCAAGAAGCGAAAAGTTCAGAGTAGAGCTGGGAGTAGAGCCACATCATCTTTCATTCGTCTTGACACCCCGCATCGCCCTGCCTGGGGAGTATCTGTTGACGAGTCAGTGTTTAAGTCTCCTCACACGGCGTGGGATTGGTCTAGCCATGCAATCATTCCCATGGATAGGAAGACATTGTCTGGCTATGGCGTCACAGAGACGGCCAATGGGATGGTTCAACTAATGTCACAGGTTCATTTCTTCTCTCTTCTTTCCTTTGAAAGTTTTGTTGTTTTGATTCTAACTCTGTCGTATAGGCTATGGCGCAGGTGCAGATTGGCGCAGAGAAGCTGATTGCTGCAGACAAGGTGTTAGATGAGGAGAAGAAAAAAGTAATGATAGAGAACAACTTTCGTAGGGAGGCTGAGAAGAAAGTTGAAGACTTGAGTAAGAAGGTAGAGCGATTAGAGTTGTCTAACGCTGGGATGACTGCAAAGAATGCTGAACTATCAGCTCATGTTAATGATTTGGAGGCCGAGAAGTCGTCGGTAGCTCTTCAGGCAGTTCAACTATTCAAGAGATCCAAAGTTTTCTTGGATCAGCGCCACCGTGACTCCAAAGGGGCACTTGTGCATGGCTATAATGAATGCAAGACTGATGTCTCGAAAGATCATCCTGAGCTTGACATGAGCATCTATGAGCACAAGTTCGCACGAGAGGTTGCTTCAGAAACTGAGCGTCGGGCCGAAGAAGCTGAGCGCAAGAAAGCTGCTAGTTCTCGGGCGCTCACTAGTCCTTCTATGAGCCGCAGTTTAGGTGCTTCCAGGTCAGTGTCTATGGCCGTTTCAAGGCCGCAACTACCTTTGGCTGAAGGCTACTCTCAAGAGATGGAGTTACCAATAGATGCTGCTGAGCAGAATGATTAGACTAGGATTGCCTTGTCTATTAGATTTAGCCTTTTGAAATTTCTTTTGATGCCTTGGAGCTTCAACGTGTAAACTCAAACTTTTAATGCAATCAAGGTTCTATTTTTGTGCTTGCGTATTCTTGCTTGAAAACTCTTTTTATTCATAATAAAGATAAAGTACACTTGGGGCCATATGGTGCAAAGTAAAAAATGCAAAGGAAAACTAGGCTGTGAAAAGCCATAGTGATCTACGCATAAGTAAGATCTAGTTGTGGCCGAGTGTGGAGTGCGTATGCCCCTCCAGTCTTGTTCATGCGTAGTAGCGCCTTAAATTCGTGGCATTCCATGTACGAGGAATTTCTTTGCCGTCCATAGTTTCCAAGTGATAAGCTCCTGGGCCTCCCAGCTTTACAACTTTATACGGGCCTTCCCAGTTTGGTGCTAATTTTCCAATGGCGTCTCGTGGTGCGGATGCTGTGATGCGGCGCAGGACTAAGTCACCTACGCAAAAGATTCGAGGACGCACTCGTTGATCATAAAACTTGGAGACTCAATGTTGATAAGCTGCAAGGTGCATCGCTGCTTGTTCGCGCTGCTCATCAAGGAGATCGAGATTTGCCCGAAGGGCTTCTTCATTCCGGACTGTGTCATATGTTGTAAGACGAAGAGATGGTAACCCGATTTCAATGGGAATTAATGCCTCTGTGCCGAATGAGAAGGCTTCGGCTTCAACCCATTTAGTGAAGTAATCAATAGCCACAATTACAAATTTACGCTGAGCAGTTGCTAGTGGGAAAGGGCCCAGGATGTCCATCCCCCACATTGCGAAGGGTATGGGGCTGCTTAATGTTGACAAAGGGCTTGGCGCTTGCCTAGGAATGGAGGAGAAACGCTGGCAGGCATCACATTTCTTTGTATAGCTCATAGCATCCTGCTGCATAGTGGGCCAGTAGTAACCTTGCCGAAGAACTTTGTGTGCCAACGCGCGTCCTCCTAGGTGCTGACCACAGATGCCTTCGTGAACCTCCCGTAACGCGTAATCTGCTTCAGTGGGGGTAAGGCAACGCAGATAGGGTAGCGTAAAGGAGCGTTTATATAACACATCTTCTACCACAGCATATCGGGCCGAGCGTAGAATGATACTTTTGGCTTGCTTCCGGTCGACAGGCAATGTGCCGTCCTGAAGGTAGGCCTTGATGGGATCAATCCACGATGGCTTATGCTCCGTCTGCATAAGTTCTTTTGTCATAATGCTTGGCTCATGCAAAAGTTCGAGATGGATGGTGCGGCCAAATCCTGATGGATCAAGAGAGGCCAACCTCGAAAGTGCATCTGCAGAAGTATTGTCTTCTCTGCGGATCTGCGTGATTTTGGAGAGAGTGAACGTGCTGGCTTCTTCACTCGCCTTACGCAGATAATTAACCATCTTTGGATCTTTTTCTTTGTACTCCCCTGACATCTGCCTTACAACAAGCGCTGAATCACTGAAGGCATGAAGTGATGCTGCGCGCATTGCATGAGCAAGATGCCTGCCTGCTATCAAAGCTTCGTATTCTGCTTCATTGTTGGAAGCTTGGAAGTTAAAGCGGAGAGCGTATTCTACGGTCAGGCCATCTGGCCCATTGAGGATCAATCCCGCACCACTCCCACTTGCATTTGATGACCCATCCACAAAGAGTGTCCAAGCGAACTGTTCTGGTTGGGCGGAAGTGAGAGGCTCATCTTCTTCAATGGGGAAGGTGCATTCAACAACGAAATCTGCCAGGGCCTGCCCTTTGATTGAAGGTCGCGGTCGATAATGGATGTCAAACTTGTCCAATTCTATCGACCAGGGAACGAGACGACCCGAAAGGTCTGGTTTGTGCAATATTCGTCTAAGGGGCTTGTCAGTGAGCACGATTATCGTGTGAGATTGAAAGTACGGCCAAAGCTTTCTTGCGGCAATTAGCAAAGTGAATGCCAACTTTTTCGCATTTGGGTATCTCTGTTCGGCTCCCTGAAGAACTTTGCTCACATAATAAATGGGGAACTGCCGTCCATCCTGTTCTCGAATTAGAACTGCACTGACGGCGAATTCTGCAACTACCAAGTAAAGAAAAAGATCCTCTCCCGGGATGGGTTTGGAGAGAAGAGGTGGTGACGTAAGATATTCCTTCAGTTTGTCAAAGGAAGTTTGACATTCATCCGTCCATTCAAGGTTTTTGATGTTCTTCAGCGCTTTGAAGAATGGCAAACAGCGCTCGGCTGACTTAGACAAGAATCTGCTAAGGGCAGCAATTCGCCTTGTCAGGACCTGTATTTCTTTGACGCGCCTAGGAGCGACCATGTCTTGAATGGCTTTGATCTTCTCGGGGTTAGCTTCGATTCCCCTTTTCGAGACCATAAACCCAAGGAACTTGCCGGACGACACCCCAAAAGCGCACTTTGTAGGATTAAGGCACATACGAAATTCGCGGAGGAGGTTGAAACATTGTTGGAGATTAAAAATATGATCTTCAGCTCGGATGCTTTTTACGAGCATATCGTCGACATAGACCTCCATGCTCTTTCCTATGAGGGGTTTGAAGATTTTGTCGACTAACCTTTGGTAGGTGGCACCTGCATTCTTTAACCCAAAGGGCATGACCTTATAGCAAAATAAGCCTTGATCTGTGATGAAAGCCGTTTTGGCCACGTCTTCTTCATACATGCAGATCTGGTTATAGCCGGAGAATGCATCCATGAAGCTAAGTAGTTGATGACCTGACGTAGCATCGATTAATGTATCGATACGTGGCAACGGATAGCTATCTTTAGGGCATGCTCTATTCAGATCTGTGTAATCGATGCAGATCCTTCACTTGCTTATTTCGGCTTTTGGTACCATAACGACATTTGCCACCCACTCCGGGTAGTCGATTTCCTTGATGAAGGCAGCGTCCAGTAGCTTGTCGACTTCTTTCTTGATTATTATTTGTCGCTCTGGTGCGAAAGGACGCTTCTTCTGCTTGACAGGTTTGAACCCGGGATCAACTGAGAGCCTATGTGTGATCACGGATGGGTCGATGCCAGGCATGTCTGTGGCATTCCACGCGAAGATGTCTATGTTGGATCGAAGGAAGGAGACTAACTGGTCTCTGATATTCGGCTCTAGCATTGAGCCGATCCTTACATGTCGCTCCTCATCCCCTTCTACGATTGGTATAGAAACGAGAGCTTCCACAGGCTCGGCACGTCTTAATGCTTTCTCGTCGCGCTGGTCATCAATGGAGAGAGTCTCCTCAGCTTTGCATGATGCCACATAACACCTTCGGGCCAGAATCTGATCTCCTTTTACAAAGCTAGCCCCTGCTGGTGTAGGAAATTTCATGATGAGATGATAGGTCGATGTTACTACTTGTAACTTGTTTAGTCCCGTTCGGCCCAAAATCCCGTTATATGACGATCTGACTTTGACAATAAGGAAGTCGAGTGTGTGAACCGCTTGACGAGGTCCTTCCCCCGTGATGACTGTGAGGGAGGCGATTCCTTTCACCGGTGCGGAGGCACCTATGAAGCCATACTGAGGAGAATATATAGGTTTTACCCTATCGTCAGATATCCCCATCTGATTGAATGCATCTTCGAAAATGATGTCATCGAGCTTCCTGTATCGACCAAGATGCGTTTGACTTGGAAAGCATCGATATGCAAAGTGATGACAAGGGCATCATCATGCGATAGGCTTACCCCATCAAGATCTGCATCGTCAAACTCTAGAGAGATGGATGCCTTTGTTCGTTTAGCCGGTCCCTGGGCGAGATTAACTTGCCTAGCGTAGGCCTTTCGCGAAGAGCTAGACGGTCCGTCGGCGCTAGGTCCTCTAGAAATGGTGTTTATAACATGTGGTTCTTTTGGAGGTGCTTCGTCTACTCTTCGTGGATTATTTCTTCCTCCAGATTGCTGTCTATGACTGCTTTTTTAAAACTGTTTAAGGTGTCCCTTGGCTATGAGACTCTCTATTTCTCGCTGGAGCACTTTGCATTCTTCCGTCGTGTGACCATGGTCCTTGTGAAAATGACAGTATACTTGTGAATCTCTCCTTTCTACTGGTCCTCTCATAGGCTTGGGCCACTTGATGATGTTTTGGCCCTTGATCTGGTGGAGGATATGCTCACGAGTAGTGTTGAGAGGAGTAAATGATTTGGAGAGGAGTGCTCGTGGACGCTTGGGCTCGTCCTGATTTTTTCCTTCTGGACGATCTCGCCTCTTCTGCCCTGAATGGATTTCCTCTTGATGCGACATCGTTGAATCTTCCTCTGCTCGAAGATATTTTTCCACTCTGTCTAGGAGATCGGACATATTCTCTGGTGGGCGCTTGTTCAGAGAGAATCACAAGGGGGTTCCTGGTCTGACTCCCCTGGCCATTGCCGCAAAAGTCACTCCTGGATCTAGGTGATCGATAAGGAGTTTTTCGAAATTGAAGCGAGCGTAGTATGACTTTAGACTTTCTTTTGGCCCTTGAATTATGCAAAAAAGGGCCGAAGAATTCTTCCTCTGCACACGACTTGTGAGGAGGTTGCTTCAAAAGGATTCTGCCAACTAGGCCCAACAGGAGATGGAACGAGGTGGAAGGTGCTGGAACCATACGCGTGCGGCTCCTTTCAATGTTACAGGAAATGCCCAGCACATAATCTGATCAGGGACCAGATGTAGGTTCATTCCTGAAGTAAAGCGAGCCAAATGTTCCATTTGGTCTCCTGTGCCATCGTATGACTCGCACGGAGGCATCTTGAAATTCGAAGGAGTTGGGAAGAGATCGATTTCCTCTGTGAATGGTCGTCCAATTATAATTGGAGCATTTGAGTAGCGCTCTGCTCGATTACCGCCAGTATTGGCGTAAGTATTTCTGGTTGAGTAAGCTTCATAATAGTTCTCCTGCCTCCTAGATCTCGGATTTTGCCTTTCATCATCGGATTCCTCCGATGTTTGCGTCACATGTATGATGTGGCTTGTTTGGTCTGGTGTTTTAGAAGTGCCTGGAGGCCTGTGCGGTCCTGATTGTGGGGGCGAATTCTCTATAGCAGCTTGCAACTTTTCAATGGATTGTTGCATTGCTCGAATAACGGCCATAAGGTCAGTTTGGTTATCCATGGCTGGAGGAGTAGTGTTTGTCACATCCGTGGTGACACCGGTGGTGGGAGGTTTAGGTACGCCAACAGTTTGCAGTGGACGCAAGACCGTGTTTGCAAATGGAGTAAATGTCACAGCTGGTGGCACCACTGCTATGGATGCTGGTGCCGTTACTACAGTTGTCGGTATCACTGTAGGGATTACGGGTACCGCTACTGTGGTGGTCCGCGCCACAGTAGTGCTTATTGGCGCACCTAGGGCCTTTTTTCCGCGGTTGGGTGGTTGAGACGCGGATACCCCACGAACTGGATCACATATCAGTGTTGAAGATGACCCTGTGGAGGGCCCCACTTGGCTGAGTTTGTGAATTAGGATTTTGAGACATGGCTTATTCATGAATTCTCGGTCCCGCGGATGGTGCCAAAATTTTGCGGATGAAATCTGGAACTTGATTCGTGAATAAGCCTACACAAGAAAAAGACAACACCGGTGATTTGTCGGAAGGATTTCCGGCGAATAATCTCTGATGCTTAAGTCAAAAGATATTTCAGGAGATTGTAATGTAAACTCAAATGAATTCACCTGCCTTTCTTGGTTCCCGCATTTTCCTTTTATCGGGTCTTCCTTAGTGGTTTATTTACTTCCCCATTTAATTAGGCAGTTTTACCAGATTAATGAGAGTTTATTCCCACTAATGGTAGTTAATTGTCTTGAATGGGGAGGTTACTGCCTTAATGAATGGTGTAAATGATGGGAAGGTGGATGGTTCCCACTTTACATGTATTCATGAGTATTGGGGCATACTTAATATCTCCAGAAAATACCAAGTGTCATGATGATATTTTATACTTATATCAGTTTGGTTGGTCCAGTTGACGACTTTGGTGGTGGAAAGGGAATGCAACAACAATTTCACATGTATCAAACAACATGTTTCCAAACTCTTGAAAGGGACCATACTACCACACATGAATTTTCGTAGGAAGAATGGTCGTCGAAACTTCTCAGCTTTTGAATCAGAGCGCCTACCTTCATACTCAACATGCTTTTTTTCACTCTTGTTATGTCGTTAAAAAGTGTATTAACGATAAAATATAAATCTTTTAGCGATAAATTATGAGATTATAGAAAAAATAACAGTGGAAGTAAATATTCTCTTTTTGATTTCATAGATGCGACAAAGTAAACGCAAAATCATTGCAAATTACTCTGCACAAACCTTTATGCCAAAAACTTCAAATGATAGACACAGCACCAAACATTTCTGCCTGTAATAACTAGGTTTGCTCAGGCATCCCCAAATCCCTGTTCATCTCTGTACTCTTCATCATTCCAGTCTGAATGTATGGTACGTTTGTTATTACTGAAAGAGGACAAAGTGACCAAACAAATGGAACCACAGAGACAATATTCTTAGGTCTCATTATCTTTTGCATTGATCCAGAAATCTAAATTCTCATAGATATCACCGCCAAAATTATTAGCAACCACCCTCCTGACATGCAAGGATGAAGTGAGTTAATTATGAAAGTTAATTAATTGTCAAACGCAAGGGGAGTACAAGTACGTAAAGCAATAAGAAGGAACTGCTTGTCGTAATTTTTTAGACAAGGATTCTCTTAGTTACGGCATTAATATTGTTCTAAAATATATCGCTTTAATGTATTTTAGCGACAAAAGATTGTCATTATAAATTTAACATCAGCGACCAAATGCTTTGGTTTCAAACTTTCGCATTAATGCTGTTAGCGCATAAATGATACACAACAAATCAATAAGATCATTATCCTATTTTTTAAGTGCATGGCTTTTTACTTGTGTAACCCTTCTAGAAGGCAGATAAAACTGGCGACTAAATTTTGATTAGGGGCACGGTTTTGCTCCCACGACATATGGGGGAGATTTATTCAATCAAATAGTTTGAGTTCCTAGAAAATGTCGTCGTCCTTGGGGCTTTCTATTTGATTGTATCAAAAGGCCCGACGAATTGGGACTTTCTTATTGGTCCAGGTCCTTTTAGGGCGAACGGGTCATTTACGATAAATAGTACGAGCTTCTAGAAAACGTTTGGGAGTTTTTGCATAAAAGGCCAATGTATAGTTTCTAGACGGTGCTTAGAACCAACACGGCAACTTCCTGCCCGCGACCCCTGGAAAAACTTTTCCACAAGGTAGTGGAAACGAGGGGAGAGCATTAATTAGCTGACCGAGTTCTAAGCCATTTCAGCAGTATATAAGAACTGACAAGGGGGGCTGGTTTTCCATATAGCAGAAGAAAGTGAAAGAAGTAATGGGGCGCATGCAGAACATGAGGGGAAGGTCGTCACGGACTGTAATGGTGTTGTTGTTGGTCCTGATGACTTTGCTGGGAATGGAAATGGGGAGTGCCGCGGATTGCCGGCAGGAGAAGAGACTTGGGATTCAGGCATGCAAGCCGGTTATATTCGGCCAGAAACCTTCACCCGCGTGTTGCGAGCGCGCAAGGGTGAGTACTCCTGAGTGTATCTGCCCTGCCATTTCACCCAAGGTTGCTTTCCTCATCGGCGGCGCCCAGCGATTTGTACGACTTGTTGAAGGCTGTGGAAGGAGAGTCCCTCCTGGCTACAAGTGTGGAAGTAAGCTCTCTCTCTCTCTCTCTCTCTCTCTCTCTCTCTCTCTCTCTCTCAGTCCTTAGCTAGAAATGCTAGCTACCCTAGTGATGGTTAAGAAAAAGAAGAACACAGAAGTTGTCAAGATTGGACACAAGATTACTACCCACTGTTGCTCACTCACTTGTATTTTCCTCGCAGGTATCACCGCTCCATGAGGATGAACTTGTTACCATCCCCATACTTCAGTTGTTCGTCATAATAAATGTCAAGACCGTATGAGCCGGTGCCAAAGGATTGACCTATATATCTATCTACTTGTATGAAAAGTATGGATTGTGTAATAAAGATACTTCTCTATTCCATAGAAGTAAGAAGGGCAACCATAAGCAGCCATTGGGTTTTGCTCTAAAACTTTGTTATTTAATTTACGTTATTTTGTAATTCAATAATACTGCCCGTTCTGTTAATGGGTCGTCTATGTTATTCTTTTCTCTTTTGTAAGAGATGTTTATGCATGGAAGATAAAGTTACGTGATGAGTATAATAAAAAAACTATTTTTACAATCTTAGATGAATCTAGAAAAATCATCTAGTAGGCTGCAACGCTTATTTTCATGGTTCATCTTGACCATTGAAGTTGAGATTTCAAGTTTTGTGCTAGTGCATTAGCATTTAGCATAAAGCATTTAAAGGATCAACGTGAATATTACTTACCGTGTTACAGTTTAGCTAATTAATTTTTTTTCACGGTAATACTCACTACAAGAAAAATAGTCTTTAACGACAGACTTAGATCCATCTCTAAAAGTAGTTTTTATAGACGGATTTATCCGCCGTTAAAGGTCCTTCGCTAAAAATAGCCTTTACTGAGGGATTTATCTGCCGGTAAAAAACCTTTACCGACAGAAAATTCCATTGATAAAAGTTTTTAGTGACGAATATTTAACGACGGATTATTGCCTATGGAATAATCTATTGCTAAATATTTTTTTTGAAAATTTCTCATTTTTCTTGTTTGGACTAATTACACCTATGTCCCTAAGGTTTGGGGGTAATTACACGCGAGGACACAAAGTTTCAAAATGTAACATTTCGTGACCAAAAGTGTTTCAAATGTTTCACCCGTGTCCATCCGTCAGGTTTCCGTCCAAAAAGTGTACTTTTTTAATGATGTCAGCAATACGTATTTTTAAAATGTCAAAACTACCCTTGTATGTATATACTGAGTAATTTTTAAAAAATTTAAATTAATACTATAAACCCTAATTTTCATTGTCTTCCCCCCCCCCCCAACTCGCCAGCAGCCCCACTACCGGCCTCACAAGCGGTCGTCGGCGACTAACTCCGGTCCCCGCTGCAAGTATCGCGCCGCTGCCACCACCTGTCGACGGCCAACAAATTCGGTCAGTTGCCCCATCACCGGCTGCACAAGCGGTCGCCGGCGACTAACTTCGGTCCCCGCTGCAAGCATCGCGATCAACTCCGGCGCTCCTTCACCGAGCGCCATCACCAACGCCTCCGCAACCATCGCGCTGCTACATTTTGAAACTTTGTGTCCTCGCGTGTAATTACCCCCAAACCTCAGGGACATAGGTGTAATTAGCCTTTCTTGTTTTTTAAAAAAGTTTAAAGTAATTTTAGCGACGGGCTAGAATGCGTCGCTAAATGTGACTAAAAGAAAAAAAAACTTAACCTTTGCTCTTTCTCCCCGCCGCTATTTTTCCCCTTCTTCTCTTCCTCCTCGCTCTCTCTCTCTCTCACACCAAGACTCAGCTTCGCTGCCCACCTCCCATACCATCCCGCCTCCACCTCCCAAGCCGCCCACTCAGTTTCACTGCCTCTGTCTCCCTCTGGCCTTTGGGCTCTCCATCCCCGACTCTCTCACCCATTTAATTCACTCTCGCATCTCTCTCTTGCAGACGGACGACAATCGGATGGCGACACATGGGCTCTCTCCCCCTCGAATCAAGTCAGTCGATAAAAGATCGGCCTGAAGAAATTCCTTCCTTCTGTTCCAGATTCAAGAGAAGACTACCGACGGAGAAGCGTCGACAGCGACGAGTGTCCGGCTAAGACTCCACCGGCACGGGTCAACATCTCTCTACCGACGATGACTCCATGGGCCAACCTTTTTGTCATTTCACCATCAAATGGTATTCGATCTGCTCCTTTTTTACTTATATAATGAGGTTGATTTACTACTATCCTTGCCACTTGGTGATTCTAGGGTTTTTAGTACGCATATATGCCCTCATCATTATACCATCTTGGACGAGCACCATTGGCTTCTCTAATATACGTGGCTTGAAAGTGACTGGTTATATGACATTTGCCAGATCCAAGCTTGGTTCATTACTTTCAGATACATTAATGCCTGAATGTCTTGGCCCTTGCTTAATCCTGTTGACATTATTTGGGTGATCTTCGTGTTGGTTCACTTGACTTGATCTGCATTTTCTATTTCCTTTTCATTTGGAATGGTTGAACTGCACATGGATGCGTATGCAGGGCAGTTGTGGAGTTGTGTTTTGGGAGAGGGTGAGAAAACTTGCATTTGCATTGATACAAGTAGTCTCATGGAATTGCGGGTGGTAAATTGATACAATGAATTCATTCATTGTCATCCTAGAAGGTTGTGCACCAGGAAATCAGTTGGTTTGATGATCCTGCAAATTCAAGGTGCATCAATTATCCAATTAATTACAACCCTGGTTACTTTTTTCCATTTTTTGGAACAAATTGTAACAATGCATTACAGATATTTTTCCTAAGTGCATTAGAATGATCATCCCATCTGTATTTGTTAATAGTTGAGTGAGTGCAACTTTTAGTGATGCTTTCAAAAAAGACGTTACCAGATGTTGCATCATATGGTAGTCCAACACATGTAGCCTCATCTTGAGTTTCTAGCCAAAAATTGTGACCTAAATGATGATGGTTGGTGGAGGATAGAAAACAAACAATTTTGGCCCAGTTGAAGAACAACAAGGATCAAATTGACCACTTTATATTTCTTATTGGGCTAGGGCTGATATATCTCAAAATAACAGCTAGTTACAGCTTATTTCTTTGTGTTGCTATTGGGTAAGAGATTATTGTGGGTACAATGAACTAATGTGCGAACAAACTGAATCATATTAGAAAAGAGGGAAGTGGGCTTGTACATGTTTGATGCAAATGATGTAGCATTTTGCAAATATTGCGTGTTATAACGACACGGTTAAAACCTTTCTTATTTTCTTTTGTTCCATTGTCTTAACATAACCAGCCTTCCTAGTTTTTTTTTTTTTTTTGACAAGTAGTCCCACACAATCCCCATTGTGGCATTCTGTAGGTCAAACATGATTTACCTAACTTCATGCTTCATGGTTTTCTTGTCTAACAATTAGCAATATATGTATGTTTACTATGCATAAATCTATTTTTTTTTAAAGATATTCATGCTTGACCTAAAAGATGCATTGTTCTTGAGCTTGTTCGGTTATTTAGCTATTTTGAGAGGTTGAAATGTACTGTTGGGGGTTCCAATTCTTAGAAGGTTGTTTAATTATTGAGCTTGTTTGGTTTTTAGCATTATAGGTTTTCATCTCAAATTAGAAAATCAATTTTTGGTTCCAATTAGGTTAATGATGTTGTTTTTTATTGGATTCAAATTTTGGGCGGATGAGCAGGTGGTGGGGTTTGTAGCAGTTCGAAAAGCTCTGTGTTGTGTGGTTCTCTTGGTGCTGTTGTGAAGAAAGAGAGATAGTTTATCATTTATAGACCTGGCAAATGGATATATCCGCCGGGTACGGGTAAAAACGGATCGGGTAAAATTTACCCGATTTTTTTTGGGTAAGCTTTTTGGAAACCGGTACCCTACCCCTGTGGGTAAGGTATTACCTGCGGATAAATCACCAATTTCTGATTGATTATTTTTTAAAATGAATAAACTTCAATTACCTACTAATTACACACATTTTAACCTCCAACAATCATATTATTCATTGTTTCTCCATCAAATTTCATTACTCACAAATCTGAACATCTTTCCCTTAAAAAAAATCGATCTGAACATTTTTGAATAATAATAAGAATAAAAAAAAATCTGCACAACGGTCAATATCCACTGATTAAAAGTCTACCCAACCACCACAAAGTGACGGAGTGACGGTCGACGACGGTGGCGACAGATCAGTGGTGATGGGGCCACAGTGATGACCGATCGGTAGCGATGGGGCCATGGTGGCAATAAATCGGTGGCGACGGGACCATGGTAGGACCGATCGGTGGTGACATGGCCACGGTGAGAACGATAGGTGGCGACGTGGCCACGGTGTGAACGATCGGTGGCGACGGGGCCACTGTGTGAACGATCAGCGACGGAGATCCGGTAGATCGAGAGTGATCGACGAGGCAGGCACCGTGAGTGGAGTAGGGTGGTCGTGACTTTGGTAGATCTTGGAGAAAACGAGACTTGAGTGAGGGAATCTGTGAGAATTGAGAAGGGATCTGTGAGGGAGAGTTGAGAGCCAGAGGACGGCGAATGCAAGTGGTGAGGAGAGAATGAGATGTTTTAACCTAAAAAACATATATATAGGCATATAACCGGGTAAACTTGGGTATCCGATAACCGACCCGAACTTACCCAGATTTTACAGGTCGATTCGGGTACGAGTCTGATTTCAGCGGGTCTTCAATATATGTACCCGTACCCGGGATTTTTGCAAGGGTACGGTAGACCCACGGGTCCGGATCAATTTTTGCTAGGTCTAATCATTTATGTATGTAAAGTGATCTTCATAGCATTTTTCATGGAACCTCTACTAAGGTGTTTCATTTTTGTAATTTTTGTTTCGCTGAAACTTGTAATTTTATTTCGGAATATTTAAGATGTGATCTATTATATTTAGTAAAAGTTAGTATTGAGTGTTAATTAATGGTGTATGAAATTTGATTAGAGTTAACTGTCGATGGATTAGTTAATTTTATTGTTTGTGTGAATTCAATTACTGGAAACAAATTTGGTTTTTTAAAAGATATAAAAAATTGAAAACAACTTGTTTTTAATTTTTGTTGTGGACTTTTAGCGATGAAATTATGTCACCATGAGTATTTTAAACAAATCATAGATGATTTTTAGCGACAAAAATATGCCACGAAAGGTTTCAAATTTTTGGGATAGACTTTTAGTGACGGACTTTCCATTTTTAAAAGGTCTCCTCTTTTACTGACGGAATTTCGGTCGCTAAAAGTCCATTTTACAATTTTTTGTAGATTACAAAAATTAAAAAATACTTTTATTGACGGAATATTCCGTCGCTAAAAGTATTTATTTCCATTGGGAAAATTAGATTTTCACCAACGGATAACCAATTTTCGTCGCTAATCTTTTAGAGACCGGATTTTTCACAACGGACTTTTAGCGATAGCTAGTCCGTCGCTAAAAGTCTTTATTGACAAAAATTGTACTTTCAGCGACGAAAAAGTCCATCTCTAAAAGTCCTTTTTGTTGTAGTGACTAGTATGTGAAAATCATTAATTCTGAGATAGTGATGAAATCGATTTCATACACATGGCTTTGAAACTTCAATGAGTGCGATTTTTTTAGATTTCGGCTATCAAGTAATGTGTGTGGATGATGCTGAGCACGTTATCTAGTGTTATAAAGTTCGAAGTTCTCTTTATGGAGTACGATATTCCCCTAAGTTTAATTCAATGTTGATGGTGAAACTTGGCCCAAGTCTTTTTAGTAAGGAATATTACTAAAAGAATTAAACAATAATTAAACCATGAGTCCAAGGTTGGGCAATTGATGGCGCAAATGTGTGAGCTTATGAAGAGGATCGATACCGATATCATATAGAAATAATGCAATGGCGGAGTCAGTAAAAAATTAAAACTTAGAGGGTGTTTGGGATTGATTTTGGGATGGTCAAACCTGATTTAATTTAAATTAAATCAGGTTTGTGAGTGTTTGGCAAAAGAGATTAAGAGATTTAATTAGCGTAAAAAAGTTTAAAACTGATTAAACCCATAATCTTGGAAAGTGAGGATTATAAAATAATCACTTTCTCATAATCAGGTTTGACCTTCTAATTTACCATATATTCTCATATTTCTCACAAAAGGATATCTCATACCCTTGAAGTAATTTATGAAAATTATTGTACTATAAGCGCTAATGTGAGATTGGGGGTGTTTTTTAATTTAGAGTAAAAAATGAACAACTTTTGTAACTAGATGAAAATAACTTTTTGATAATTTATTTGTGTAATATAGTTATTTACAAATGAAAGTTATCTTAACATTATCTTTCTAAAAAGATATAAGAAATTTATTTACTAAGCGTCATTTATTGTCATTTTGTCATATTGGAACTGATTTAAACATTTTTTATCCAAACACTTTCGTAGCTTTAAGCTAATTTACAACTACTTTTGCTAAACAGTAAAGTGATTCCGTTTAAAGTAGATTAAATCAGATTTTGAAAATTGATTAAGATTTAAACAAAATTCTACTTTTTAAAATCAATCACAAACGGCCTCTTCCTAGAAGATGACAAATGAAATTTAGCTATGGATGAGAACATTCTATGCTCCCAAAAAATAACATGCCCTGAGATTCTAAGGCATTTGGAAATTGGATCCCAATAGGCCTGGCAAAATGGGTGGGTGGGTTGGGTTTGGATTGGATTTGAGTCAAATAGATTTGGGTAAAATGGGTAACTGACCCATTTAGACCCATTTATTTATGGGTTAACTGGGTCAATCATTAAATGGGTTGGTTTAACCCATTATCCCAACATGACCCATGTACCAAGACCAAAACCAATTTGATAGTTTCTCACTCGGCCCAGTTTCCGACCTGACACAGCACATGGGCTGACCTAATTTTGACCCGACCCGTTGACTTTTTGACCCGACTAATTGACTTTTGACTTTTTGACCTTTGACTTTAATATTTTAATTTTTACCCTTAGAAATGATGATAATATTGTCATAATAAATTGTACGCCTACACTTCTAATAATAAGTTACGCACTCATCTTTTCTTTTTTAGTTTAAACTTGAGAATGTTAGAGGGGATGGGAGGTGACGCTTTCTTTACATGGATACACGAGTAGACAAACTACTTTTCATGAAAAGACAAAATATAGTATTGTGATTACAACCAAATCGAAAGTGTTACACACTCATCTCGAATGATTAGATCTTTAAAAAAAGACAAACATAATATAAACAAATGAAAACGAAGAAAAGGCATGAAACAAAAGGAGTTCAAACTTTGTCCTATAAATGCGGCCTATTATACTCAGGCTATCACATTCGAAGCACCTTCACTTTCCGAAACCAACAAGTGTGAGAAGTCTTCGGTGAGAACCCCCTCCTCGTCGACATCATGTAAATCTTTAAAAATAAATAGACAATTAATTAGAAAGTAAAACAAAAGGGGAAAAAAACCTAAATCTATGTATAACACATGAACGACTCCCAAAAAAAAATTTAAAAAGATAAACAACAAATTTAAGGTTTACCTGACAAGTCACATAGCCAGTTGTGCGTGCACACTAAGACTTCAACCGTTTTTGGAACAAGTGAAGCACGATATTTGCTGATGATTTGATTTCCCACACTAAAAGCAGATTCTGAGGCAACACTAGTAATAGGAACACTAAGAAAATCACGCGCCATCAAAGAAAGCTCTGGGTACTTCAACTCGTGTTCTTTCCAATAAAGTAAAACATCCATTTTAGCATTTTGTTTGCGGGGCACCAATTTCTCTTCCAAGTATAGATCGAGCTGATTTTTACTTATATTCAACCGCTCATTTGGATCTTCATATGAATCAAACTCCTACACAAGATCATGCATGATTAAAACACACAAGTAACTACATGATAGATAGCATAAATGAGAAATGATAAACATTTAACATTTTTACATACCTCAAGTTCATCTCCATTGTCATCTCCTCCCTTGCTTGCACTCCCTCCTAATGAAGCATGATTTTCGGAAGCAAATGTGGATGAATACTTGTACTCATGAAATAAAGTCGATAACTTTCCCTTAACAGTTTTAACCCTCTCACGAAATGTGGCTGGATAGAGCTTTTCCAAGCAATACGACAACATCTTAAACTTGTAACGGGGGTCCAAGACAACAGCAAAAGATAGCACATCGCAATAAGAATCCCAATACTTGTCAAATTTCTCTTTCATTTCTTTAGCCATGGAAGCTATATTATCATCTTGACTCTCCATCTCTGATTGTATGAGTACTTGAATCTTCCACACATTGAAAAAGTACAAATTGGCACTTGGATATTTAGTTCCAGACAAAATTAAGTAGTAATATCATAAAAAGGCTTTAGAAACTTAGTTATCCTCTCCGCCTTAGCCCATTCCTCTGATGTTGGACAAGTCTCATACTTTGTGTCAATCAACTGCAATTGAGAAAATGCTCGACGATAGGATATGGCACTACTAAGCATAAGATACGTAGAGTTCCATCGTGTTGAAACATCTTGACAGAGTTTCATACCATCTCTTAAAGACACATGTGCAACGCAAGTGGAAAACTTGAGTTTCCTCTTCTCACTACCTCTAACATATTTCACTGACTCGCGAATCTTATAAACAACTTCATCAATCATCTTCAAGCCATCTTGTACAATAAGGTTTAGTATATGCGCACTACAACGAACATGAATAAACTCACCATTGCATACCAATCCATCGCTCAAGAGAAGCTGGTCTTTCAGTTTATCAACCAAAACATCATTATACTTGACATTATCCAACGTAACAGTGAACACTTTTTTCTCAAGGCCCCACTCCTTCAAATACTTATTCACCTTTTTAGCCAAAGAACTAACACTGTGGGGAGGGGGTACGTGACGAAATATCAAAATCTTTTTTTGCAAATCCTAATTCTTGTCCACATAATGAGCAGTAAGAGTCATATAACTATCAGTTGTAATAGAGGTCCACAAATCTGTACTCAAACAATCTCTACCGGGAATAGATGCTAACTCACTCCTCAAGAAATCTTTTTCCTTTTCATAAATTTTTAACACATCAGCCTTTGCGGTGTTTCTTGTAAGAGGTCCGACTTCAGAATTTAGAAAACTATGCAACTCTCGAGTTCCTTCATGCTCAACATAGGAAAATGGATAATTGTGCTTAACAATAGAAATGCTCAACTTTTCTCGATACTTATCATGGTCTAGTGGCACATAATCTGCTTGTTTCTCACCGTCACGACACTTAATGATATGTCGTAACATGTTAGATGTACCACTATTGCCCGCCTCGTACTCCTTCTTACATTTCAAACACCTTCCCTTTTGTTTTCCATCTTTCTGAAAACGCTCAAAATATTCCCAAGTAAGAGATGTAAGCTTCCTTTTAACACCAAATGTTTAACTAACACCAATAGATGAACTTTCATCCATCTCCATATCCATATCGATTCCTCAAACAAACTCAAATACTCACCAAATATTTACCTAGATGCATAAATAACAAGACATAACAATCTAATTCTGGAGAAAAAAAAAAGAAACAAAGAATTCCAAATTTTGCAGAAATACTCAAAATAAAAAATGATTAGGACTGAAGTTTAGCAAGAACAAGCTGAACAAAAACCATAACTACCTGTCACATGTTGTGTATATTTGCACAAACTATTGTTCATTCAAGAAGAATAGTTCAAAGAGGAAGTTATCCAACAACAAAAGTTAAGATGCTTACTGCTTCAACTTTTCGGAATCATTTCAGTAGCAGCACTTAATTAAGCACCATCAAGAAACTCAGCATCTCATAATACGCCTACTGACCTAACCTAATAAGGACTTTGGATATTCTTTTCAACCTTCTTTTGACATTTATAAAGACGTGGCTTAGCATGGTTCATCCCAAGCTTTCAACATCCAACTACCAAAGTACACAAAGAATAGAGGTAGAGAAGGCATAATGCAAGAAACAAAAGTTTCTCTTTGTTGCGGTAGTTTTATTACATATGTTTCAACTGATGACAGTGATGTCATCTACTATTTAAGTACTATACTCCATTGGCAGGATAAAGCATCTTACCTGTCTTGATAATCTTTTGACCTCTTGGTTCAGGATTATGAATTTCAACTCCACTTCATCAGCTACCCCAAATATAGACTTGTGGAACAACCTTACAATGTGACAAGCATACAGTGAGAATCAAGTTCCAGATGCTATGTGGCGGTAAGCATAGTACTAACAATCAAGTGCTCTTAGTTACACAAATCTACACCAAATGCAGATAAGAGACAACAAAACAAAGGCCCAGGCATTCATAAAGGAGTATGGCGAAGACAAATATCAAAACATTAAACGATGGCCAGAAGCTAACAGGGGAAATAGTTACACTACAGCTAAAAACAGAAGTCATCAACAAAATCTGCAACCACAACATGGAAACCTGTTAAGTCCTTGAGCCTGAATAGTAGATTCAAGGCATTGTGTGCAACCACTGCACAAATATCAATCCTCTCAAAAGTTCACCTATTCCTCTCCTCTCCCTCCAGAAATACTCATAACAATCTACAGATTGTTTTATCTGTTGGATTATGACGAAAGGGTTGAAAGAAACTTGGCAGAAAATTAAGTTATTCCGATGTGGCTTCTTGCTACTTAAAAGGTTAACGTTCATATTGTTGTTGACCTCTTGCTTTTAATGAATATCAAACCTTCATTAACCTGAAACCTACATAAAGTTATGGTGGAGTGATGTATCACATATGGGTTTGGATGGTAGAACAGAATGCTGAAGTGGAAGCCACTTATGTAAAAACTGGAGCTTTTCTCAGTAAATAATTAATACTGTTTACACTAACCAAAGGAAGCGATTCTTAAGGCTCTCTCTCGGTGAAGATACATTATTGTTGTATTTATGTAACCAAACTTTATAGCCAATTCCACTGCATGTACATAGGAAACCTACTTTCTTTCTCATTGATAAAGTTAAAATGTCACATGTCTATTACTACTGGAACAACAGAGAATGCACACGCTCGCAGCTTACAATGTGTAACAGCTCTATGGAAAATAAACTCCCCAAACTGTACTTCTAGTTGCCGTGCTTTAATCTCAGTTGTGGAGGTACCCCATATACAAACGATAGTAGAAGGATCTTCATTTTGACTGCTAGCTCTCCTACTGAACATTAGGTAATGAGAGGCTCAAATGGGCTTGTACATTAACAAAAGCTACTACATAACTGAGACTTTTTATTTTGTTTGCACATCTCATCCATTGATTAAACCCTCGTAACCCCTTCTAAAAAAAATTAGACACTAACAATCAATTAAGTGCATAAACCCACTAAAATAAAGGAAAAAGGAATGGTAGATCAATTGCTATGAGATAAGACCCGTATGCAATTTTTCAAAGCAACAGAGATAGACAAAGGAAAAAGAAATACAAAGATGGCAGTTAAAGAAGAAAGAAACCTACAAATGAGAATAGAGGGAAACTGAATAAACTTTGTTAGGTAAAGCCAGAAGAAGACACAGAAAGACCCATCTTGATTCTTGATTTCTAATTTCAAATCCTTCAACAATGCGTACCCATCTTTGTCCCCCATAATTTCTTTCAGTTTTTCACCTCAGAACCTGAATCCACTAAAGGGACCAAAAAACTCACACAGACTCTGTAGAGACCTTCACAATTTAGGTACAAGGTTTATCTTAACTCGTTCAGCAGAATCATTTCTTACAGACATTTCATCGAGCACCTGTCGGGTAAGCTTCTATGAATGCAATGTCACGCCACTATGTACTACTCACTCTGCATTACACTCGAGTATGAATGAACTAAGGTTTCAAAATACGTTGACTTGTCGGAGTAAAAGAGAGACGGATATCGACGGAGAAGATTGATCAAAAGAGAAAGAAATGGAGAGATCGACCGGAGAAGAAGCTTACCTATTGGTAAAGATCGGCGGCGGTGGTGATGACGGCGAAATTCCCTCGTGTGTCCACGGCAAGAGTTATGGTAGCGACTGGTGATGACGGTGAATGACTGGTGTGTCGTCAGTGTGGATGAAGGAAGATAAAGAATAGACAGATTGATTAATGGGTAATGGGCACCCATTTGTAACCCATATAAATTAATGGGTTAATGGGTTACAAGATTTTTGACCCATTTGATCCATTTATTTAAATGGATGATTTTGGGTCATTTTTAAATGGGCGGGTTTGGGCGGATTAATGGGTTTGGGTTACAATTTCCACCTCTAGATCCCAATATCTATAAGCCTAGTGTTCGTTACCATACCCAAGAAAGCAACATTACCGCCCTCGTGAGGTTGGAGAAGAACGAGTTGTAACAAGCATCCAAGTAATTTGAGCAGATTGTAACTTTTCACCACAGAAAAAAGTTACACGACTAATGGTACATAGAACTGAGGACTGCTTCCCCTTAGAATTTTTCTTTGGCAAGCCGCTGAAATGAGTAAAGCACGCACAGTTTCTAAGATATGTCGATACCTACATTCAGCACGACCATTTTACTGAATGTGCCATTGACAAGATCGGCAAATGATTGTGCCATCTTTCTAATCTGAAGACAAAAAATCTATTTCTTTATTTTTCATTATTGTCAGTGTGAAAAATCTTGGTATTACCTGATAATTGAGATTCATCATTTTGAGAAAGTGGAATAGATATGGGACAACTGATCAGACCTACAAATTTTGTTGCTCCTCGAGTGGTGTGGGCTAAATTCTTTTCTTTTTGTCTTTGATTTAATTTATTTTGTCACATGCTTTGTTAAGGCTGTTGGCAGCCGCTTGGGTCATGTCCATTCTATACCCCAAAGTCCACTCGGAATGGTCATGAATCAATTTACCATACGAAACTTCAGATGCCGCAACAACCTCCTCGCTATTACGCATCGTGCGTAGCCATGTAATACAAGAACAATTATCCACAAAGATAACAAAATGTTTTGATCATCCAATAATGGTGTTTGGGGAAAGTCCCCAAACATTGAACTAAATCGGATAGAGTAGAGAACGTTGAAAGGCTACTTTCAAGTGGCAAGGCTGACTATTTGTTTTCCAGGGTGACATGGAAAAAGGATCAAAATGTTCATTTGGCACAGTTCCTAATTTACTAGTAGACACTAGCGAACGTAGGTGGGAAAGAGAAATGACCTAACGAATGGAGGCCACAACCCCAAAGAATTTTAAAAGTGAGTCCAAAGCAGAAGCAGATTCAGAGATAAGATTTTAATTAAAGAAGCGAGTGGAATGAATATGAAGAGTGAAGAGCTCAAAAAATCGTCAAACTTTGCCACCAAACCCAATATTCTGTCCCTTCTAGGGATCCTGTACACGACAACCAGAGTTTGGCAACGAAGGTTGAAGACCAAGCACACATAACTGACCAACAAAAATGAGGTTTAGCGTGAGGTGTAGGAGAAGTTATTTGTATGGGATAGTCACATTTTGATATGGAAATATGACCTACATAGTTCACGTGCATATGAGAACCATCAACGGTGTGAATTACAGGTGCATGAGAAAGAAAATTTTTTGATTAAAAAATTTGGTAACTGAGACGTTATATGATTGCAACAACCAGAATAAAGAACCACGAAGAGCTATCGGAGGTGGCAGACAACGACGGGGAATGAGTATTACTAGAATTAGAGAAAAGCTGTATGAGCATCCGGACTAGGTTGTCAGATATGGAGGATGATCCCTCGGTAGGTATTTGTAACAGCAACTGCAGAATGAGAAAGCGGTGTGGACTAAATGTCTCAAATGTAATTGATACTCATGTTGGGGTTACAAGGACAATCCTCCAAATAATGACATGTCCACTTCTTAGTCAACATTGTCAAGTAGGACGTTAGAGTAGATTGTGACCATATTCGTGGCAATAATTGAACTGAAAGGTGTCAATACAAAGTATACTGATATAAAAATGTGAAGACATTATGCCTTGAAAATAGTGCACAAAGTTAATCCGATGGAATTTGACATATTCAATTTAGCCAAACTAACTTGACGAGAAAACTTGGGTTTGGGTTCTGATGAGTAATTAAATAAGCCCATATTTTTGTTTTTTTGTTAATTTTTGGTTGGGTTACCAATTGAATGAGAAACAAATAATGTGAAGCTGACCAAAATTTGATGACTATTGTGTGTGTATGTGAGGAGAGAGAGAGAGAGATGGGTTTCATAATAAAGATCAACAACAAGATGGGCTCAATATGGGGCGTGGGTTGTAGTACTTCAGCGCAACCATGAGGCGACGTAGTTGGAAAGCAGTAATGATAGTGATTTGTGATAGTAAAAGGCGATGCTGACTAGTGATGGTGATGATGGACAACGAACCAAAGCGGCAATCGGAAGGTGTGGTGGTGGTGGCCACCCATGGTGATTATGCTGGTGGCTATTAGCCGACAAATGTGATTTGTTTGGTAGCTACAACAGTGGCCGCAACAATGGCCGTGTGTGGTGGCTTAAGGAAGTGGGTGTGTGATTTTTATGATGGTGGTCGTGATTTAGATCTTGAGCAGTGATGAAACTTTAGCAATTGTGATATAGCAGCGGTGGTTGTGCAGCGTGCATTGGTGCTTTTGATAGTTATGTTGACTACCGGAGGTGTTGGCAAGTTTTTGAGCTGATTTTAGGTTAGATAACACTCAAATAAGTGATCCTAGGGATGGTAAATAGATCTGCATTTCAGGAGATTACAAGGGCATAAAACTGCAGACTAAAAAGGCAGAAAACAGGAGAAAATGGACGGGTTTCATTCACTTGCTCGTACTCCAGTTCTTACACACTAATTCCAGCACTACACTCATGCTAGAAATTCCTTTTTGCACTAAAAGCAACTGAAAACGTGGCCTATGTGTAATACAAGTTAACTCACTAATCTCTCAAAAGACATGACTACAATTTATAAAAACTAACTAGGATAAGACATTATATCTTAACATTCTCTACCTTGATGTGACACCTTTGGACTCCAAGTGCTTCTATGCACTTCTAAAACTTTTCTTACAAAAGTGCCTTAGTGATGTCAGCCATTTGATCATACGACTTGACTTGCAGAACTTAAGATGGATGTCTCATTACTCAATTGCTTCCCGAATGAAATGATGTGCAAGGGCAATGTGTCTTCTCCTGCTGTGATAGAAGAGATTCTTAGCCATTGCTATGGCTGATTCGTTGTCACAATAAATTTTAGTGGCATTTCCTTGCTTTTCTCCCACATAATCCAAAATTCTTCGCAATCAAATAGCTTGCGAAGTAGACAATTTTTTATTTGTTACTCTCTATGTTGTTCTATTATTTACCGGTACAGTTGCTAAATCTGCACAATTCCCCCTTAGTAGAGAAAAGTTCGAGAGAATGGTTCATGGCTTAAAAATGGTGCTAAAACATACCGAACTTTAACTGTGGATTGGGTAATGGTTTGTTTTTCTTGGAGGTCCAGAAAATATGCTGAAACCAAGAGAGAAGCAATAGCCCGAGGTGCTCTTCGTATCATCTGCACAGCCACCCTAATTGCTGTCATAAAAGCCAAACAACCTCAACTCACAATTTTTGGAATATTTGATTCCATAATCAAATGTACCTTTTAATGTATCTTAGCACCCTTTTTGCTCCTCCAAGGTGGAAATGACAAGGACTTTCCATAAACCGAAAGAGTAAACTTGTTGCAAACAGAAGGTCGGTCCTTGTTGCCATGAGATACATCAAATTTCCAACCAAACTCCGGTAAAGAGTTGCATGATCTTTTCTTCCTTCATCTTCTTCTTTAACTTCTAGCTCAAAACAAGCAGTATTGCAACAAAATTTTAGCCATACATACGAAACTTTGTTAGAACGCTCAAAGCATACTTCTTTCTTTTTGAGATATGAACAACCATGTTCATCTTGAATACTTTACATGCCAATGAAATGATGTAATAATACTTATTTCGTGCCTTCGCATCATTTCCTCTTTGAAGGCTCGTATTATTTTCCCATCATTACCTGTGAACAACATACATTACAAGAAACAGTGGCTTTAGCGACCGCAAAATGCGGTCGGGTCGCTATAGGTCAGATCGCTAAATATTAGTGACTGCATTAACAACGCGGTTGCTAAATTTAGCAATCGTGTGGACCAAATTTAGCGACAGCATTTTGTGGTCGCTAATTGTTTTGTAGTGATTTTAATGTTTTATTTAGCGACTATTTATACCTATTTAGCGACAAAATTTTACGGTGGCTAAAGCTGTACTCAGGATTTGACCAAAAAATCTGTATTTTAAAACCAGCATTTTAACCTACTATCCCTGATAATTATATCATCAAATTATAAGCATAATTCATTCTAAAACTCATTTAACTAACAATCACGTCAAAATGACAAATAAAAACATCAAGTCTCCATTAAATATACATTGTATGAGTCAAGTAGTTCACGAGCTAAACAACTACAGTAGGACCAACTAAGAACATACTAGTCTTCACACCCATCAATGTCGTCATTAACATTTTCTTCATCCCTTGTTGAAGGCACACTGGATCCAACAAAGTCCCCACGCCTTGATAATCATCGGCATTAGGCATAATACCACTCTGCATGAAGCCAAAAAATAATTCAACACAATTGTAATAATGCCTTATCCACATTAGATAAGCTAATTCAGCTGCTACTAAAATCAAGTCAAATATATGAATAAAAGAAAAAAAGACGTTGAATTGCCAAAGCCACATTGCCTATCAAATCTTCAGTTGAATTGCTCCAAGCAAGTAGAGTAACTGCTAAAATTGAAGGACTCATTCCAACTATAGTCCCAATTGAACTCAACAAATAAGGAATTGGTTTTTACTACTATACTATGAGGAACGTACTACTATACTACTATTAATTATCACATTGCGATGTTTGATCAGAAAAACCTGCACAAAAAGCAAAAGATTTGCACAAAAAACAATTGTCTTCCTTGAACATCCATAGAAATTGTAACACAACTCTGCATGCATTCACAGAATCCAACAACATTATGATCTAAATGCAGGAAATACATTTTGGGCATCAAACTATGATTTCTTATGGCAGCCTTAATTGACTACCAAGAAGATGTTCACCTCATGAAGTGCAACAATAAGATTGTTATGGTCCAAATGCAGGAAATACATGGAAGTGCACATGGTTCCTCCCCTCCTTCGCGGTAGTGAAGTACATGGAAAACAGAGATTTTAGGACTCGCATGGTGAGTTTCATCAAGAGTAGAAAGCAAAAATTGAGGATCGAGATTGCAAGAGAAACATGAAATGTTCGAAGTATCGAACATGCAAGGTTTATGGTGATCTGAAACTAATCAAAAGAAAATCATGTAAGTGTAGGCTAATGAAGATTGTGTTAGTAAATAACCATAGCAAGGAGCAAATTCCTGGGGCTGTGGTACTTTTCCCAGCCTCTAGCCTTGGCAAACACTTCAAGTTTCTTCGACAAGTCCTTGAGACCACTATCCATAACTTCGTCCTCTGCAATCTCTTCTCCTCCCATGACTCAAATTTCTTCGAAACCTTGTTCACAGAAAGAAAAAGAGAGATCTCTCCTGGCTTTAATAGCAAGAAATTCACATATTTTGTGAAGGAATATTACTAGTTTAATGGCAGATATGTAGAATTGGAAAAAGGGAGGCTTGAAAGTGGGAAAAATTCCTCACCCCCATGCTAAATGTATTATACATGAAAATCAACAATTAATCTGAAAATACCTCAGGCAGTTGACTAATTGACCGATCACGGGTCACCGATCATCGTTGTCGGTAGTGGATTCTTTGTCGTCGATGGAGTCCTCTCTTCGCGCCAGTCACCGATCAAATTTGAACAGAAGAAGAGCTCACCGTTGTTGGTCCAAATGCTATCAGAACCTTAGATCGTGGGCGTCGACAGTGCTATCAGAGAAAGATAGACGTGGTCGGCCGTCGGTGGTCATCAGAACTCTAGTCTCCACTGTCATCATCAGAACCCAAGAATCGCAGTTATTAAAGAGAGTCAGCGTCGATGTCGGTGTCGTAAATCACAGCGGCCATTACGACGTCGCCTGTTTGCTACTTAGGATTGGCCGGAGTGGGTGAGGCCGTGAGGGTGAAACTGTGGGTGCAGCGAAAAGAGAGAGTCGTTATCGCAGACCTGTGGCCAAAATATGAGAGAGAGATTATGGATTAGGTTTTTATACCTTGAATTTAGCGACCGTTAGTGAGGTCGCTAACTACGGTCACTAAAGTATGACTTTGACTGGACCATATTTTGTTTATGCTTAGCGATTGTGAACAATAGCGGTCTCTAAAGTATGACTTAGCGACCCCTCCCTTGGCGGTCGCTAAATGCGGTCGCTAAAGACACGATTTCTTGTAGTGATATCATCAACATAAAGAGGAATAATAAGGATATTGGTTGTACCTTCCTTCCTGACGTACAGAGTTAGCTCACTCTTGCTCTCTTTGAAAGACTTGCTAAAAAAAATAGCCATCAATTTCAATGTACCAAGTCTTGGGAGCTTGCTTTAGTCTGTACAATGCCTTTCACAATCTATACACCTTGGCTTATCCCCCTTCAACAAGAAATCCTTGATATTTTATGTGCTGCCATAGAAATGAGGGCCTCATCGAGTCCAAGCAAGCAACGGAAGCAAACGTTTTTTTAAAATCAATATGAACTCTTTTGCATAGCCTTTTGCAACCAGCCTTGCCTTATTCCTTTGCATTGAGCCATCCATGTGATATTTTATATACAGGTGTGTGTGCATTTTTATGTGAGAAAACGGGTGTGCAAGTGTGTGTACTATGTGTGTGCGTGTGTTTAATATAGTGGCTACAAGGGTGTGGGCGTGTCTGTGTAAAGAAATGGGTGTGCAGGTATGTGTGGGTGTGTGTGTAATGAGTGTGCGCGTGTCATATACGGTGTGTATGCATGTGGGTATATGGGTTTGTATTGGGTAATCAATGGATGTACCCTATGCATGTGCAGGTGTACCATGTGCTTGAGTAGTTGTACCTTGAGTGTGTGTTTGTGTACCTTTGGTCAAGGTTTAGTGTGTGACTGCATGGGGTGGTGCATAATGGTGGTGTGGCTGGTTTGATTTTATGGCAGGTTACCTTTGGCCAAGTTTCAAAGTTTATGAAATCGTTTAGTATTTTTAATATTTTTTTGCAAGTTTAATTTTTTTTAAAATTTCACTTTGAGTCTTTAAAATCAATATTAAAATTTAAAAATATTGTGGTACCGTTTCTATAGTACAAAGAAATCCCACTTTAAGTTTGATCAATTTCAGAGGTGAATTGGTATTTTTACCCATATCACATTTGGATTAGCGAAGCGAATAATTTAGAAATGGTTTTGATACTTTTTAAATTATGGTTTCAGTTTATATAAATTTTATATATAGTATAAAGGTCTTATAAAAATTATGATAATTTATTGTGAATTATGGGTTATTGTTAAGCCTTGAGGATTGTTTTAAAGTTTTGAATGAGCTTAGCTGTATATGGGACCTGCTTTGATTTGAATCTGCACTTTGTTTTGTAATCGCTTTGTTGTTCCTTGGATTTGAATCTGCACTTTGTTTTGTAATCGCTTTGTTGTTCCTTGAGTAACCTTAGCGAGCTCTCAAAAGCTCACTCTTTTTATACACTTTCGTAGGTAATAATCACTAATAGACTGCTTGGGGATGGTTAGAGCTTGAATGAGAAGTTGGAGTGCGTTTTTAACTATTTTGTTTAGTAAAGCCCCTGCATGGATATCTTTTTTATTTTCAACACGATAAATTCTCTTGATGGTTTAGAAAGGCTTTGTTCCTGATGATATTAGCTTTAGTATTTTGATTCGGTTGAGCAATGTACTATTCGGAAAATTTAACTTTGGTCATTGAACATCGTTTTGTGTCAAAGTGAGCACGAAATTCAAAAATTCATTTCAATTAGGTCACTCTATTAGCTTCTACCTGTCTGTAAATGTATGGGTAAAATTGTCCTTTCCATCTTCCCATTCTTATCTCTTCTTCCTTCTTCTTCTTTCTTCTTCTTTCTTTTCTCCCCAAACACATAATACAAACTATTACACACACACACACATGCCCTCCGTCTCTCTATCTCTATCTCTCTTTCTCTCACACACACTCATACACACACACACACACACACAAAAACACGAGACCCACCATCACACACACACACACATAAACTCTCTATTATAGACACACCCCACCCCTCACACTATCGTTTACATCCCCTTGCACAACAAACACAACAACATATTCACTATGTTGTGTGTGTTCTGCCTTGAGGGGGTGGGGTGTCTCACTATAATGTTTGTTGGGTAGGGGTTAGGGTAGGGTTGTGTGTATGATAATGTGTATGCATACATGTATTTAAGAGAGAGAGAGAGATTGTGTGTTATGCATGTGTGTGACTGCGTGTGTGAGAGACACAATATGTGTGTATGCGCGCACGAGTGTGAGATAATGTATGCGTGTGTGAGACATTATGTGTTGCGCGGTCGTGTGTGTGGGAAAGAGAGAGTGTGTGTGTGTGTGCGCGCGCGCGTGCGTGCCACAGAATGTGCACGCATGCACGCGTGTGCGCGTGTGTGTGAAAGATTATGAGACAGTGTGTATGCATGCGTGTGTGTATGAGTATTAGACAGTGTGTGCTCGTGTGTGTGAGTATGAGTGTTACAAAGTGTCTGCATGTGTGTATGTGTGAGGCACATTGTGTGTGTGTGGTGGAGGGGGCAAGGGAGTTTGTGTGTGACACAGTGTGTGAGATAGATAAGGAAAGAAGATAGAGAAGGGAAAAGAGAGAAGGAAGAGGGAAATTAAGAAAGAATAAGATAAAAAGACCGATATACTTTTGAGTATATGGAGGGGCAAGGATAATTTGAAGGAGTGATCTGATCGATGGCCAATAACCAAAGTTAAAATTTTCTAATAGTACAGTGGTTAACCGAGTGTTTTTTTTTAATCTTTTTTGATTAATGGTTACCCTCAAGACAGTGGCTATAAAAGAGGCGTATCTCCTTCATGGAACTCTTATAGGGCATCAAGAAATCATGATATCAATTCAAGCACAATGTAATAAGGTTTGTTCTTAGGAGAAGAATGTGGTGCTAGACACAATTTTTTGAAGAGGCAGAGTCCAAGACTGGTTCTACACACACATTTTACCATCATCGTCACATCATGCGGGATCGAAAACTAAAAAGGGCAAAGGGATCATCAATGGCATTCTATTAAGGATTGGATTTTGATCCAAATACATAAACTTAACCATAAACTAATGTTTTAAAGAAGGGCCGCTGGATGAAGAGAACGATTTACTTGTGAAAATGGGCAAAAGAGTTACTCGTGAAAATGGAGCACAAGATATGCTTATGAAAAATAGAGCAAAATGATTGTCTACCAAATGATTGTCACACACACGATGTAATTGTCGAGACTCCTGACTAACCATGGGCATAGAAAGAAATGGTACTCCTGTTGAAAATGGTTGTCAGGTATTTTTTGGCGAATGGTGCCATTTTACTAAGTACCAAATCACGAGATCCTGGGTAGTATTATCCATTGAGGAAAATGCACCAAATGACCATCGAACTATGACCAGTTTTTTTAAATGGTTTCTGAATTTCAATTTGTTTACGGTTACTGGGTTCACATATTTGTTCAATAAGACTATTTTGTTAGCCGAGGCTAGTTTTTTCCCATTAAATGACGCACATCAATTATCAAAATAGGGCAAACTCGACTCTCCCAATAAATCTCTCTTTTTTCTCTCTCTCTTTCCTTTCCATTCTTTTTTTCATTTTATTTCATCAGATCTGCCTCTTTCTTCATGCCATCTCTCTCACTCTCACCACACACACGCATATACACACACACACCATCAACTGAAGAATGGAAGATGAGGTTAGTGGTGGTGATTTAATGGTAGGTGGTGATGGGGTTTAGGTGGTAGCAGCGGCGAGGAGGACGACATCGCCTGCGACATGGAAAATGAACACGTATTATTCATCGGTGATGTAGCGATGGCTGCTGTCGTTCAGAGAAGTGGACAACAGCAACGACGGTGACGTTGGAGAGGCCAAGAATTTGGAGAGATTGTAGTTGGGGAGGTGTAAGGCCATTATTAATATTGGGATTGGGATTGGGTGTGTAGTTGTTGGGTGTAAAAAGTTGAGGTTGATTAGCTTGAAATAGTGTTTGGGTATTGTTGATTTTGGGGTGGGATTAATTGCTGTTAAGTGTAAGGAGATTCATATCTTCGATCTCTTTTACTTAAATAAACTTTTACTTTTTGGTTTGGTACTATGCTTATAAATTGTTAGGTTTTTTAGTTGGGGTGGGTTTGGATGGCTGGTGGTGAAGGTGTGGATGGTGGTGAAGGTTTGGGTTGGCAGGTGGAGGTAGAGAGAGCAAAAAGAAGATGCAATATTCCTTGCTATCAGTGACGTGAACCAATGAAACTTAAAGGAAACATTAGGTGAAAAAAAACAAGAGGCCATATGAGAAGGATAAAAAAAAGGTTTAATGAGATATGGTTTTGCCCTATTTTGAGGTCCCGTGTGTGTGTGTCACGTGTTCATTTAATCGAAAAAAATAACACCCACTAAGTGAATGGTCAAATTGGACAAAATTTTGACTTTTGTGACCATAATGAAATAAATTGAAGTTCAATGACCATAATGAAAAATGGGTCATAGTCGGTGATCATTGATGCATTTTACTCTTATCCAATGGTTATGTTTCATTATGAAAGACCACGGGCAGGAGACCGATAATTGCAAAAATATTAATGACTTCTAAAAATAAACTATTGAATACTTGCAATGTAAGATTTACTCTTTTATCGTAACATTTTTAAAACTCTAACAAGCTAACTTCTTCATACCAAGTAATATCTACTAAAATTTGACTAATAACTCATAAATGGATTTGTAAGGGCTCATCAATTTAGGTATAAAACCTTATCCTACAAATGCAAATGATAGCAGTGCTTTTTGCTTCGACACAAGAGAGCAATAGTGTTACATATTACTCCTCTTATTGGATATATTACATATCTTTATTTCTTGGACCTCCTTGAAGGTTAACATTTCAATAGGCATGAATTTGAATCACTCTGTTCTCTACAATAATTTTAAGTCGTTTCTTTTTCAAACTCTTACCTTTTTAGCCTTCAAAGTTGCTACATTATTGAAAAACTAAGGTTTCAGAGTATAATACACACTCACCAACTTCACGAAGTTACCTGTATGGAATGTAATCGCCAACTTCACAAAGTTAGATATGACAAAAAGCAAAGATGTGAGGAAAAACACGCAAAAATGAGGTATACCAAAATTAGAAGGCTGATATTGTTTGAATTTATAACTAAAGCTACTTGCTAGTATCTGCAGGTGGTTTTGCATAAAGACTTACATTATGTTACTTGAATAACAACTAAATGCATCGAATGATACCCATTAAATATTTTCTTTGAGCTCATGTTCAACATCCACAAAAACAATGTTATCTTTGCGACATTGTGTTCAACTTCAGTGACATTCCGAGTGGGATTAGCTTATCTATTCCATGCTAGAATCTTATTTTTTTCGAACCATTAGGTTGTATAGAACGGTACAATCATTAAGGTCTCATCATGAAAGATCAATGGCAGGAGGCATATAATTGCAAAAATATTAGTAGATTTGAAAAATAAATCGCTAAGTAATTGGTGTTGTACGATTGACGGTATTATCATAACTCTTTCAATTTGAATACATTATATGATAATTTTGTCACAATAAACCTAGTTTAATCATTCAAACACCTTCAATATTTTTTAATCTGTTTTGCTTAAAATGGATTATAGTTGATATTAAAAACTGATTCTGATTCAATTAAAATATACTTTTGAGAATCCATCCGAAACGGTTTCTTAAATTTGAATAAGCCGTAATCTCAATGACCTTTTATTTCTCTACATTAATTTTGAATCTTTCCCCTTTCAAACTCTTACCATCTTATTCTTCAAAGTTGCCACATCATTGAAGAACTAAGGTTTCAGGGTATAATATGCGCTCATCGATTATCGAAGGCCATATAAGTAGCCTTGGTATAAAGGAGACAATTGTATGGAGTATAATTGCCAACTTCACAAAATTAGGTATGACACGAAAGCAAAAAACCGAATAAACCATGCAGAAAATGATGCATACTGAATTAGAAGGTTAATATTCTTTGACTTTGTATAACTAAAGCTATTTATTATTATTTATCTACGGTGGATTATGCATATAAGCTTCCATCATGTTAACTGAATAGAAAATGAACCGAACAATACCCATTACATGTTTTTGTTGAGATCGTGTTCAACATCCACAAAAAGATGTTATTCTTGTCCAAATCGTGTTCAACTTCAACAATATTCCGAGTGAGGTTTCCGTCTATATTTCGTGTCTGAACTTTATGTTTCTTCAACCATTGGATTCGTATCGAAGGCTACAATCAGTAATGTCAGTAAGAATTAGAATTTCCCAAGTGCATCCTCTTAGATTTCATCTTAACCTCAACGTACTAACTGAAAACCCTAGTCGTGACCATTGCGACTTTGAAATTAAAAATCTCCTTACACACTAAACTTCACGGGGCGAGTGAATAAGCGTTGAAAAGCTTAAGTCCTAAGATACACATCAATCAAAATCTCACTAAAATCCGATCAGTAATCACCAAGTTATGGCCATTTCAATCGAGGTTAAAAGCACACCCCAAGAATTCATTCCATCCCCAACAGCCATGCCAAACAGCTCCATCCCTTGCCATAAAAGCAGAAACGACAGCCGTAGATAAGACTCAATCGAGCGGCTTAAATTTGAAAATTGCAACGCGAGCGTGAATCCGTGTCCAAGGCCTTTCAACCAATCAGCGCCCAGCATTTGCTCACCACCCCCAGCTCCGCTCAATGAACTATTTAAACCGTCCTGCAACCGTCACCTCACTACCCTTATCTCCCTCTATCTCTTTCCTCCCACTGAGTCTAGATTCTTTTCTTTCGGACTCGTTTCCGTTTCAACTCAACTCGTTATTGTTCTCTTCCCAGTTTCCCATGGCCGCTGCTGAGGAAACCGCGGTCGCCGTTGAAGCCCCGGCCGTCAATGAGTCGCCGGAGGAACAGCCGGCTGTGACTGTTGACTCCACTCCCAATACCAAGCCTAAGAGAGGCAAGGCAAAGCCCAAGGCTCAGGCTAAGCCTAAGGCTAAAGCTGCCCCCAAAGCAAAGAAGCCTGCTGCCCCCAAGAAGCCCAAATCCGCCCCTTCTCATCCCCCTTTCGTTGAGGTACATTAATCAATGACCTCTCTCTCTCTCTTCCCTCCCTCCCTCCCTCTGTGTGTGTGTGTGTGTTTTTGGGGGTGTTTTTCAAATGTTTGTGTTCGTTTTTGGTCTGATTTTTTGGGGTATTTGTTTTCAGATGATAACGGAGGCGATTGTGACGCTGAAAGAGAGGACGGGGTCGAGCCAGTATGCGATACAAAAGTTCATCGAAGAGAAGCATAAGGACCTGCCGACGTCGTTTCGCAAAATGCTGCTGAACCACCTCAAGAAGCTTGTCGCTGCTGATAAGCTCGTCAAAGTCAAAAGTTCCTACAAGCTTCCCCCCAGCAGCCGATCCGCGGCTGCCAAGCCGGCCCCTGCTCCGGCTCCAGCTAAGAAGAAGGCAGTGCCAGCCAAGCCCAAGGCCCCTGCTAAGAAAGCACCAGCCAAGCCGAAGCCGGCTCCGGCGAAGTCGAAACCGGTGGCCAAGCCGAAGGCAGCAGCAGCAGAGAAGCCGAAGGCGGCGGCTAAGCGCAAGGCGAAGCCGGAAGCCAGGCCAGCCAAAGCCTCGAGGACCTCGACGAGGACAACGCCGGGGCGAAAGCCGGCGGCGAAGCCCGTAGCCGCTCCGGTGAAGAAGGCGGCGCCGGCGAAGAAGGCGGCGCCAGCGAAGAAGGCAGCTCCAGCAAAGAAGGCGGCGCCGGCGAAGAGCAATGCGAAGGCGGCGCCGGTAAAGCGGACTCCGGCGAGGAAGGCGAAGAAATGAAGAGATTGAGTGAGTCATTAGGGGTTATTGTTGTAGTTAGGGTTTTCTGAGCGAGGGTAGTGGTAGTTGTGTAAATTTGTTACTGGACGTGGCTTATTTTGAATTGTTAAGAACCACAGAGAGTTTAGTAGAACACAGTTGTAATGGCTTTTATGGCTTACGAGTTTTAGTGGATGTTCAGATTTGGCCCAAAATTTGATTGAAACTCTTGTTCCTCAAATCTTGTTACTGTCATTTCATCACTGTTCTTGAAGCATCTTCAATGGCTGTGGGTTTTATCATGCGCAGTGAAAAGAGGCGTAAGTTAGCTCTCTGCTTCTCTGCAAGTAGGGCAAGCTATACGGTTTACAGTGGTTATTCTTTTCTGAGGTTTTTAAACCCTGATTGGTAATGTGCCCTATTATTCTCTCAGGCATCTGATGGGCGATGGAAACTGCTGGGGAATTTCAAATTGAAGCAACGGACGGACTAAGAGGGAGGTAATACCACCACCGCTACTACTAAATCAGTCTGAACTCTTGAAATTCA